>JAVYIG010000707.1:0-474588 GCA_035222895.1 Strongylocentrotus droebachiensis
TGCATAGGTTTATGAAGTCTGCATATACTCACTAGTGAAGACAGCTATGTATCCTACCGCACCACACCACATCCTACCGCACCACAGTTAGCATCTGATCCCACTCCATGTCTAGTATAGTTAACACCAGCTTCACCACAGTAACATTCCTGTGCAAATTCAACTCCAGCGTAAACATAGCTAGCTGCGATAGAGCTAATACAAAACTGGATGCAATAGGAAATGGTCATATTTTGATAATCCATTACAAAATCACCAGGAAGAACTCGATCCCTCTCGTCCCTAAAGCATCCAAGATAACCGTCACCTGTATAAAAATAGAAAAATTATAGCATGATGCTAAATTACAAAAGCGCGTCCAGCATTCAATTGCCTTGAATTGACTCGTTACAAAACTGGATTCAAAAGGAAATACCCATCGATGTACCGATGTTGACTAGCTACAAAACTGTATACATATGGAAATAGACATTGACATCAACGAAGGGTGAATATATTATCACCAGATAATGCGCCATCTTTCCAAACTAAATAACAGAAAGAAATCTTGTCACTTTGGAGTGTTAATTTGATATCAACGTAAGATGTGACAATACAATAAAACGTGATTGGTACTCCAAAATTAAAAAGCAACAACAAATACAGACATAGGCCTACCAAAGTTTTTCGTCTTGCAAACATCAGAGTAAATTGCATGGAAGAAAAGAAGCCCAAATCGGGTAATATTAATGATAACAATATTAATGGCATTATTCAATTTTAAAACACGGACCACAAAAAATCGAATGCGTGGACATTATCTTTAAAATATAATTTGTGCAAAGGTTCTCACATTGAGCAGAAATAAGAAAGAAATCAATTGTTTTTATTGATTATACAGAGCGTCCCAGAAAAAAAGAAACCGAGGGTTATCGATGATTTATCATGACTTAATCACATTTATAATTAATAAATGACACATATTAGGAAAGCTCAGATCTTCCTCTTTCATTTGATGGAAATCATATGATGCATATGTCACGCATGAGTGATTAAAATGAATTTGAAGAGAGGAAACTAAAAAGTAGGTTGGCAGACGGTATCTGAATTTCAAAGAGAAAATTACATTTCTAGAAAGTTGAGTTTCTGCCTTTGATATGACACCTCAATCAGGAAAAATGAGCAAGGAATGACAAAGTTCTGTTTGTTTAAAGTAGTGCTTGCATTTCCACTTTTTTTAAAGAGTGTCCGTTAAAAGTGACCTTACCCCCACCCCCAACCCCCCCCCCCCCCACCCCCAACCCCCCCCCCCCCCCCCTTCCCC
Organism: Strongylocentrotus droebachiensis; assembly: GCA_035222895.1. Lineage (NCBI taxonomy): Eukaryota > Metazoa > Echinodermata > Echinoidea > Camarodonta > Strongylocentrotidae > Strongylocentrotus > Strongylocentrotus droebachiensis. Next base: position 1,304 of record JAVYIG010000707.1, read on the forward strand.
TAACTAAACTAAATATCGGTCGGCCCAATTTTCAAATTTCCGGGACAATAAAAATAATAATAATAATCTCGCTCACATTGATAGTTCATATAATTATGTTTCTCATAAAATGTCTTTTCAGTCGTTCATGTTTAGATTGTACTAAATAGTTATCAGGAGTAGATTTTTATCCTCTTAATAAAATGTAAGTTTTCGCACTGCGACCTTACAAATCTGTAAATTTGTGTCCGCTTGCTTTCCTCGCAAATTGATATTCAGACCATTGCAGTATCCTGGACCATGTAAACAGAGTAACATATCATCCCTGATAATGTAATCAAAATCATGAGAATATAGGGGTTTATATACCAATGTCTATAAATAGTATATGTTCGCTTTACGTTTTCCCTTTTCCCGCTGGACATCGTTCGAATATGTGGAAGTAACATTGGCCGATGTGTGCCGAGTAAAAGAATGCCTCGATGTCGAGTTTGGTTTTAAGTAGAACTTTAAACTTTCCAGTCGTATTCCCGATCAGCAAAAACAGCAGGGCAGCCCTGTGGTCACCCTCACTATGAACATGACGGACAATGAAAGCGGACAAAATATACAGTTCCTCGGGTAGACAAAGGAACACCCCTTCACTGCTACTATGTAAAAATGTGTAGAACAGGTGTCACATGCATATCCACCTGTTCTACACATTTTTACACAATAGCAGTCAATGGATGTTCCTTTGTTTACCTGAGGAACTGTATATTTTGTCCGCTTTCTTTGTACGTCATGTTCATAGTGCCTAGGGCCAGCGGCCGAAAAGGGCCAAAAAAACACGCCCGAACTATTCGTGAACTCGTTGCCGTTTAAATGTAACCTATATGATAGGCATAAATCAGTGACGTGCAGGGGAAGACCTATACCCCTTCCCCCTCCCTTCCCCCTACCTTCCCCCCTCCTGCCCCTCCTTATGTGGTCGGCAGTGGCAGATCCATGATTTGCCGATAGGGGGGGGGGCTAAAATTTGAAAATCGCGCCGACCAATATTTCGCTCAATGGGGGGGGGGGGGGGGGGGGGGGGGGTAGTAGGCATAATTTTTTTTTTTTTTGGTATTTGACCCCGGAAATCTGAAAATCGCGCTGACCAGTATTTTCGCTCAGGGGGGGGATTTTGTAATCACGTATTAAAAATAATTACGCCCCTTGTTACCATGACATGAAGCTGCTCCTGCAACTGTCGATGAGCATGGGCCAGGAAGCAACAAACACTCTGACAAGTCATCTTCATCTGAAATATCAAACAAATTAGAAGCACATTTTAACGCGTAAGGGAATATTAAATGCAAACGACTATTATAAATAATGAGTCACAATAAATACAGTTACATGAACTAGTTATGATTGATCTTTTTTAATACCTTACCCTAATACTGTACTGGGGCTGGGGAGCTATTTTTTTTTTATTAGGAGATATTTTTATTTCAACTACCCCCCCCCCCCCCCCCCCCCCATTAATAAAGCGATCATCCCAAATATTCATACCAGATGATGTGAAATCTTTCATCAGTTCCAAAATATTTCACAATTCTTGCTTTGAAGGGCGTAGGGCGAAGGGCAGGCGCGTACGCAGCGGGGTGTGGGTTAATTCCCCCCTCAATGTTTCTGTCCGTGGAGGATCCAGGGGTTCTTGCCCCCCCCCCCCCAAAAAAAAGGTAAAAAAGCTTCTTTTTTTTGTGCTCAAGGGATGGGTGTTGAGTACCAAAAAAGTACACACTTTCCCCCCCGAACCCGATGAGCAAACAAAAAATTAAAGCACCTAACTCCCCCCCCCCCCGGCTAATACGCCACCCAATATTTTCTCACGATTGCAGCAACAACAACGCCAAAAAACAAAACACAAAAACAAACAAAAATAGTGGTCATTACCCCCCCCCCCCCCCCCCCCCCCCCCCCGCTCTATTCACCGGCTGGTTGATTCGTTGCCAAATATTTTCTCACGAATTGGGCACCAACAAAAAAAAGTGGTCATTTACATCCCCCCCCCCTCACCCGCTTATTCATTTTAGTCATTTAAACCCCTCCTCCACCCCCCCCCCCCCACCCGCTTTTCCACCGGCTGGCTGATTCGAGCTAAATATATTTCGCGGGGTCACATTAATAATGTAATCCAATTTTAAAACACTCCCCTTCAAAAAAAAGCATTCGTACGCCACTGGCGTACGGTATTTCATTATTAACATGAAATAACAAGGAGATACAATTGTTACAATTGCTTATATCAGTATACAAAAGCCAGGGAAAATTCAACGACCTTTGGAAGCGCATAAAGACGTTATATCCTGAGGTGAAATTCGCTGAACAAGGATGGAATATCGTAATTCCTTTAATCTCAGTAAATATATAAGAAGAAATCATGTTTTACCGCCATTACAAGCCGGCCCTCTGATGAGAGTTGAATTTTGTCCATAAGGCGTGTTTCCTATTGCTCTGCTTGCTCCTGCGAATCCTAACTGTCTGCATATGACAATAACTTCCCTGATACCAAGATTTACTCCACATGTTGTCTCCCATGTCCCGCCATCTTCCCTGATCTCAACTGTGCCTTTATTGGAGGTTGGGCCACCAATGAGTCTCACATCTGTTGGGAAAATTATAGAACTTATCATTTGTAAATTTGGCATATGTAAAAATACTCTTCGGTGATCTACACGCAAAAATACGGTAACCTGAATGAGTAACTGATTTTACTCTAGTGAATCTGTTTATATAAGCCTTGAGTTTATCCAAATAAAGTGAAAGGCGTAAATATTCTAAAAAAGAATGAAACGCCGATAATACCAAACAACAACAACAACAGATGCTCTCATAATTCACCTCAAATTTTTGTTATGTACCTGAAGTATAATTATCTGTATCATCTTTCTCTCTCTCTCTCTCTCTCTTTCATTAATTTATGTGAAAATGTTGCATTTGTACCCTACAAAATGAAGTATGATTTCATTTCATGAGGTAATTATGGTGTGATATATGAGAATAAATTAAATTGAAAATTGAAACTATTAAATAATTATAGCAAATATTTTGTGGGTGGCACATGATCCAGTTTCCCTGACCGGGGTTCATGCTTAAACTATCTCTGTTTATTTAACCATCACACTCAAAACAAATCTTGTATTCATTCAGGAGCGTTATGTGTCAAACAAACTGAAGGGAAAATGTGGGTCTCAAAATGTTACGGGGGCACATTGTAAGGGCAGGCCTATAAAACATTGATTTCTGGTGTTCAGATTCTGGTTGCAAGTTTGCCCTGGATCCGCCACTTTTTTGTGAATATCGTCAACTGTTCCCCTTTAGAGACCACATACACACACTCACACAAATGCACACGCATACCTATAAGATTTGTTTTAATCCAATGTGCATAATAAACAGGTGAAGATAAATGAAAAATGAATCGTACCTGTTATTACACTGTAAGCAAGTTGATTCCCAAAAGACATTAACAAAATCATTACTATGAATATAGGCAATCTCCCACTGAAAGCGGCCATGGTTCCCCGATTTACAATTCGAAATTGAAATCAACTTGAACATTCAGGAAATGAAATATGGCGTCCTCGCTAGAACAGCGTTTCATATTGACAATGTACCCTTTTTATGAACATGTCTTTATGATCTTGGGCCATTTTTAGGGTTCGATAGTTTCGCACAAATAAACCTATATGAACGCCAACGGCAACGCATTTTGTGTTATGAGAATATTTGAAAATTAAAGGGAAATTACGATGAAAGGAACTCATAGTGTTTGTCACATTGTGAAATCACTGAGCTCTATCATATATGATTCTTTCACGATGTAGTCTACACATTTTAGGCTTATAATGCCTGAGACGCAAAGAAATACAACTTAAACTCGCCAATATTCAAATTATTAACATGATTATAGGCGTAAGGGCATGAGGGTCGACAACTGAAATATCTCACTCTCTATCTTTCGGTTATGCCGTAGAAGTTTAATTTCCTGAAATAATTAAGGCGCTTTCAATAGCCTTATGTGTTTCACCTTTTGAAAAAAATAATGATATTTAGAGTGCTTTGAGCATCTTTCATGGGGATATGTGCGCTATAAAAATATTCAATATTAGTATGTCCTTTTTGTCTCGTTTGAAACTTGCGAATATACTAATGAAATATCACGTAATTCAAAATCATTTCTATATATAGCCACTACAACAGGCATGTCAGGGTATTTGAGTTGCCCTTGAGTTTATTTCTTGAAAGCCTTTGCGATCGTGTACTAGTTGATGGCATGCATGCACATTACAATACTTAGAAAGCCTACAGTGTAAAAAAATAATAGTCGAAATAACTCAATAAAATTGAGGAAAAGAATTGCCTTATTTTTATTAAGTAAATATTACCTACGGCATCTTTAGTAGAATTTACTTATTTTGCTGAATACATTTTTACTCAGTTAAATCGAGTTACATTAACGTAAATAATTTAAGTATTGTAATCATTTTAGATAATTAAAAAAAAGCTATGATAGGATTACATATTGCACGATTTGGTACCCATCTAATCTAACAAGTAACATCCACTAATCATTCACTACTTCTATTTAAGATTAATAATCACTAATCACTAACACTAACAAACTATTACATATACGCTTCAATTCGACACATATTGAAAGGCTCCAAATTTTATATATACTTGATCGTAGCATCTTACTAAATTGGTTGACAATTTCCTGAAATATCAAGTTTTTATTTGTTTTGAACTGGGTAACAATTAAAAATTGTTTTGTCTTTGCTTAGCCATGTTAAATGAATTAATAAATGTTTTAAAGTCCTTAAATTTTCATTCAACCACAAAAAAGAATTGTTTTATTTTAAAAAGAGTTTAATTTGGTCTTAATGAATATTCATAAATTATGTAAATATTTCTATTACGCACTGCATCGGTCCTTACTTTAAAAAGATAAGAATAATCAACATAAATTGTTTGAGTAATACGTATAATTTCTGATTTTGAGTTAAAATTACTAAATTAATACAAGCTAAAATTACTTAAAGTTCTTATGTATTTGATTTTACTTAAATATTCCACGTATGTTCTACTAAATTGAAAGTTTGAGTTAGCAAGACTTAAATTAAGTGCGTAAGTGGCAAAACTAATGATTTCAAGTAAATTCTACATGGAAAAAATACGTAAAAATTACCAATCAACAAATTCTTTTTTACAGTGTACTAGCTACAGTACACCAAACAGCAAACTTAAGTTTACCTTTCCCTACTGTAAAACTTTCAAAACAATTAGGACTTATCGTTGTGAGAATTTAACATCTTACCTATTTATGGAAACAATGTTCATACTGGAAATGGTAACGCATTTCAAATCCGCCATTCTTTTTCTATTAGCCCATGAAGCGTGGGTAATGATTTTATGAAGAAGAAAAAATCAGGATTGCCCCGCATGAAGGTTTTCTCAAGAAAATCAGGCAATGTTTTGTTCTCCATTCATCCATATCGCACAATACACCAGTCCTTTTGTGATATTTTGGTATGACGCACCATGATCATTTCATAGAGTGTATTCCCCCCTCAACATGGAGGAATGAAGTGTAAGGAGACAGGGGCGGATCCAGGAATTTCTTGCCGGGGGGGCACACGGGGGTACCATTTTTGTCCCACAAAAAATCGCAACGACTCAGCTAGTCGCTGAATAAGCGGGGGGGGGGGGGGTAAGAGGACACTTTTTTTTTTTTGGACGCGAAATTTTAAATTTGACATTTTGCTCCGTTGGGGATGGGGGGGTAAGGTAAGGGGGTTAGGTCAGCCATTTGCATTTTTTAGAGCTGATTTTAACATATTATTTTGGCCGGGGGTACGTGCCCCCTGTGCCCCCCCCCCCCCCTTGATCCGCCACTGGGAGTGTGATTGATTGATTGAGTGAGTGAGTGAGTGAGTGCCTCTCTTCAGATCGATGCGTGTCCCTTCCAAAAGTTCTCTTTTTTATGTTCTTCTACATTGAAGGATTGATTTAAGTTGATTTCCATAATGTTTTGTTTAAATGTAATTTTATTTGTTGTTTAATTGTCCCCCCCACCCCACCCCCCCCCCCCCCACCCCTTCTCTCTTTTTCTCTCTCTCTCTCTCTCTCTCTCACTCTCTCTCTCTTTCTCTTTCTCTTTCTCTATCTCTCTATAAATATGTACTTCTACTTCTACTTCTACGACGATACTCAGCAGGATCCATAAGTCAGGATGTAGTGCTGAGGAATAAACTATCTAGTTCTTGGTCTAGATGCTTGGTGGAAGCGCTCCCTTGAAGCCCTCCAGTGAAGTAGTGTCAAGGGTGATCTTTGAAAGTGCATTCCACGCAGTTACTGTCCGAGGGAAAAATGAGTTCTGGTAGAGCTGGGTGCGGGATGGGATAGCCAGCAACTTCTTTGAGTGATACTGTCGTGTGTTGCTGGCAATCATGGGGGCTGTGTAATGGTGTGCATTGATGGCTACTGTGTCGTTTTGGATCTTGTACATGAGGTGGAGGCTTGCAGCATTTCTTCTCCTCTCCAGGCTCTCCCATTTCAGATCTTGAATCATGGCCGAGACACTGGCCATACGACGATATCTCTGGAGGGTGAATCTTGCTGCTCGCCTTTGTACTGCCTCGATTTTGGATATGCTTGTTTGTGTGAGGGTTCCAGACCGAGGAACAGTATTCCATATGAGGTCTAACAAGAGAGAAGTAGGCTTGTTGGCGGATCTTTTGTGAGGTTTTGCGGAGATTTCTGCTGACTAGTCCCAGCATCCGATTGGCTCGGGATGTGATGTTGTTCATGTGGCCTTGCCAGGACAAGTTGGATGAGAAAGTCAGTCCTAGATACCGGAGATCTGTTACCAACGCAAGAGGAGTGTCTCCTAGCGTGTATGTCGTGGTGATGGCTTTCCGACGTAGGGAGAATGTGATGTGGTAGCATTTCTCGGTGTTGAATTTCATCTGCCATGTGTTAGCCCATGAATGCAACCTGTTGAGATCTTGTTGTAGGGCTTGGCTATCAGTGACATCAGTGATCGGACGGTATAGAAGACAATCATCAGCAAAGAGTCGGATTTTGGAAGAGATCCCATCTACTATGTCATTGATGAAGGATATAAACAGAAGTGGGCCGAGAACTGTGCCCTGCGGTACCCCAGAGATGACTGGAACCCATTCAGATGACTCTCCATCTACAACAACACGTTGTAACCTTTCAGTTAGGAACACCCTGATCCATCTGATAAGGTTGTCATGGATCCCATAGTGATGGAGCTTATGGAGGAGGCGGTTATGGGGTACACGGTCAAAGGCTTTGGAGAAGTCTAATGCAACTGCATCAACTTGCTCTTTCTGGTCTAGATATATATATGTATGTATATATATATATACATATATATGTATATACATATATATGTATATACATATATATGTATATATATATATATATATATATAGTATCTTCCCTCTCTCTCACTCCATATAACCGAATTCATAAATCCTGAACCACATCCATAATCCTATTCCCTAAACCTATTCTACCATTTATATCCTAAATCTTTAAACAAATACCCCCCCCCCCCTTCCACGCGGGGCCGCCACGGGTCGATATGTGGATAAGACTGAAGTTTTATCTTTTTTAATCTTTATCAGATCTCCCATAGAATAGAATAGAATTTATTGACTCATTCGACCCCCTTCTGGGGTATGAGAGTACAACACATGTACATGTCATGATAATGATACATAATAAAGAATACAAACATAGCTTAATAATACAAAGAATACAGAATACAAAAAAAATATATATATATAAAAGTATAACGATAAATAGGAATGATCTAAACCTAGCCTATGCTAAACATAAATACAATATTATACAATAGTCAATATGGCAAGCATACATGAAAAGTGGAGATTACCACATGAACAATCTAAATACAAACATGAAGAAAAAGAAAGATAAAAACAAAACAATTTTGTTTTTGTTTCTTCAAAAATACCATGCCATGCCATCAGACATTTTCTGATAGAATGTCCAAAGTATATAATAGAGAGGGCCATGTTAATGTCAGAAGTTAATATTTCCAAGGAAGAGGACATTATGATATGTTTACGAGAAAGTGACTCTCGTGTACAAATGGCAATTGCTCGCTTCGTTTTTAGAACGAAGCGATTATGTAAAAAGTAAAATCAAAAAGAGATGAAAAACAGAAACCACAATCAATTTGAGCTGAATAGAAGAGAAAATAGGTATTTTGTGTATAACCTTATAGGCCCGGTATTAGTGTATTGATTATTTGAAGTTTTGATCGTATAGACCTATACCTTATTTAGGCATCTTTTAAAAAATAAAAATAAAACAAACAAATAATTGAAACAATTTATCATTATTTATTTGACCAATCGGAAAACATATCTTAATACTACACACATCTTTAGGGAAGTGGAAAGGAGAGAGAGAGAGAAGGATACAATCTGCTGGCCAGGGTGACAAAAGAAAGCATGTCACCCCCCTTTGAATGATTATAGTAGTTAAAAGTCATGCACTATATAAATAATCTCATGAACTAACTCATATAAACTAATAAAGCCCACAAGTGTTTTGCTTATGCATTTGTTTTTCTCCTAATAAATAAATAAACCCTCACATACAGGTACACGACGCCCTTTGTCTATGCCAGAGTGACCTAGGTTGAGTTTATCAACCGAGAAGCGTACGGCGTAACGTAACTCGCTGGGCTGGTAAGAAGGCATCATAGAAAGGACAGGGCCAGCGTGAGTTGGAACTGTGTGCGGATCGTGGTTTAATTTGAAATAATTTTTTGTTTTTAATTTTTTGTGTGGAATATGACTAATATTATATTAAAATGAGATTGGAAAAGGAAAGAAAAAATAATAATTTTACCAAGACACTAAAAGAAAGAGATGCGATGAAATTGGCAACAATAGTCAATTTTGACTAATAGCCATTATAAAACCAAACGAACAACAACAACAACAACATCTCTATATTTCTCCTTCCCTTTCTCCCTACTAAATTGTGTACGATACCATAGTTCTTAATAACAAAGCAAATAGAGTTAGTCGTCTATGTTCAGTCGGTAAGCGAAAAAACGAAACGTGAAATTTGCAGTCATGTCGTCGTCAAATACCAAGCGTATTGCTTATGTTGGTGAGTATTTGGCCGCACAGTTCATGGGTTTAGCCACGAAGACACTTTCAATCGTTTTGCCTGATATTTGAACATGTAGAACAAATGCAATAGTGAGATTTATTTGAGAATAAAATATATGTAGTCCCATATTATAATATCGGTGTTTGTTAGATTTAGTGACACTTGGAACATACCAGTTACCATACGTTGTACGCGCCTTGATTCGACCGCAGCTGTGTTTCGACCGCAGCTGTGTTTCGACCTGACGTTAAGCACCTCGACTGTTAATGTACACATCCCTGAATGAACATGATGAAATGGTAGAATAAGGTTTTGACAGGAAAAAAGACGACATGCAGCCATGGCATTGCGCCATTAATTAGCCAATCCGTGTTTCATTAAAAAAAAGAACATGATCTGATTCTGATGATGAACAAAGTTATGAATATGATGATCATGTCAGATCAACTAACTCCAGGGAGCTCCGAGCGTAACAAAACAATTCAAACAGTGGGTTGGGTCACATTTTTCTGAAATGTAAAGAGTTAGTGTAGATCTAGTAATTATAATTTTGACTTAAAATGTTTTTCAACTCCTTGCCCTCTGGCAGTCTGGGCATCCCTCCAACCACTTGAAATTATAATTTGAAGAATTTTTTTATGGGAAAGGGTGATTTTTCGTCCTGACCTGATGATTCATTCATGTTGTATCGTGGATTTAACATGGCGAAGAGAAAATACACATGAGCGGTAGCGGCACAGCAAATATGAATATTCATGATATAGACTTTCTAGAGCACTGTTCGCTCGAAATTGCTGAATATGCAAGAGGTTGAGAAGGCTCTTTTTCTTTGATTCATGGTTTTAGGTATGGATCAAGTTTTTAACAGATTTTAGTTTTCATGGTATTTTTCAAACATCTGTGAGTTGAATTGATTGTAATTTACTGCTATTTAGGGGTCATCAATTGTCACTAAAATTATAAATTTTTAGTGAATTCTGGTAAGTTTCTTACAGTGGTGGTTGAAAATGTTGAGAATCAACATAGGACGTATAATAATGCTCCTTATGTAATCCTCCCATGATTGGTCAACATGGTCATTTCAAATCGTTGTATTGTTTTATTTGTTGTCTTGAATGTCTGTATCATCTTTCTTTATCCCTTGAAGGAGGATTAGCAGAAGAGGTAACAGAGAAGACGCTCCATGCAGCATTCATTCCTTTTGGTGACATCATGGATATACAGATCCCATTAGACTATGAGACTGAAAAACACAGAGGATTTGCTTTTGTGGAGTTTGAGTTTGCAGAGGTAAAGCATCCAGTCTCCCAATTCTTACATTGACTTCTTGTCTCTTATTACTCAAATATTTTGTTCTCTGTCTTGCTGTGTGCTTTCATTCTTGCTCTCGCTTTTTATCTTGTACCTTGGTTCTTCTTTTTTTTCTGGTTATTTTTTGCCTTCTTCTATTCCTTACGTTCATTGTTTATATATTGTCCTGTACTGTCTGTCTCTCTTTCTTTCCCGGTAATATATGTGCCAATCACACTTACAGTATACTGATGTCCCTCCCCATCCCTTAATTTCTTTTCCCCTCTGTTCATTGGACTCATTTCCAATTTTGTATAGCTTTTTGTACTTCCAACTTTTTTAACTTCACAAGTTAATGTTGATTTCTTTATCTTCCATTGAGGATTTGTGTTATGCATAATAAAGCTTAGTTCAGAATTAATCCATCGTGCATATAAATTCCAATTCATCATATTGTCAGAAGTTTTATGAATCAACAAATCTATCATATATCAATGTACGGATTCGTTGGTTCATATTAAATTTTGAGGATTATATATTGTAAACTTGTCTCCACTTATATGTCTTGTCAGTCAAAGTGAACAGTATACATTTGACAAAGCATTGTAGCATATTGAATAGCAGAATGCATAGGTCTATGCATTCTATTTCTTATGCATTCATTGAATATTTTTCTTTTTCACTTATGAATTTCATTTACTTGTTATGACTTTAGATGTTGAACAGTATTCCTGTTGAACAAATATCTGATGTAAGTTAATCATAATTCCCTAATTTCCTAATGATTGTCCTTATTTTTTGTTTTGTTTTATGCAGGACTGTGCAGCTTCGATTGATAACATGGTAGGTAGATTTTGTTTTTTCCAAGTCAATTCATGTTTTGAATGTTATACACCTGTTAATCAAGTTCTCCATGAATTAAAAATATTAACATCATTGATATTTACAGAATTCACAGCTATATATCTGACTTTAATTTGTATTTCTTTAACCGAACATACATAAAGATAACGCCTGTAATTCTGAAGTCACTTGTTTTAGATGTTATTAGAGAGTGCTACTTTAGCAAGAATGTTGCTTAATATTTCACCAAAGAGAACTGATCTGGCGTATTTAGAAACTGAGGTAAACATTGAGAACATTTCATTTCAAGGTTTAAAATATGTTCTCTGTAAACTCCATCTATTGCAATCATTGATTCTCTTTGTTTTAAACATTATATAATTATATCTATTCACATTGTACTTCTACATAATTGCAACAGATGACAGTATTATATTACAGTTTGCAATGAATGGACGGTAAATAATCGTCATTTTCTCTCTCTCTCTCTCTCTTCTCCTCCCCCCCCCCCCCCCAACCTGTCTCATTCACTCTTTGTTTCTCTCTCTCTCTCTCTTTCTCTTTCTCTTTCCCTCTCTCTCCTCTCTCTCTCCCTCTCTCTCCCTTTCTCCCTTTCTCCCTCTCTCTCCCTTTCTCCCTTTCTCCCCTTCATCCTCTCCCTCTCTCCTTCTCTCTCACAGAATGACGCTGAGCTATTTGGTCGCACGATCCGTGTCAACCTTGCAAAGCCGATGAAAATCAAAGACGGATCGGCAAAAGCAGGTAGGAAAATGGTGTATTGCTCTAGAAAGATTCCAAGAACGTCACAAGATATCTCTGTGATACTATTCTGGATTGTTCCATTGCAGGTAGTAGACAAGGGTAGCAAGAAATTGGATGGAAAATAATAATGGTTCTGTTCTGCAATATTGATGATATTTAGAATGCATAGTATGTTTTTGCACAACTAAGTCATCATACGCTGTCCATTTGCAATTGTTTTGTTACTTATAGCTTGGTGTACCTGGTTGACATGGAACAACATTTTATCCTACATATGCTAGAATGTTACCCTATTCTGCCTGATTCTGTTTGATTTTGATGGATAGAGGGAGGGGGCAACCAGACAGGGAGACTGGACTCCCCCCCCCCCCCCCCCCTTCCCCTGCAAGAAGGATCGAAGCCCTGTCCATTACACACCCCATACATATAATTGGGCATCATTTCTCTTTCTCTATATCTCTCTTTAGATATGTACATATATATATAACCTTTCCTTTAAATTCAAAGGTACCACCACACTGACATCAATTCTGCATTTTCATGCACAGGAATTTTTTAGTACTGCAGTGGCGGATCTAGGGGGGGGTTGGGGGGTTGCAACCCCCCCAAAAAAAAATCCGGGGACCATTTTTTTAAATCTTATCGCAAGAAAACGCCATTTTCACACACAGATTTTCAAAAATTTTCCCTACTGTGGGAGGGGGGACACCCCCCTCCCACACCCTCCCCCCTCGCTCGCTCCGCTCGCTTGGACTCGGTCGCTACGCTCCCTCGCATACCACCCCAACCCCCCCCCCCCCCCTTTATAAAAAGCTGGATCCGCCCCTGTACTGGATGCAGGATTCTCACCAGTGCAAACAATGCTTGGTGGTAATACCATTAGCAAGGTCCCACCCCCCCCCCCCCCCCCTCACAATAAGGGTAGTAAAAATGTCAATGCATACTTCCATCCTTCAAAAGATGTGTTGGTCCTTCAAATCCACCTTCCTTGGATGCTGCAAAGCCAATTTTCTTCTTTTTTTTTCTTTTTTCTTTGTTGTTGTTGTTGACTTTTTGTTATTCAAGATTGTCAAAATTTCTGCCAAGAATCTGGGATACATCCTTTGATATTCTATTTCTGTCATCAAGGATAAACAAGTGGTCCAGTATTGATGTTTCTTTTTCATTTACTTCTTTTTATTTTTTCCTTAGTTTGGTCTGACGATACGTGGCTCAAGAAGTATGCCGGTGCTACCTTGAAGAATGAGGAAGGGGGAGTGGTTGGAGGAGACGAAGCTGATACCACGGCAACCAAGAGACCAGCAGAGGATGCAGAAGAGGTAATGGATGTTTGTCAACTTCAGAGGATCACCTCTCACATTGTACAAAAGACAATTTTCTTTAAATGTACTTAAAGGTAGTAGGTAACTTTGCCTCTGATTCTAAACAACATCCTGGATTTAGCTCATGCTGCAAATATAATTATAAACCCTTAGGTCAGATATGAATCCCATGACTTTTACAAAGCCAATAACATGTTTGATTATCAAGATATTTATGATTGGAAAATGTGTAAGGTAAAACCGGTCACTCAAAGATTTTTAGGGCTTCAATATTACACCAAATCACAGACACTGATAACACATAGGGCCATGCATTTCAGATTTGTAAAACTGGAAACTTTAATCTAAACCAAAACATCATTTGTCAAATGTATATTTGTATATATACTAAAAAATTAAATCTTTAAGAGGTTTACTTGTGTGGAGCTGGTCGGCTGATAGGATCACATTTAATTTCACTAGGGCTGATGATGTAGATGTACCATTACCATAGCTGCCAACTATTTATATTTTGGAGGAATGATTCCTATTTGGGAGTTTTAACTAATTTTTTGAGCCCTATATTTATTTATTTTTATTTCTGTGCTAAAGCATGAAAAATAAACTGTATTCTTCATTTTGTCTGAAGGGATTGCTGGATTTTTATGTGAAGAAGTGTCTAAGCTGTGTGTTCAACTTGATCAAACACACAACTGTCTTATTGAAAGGCAAACGCCCCATGCCTGAGTAAGGTTGTCACAGAACTTGAAGTTTTAACAATATAATATTAATGATAATTAATTTATATAGCACAGCTTTTATACAAAATATATTCAGCTGCTCTGGTTCAGAGCTCCTTTTTTTACTCAATTCTACAAAATAGAATCTCTCAATTGAACAAATATATTTTTAATTTGGATTAACACATAACAACAGTAGTTTGTGGTGTTGATTTAGTAATCCTCCCCTTTAACCCATTTTAAGTTTATATAAATACCCACTTCTCATCTTGATCCATTTGTTTTTCTTCCTCTCGATTATCAAGACTGATGAGCCTGCACCCAAGAAGTCCAAGGCCAATTCACAAGTGTTCTTTGACGTCAAGATAGGAAGCAAGGCGGCAGGGCGTATCACAATACAACTGAGGATGGACGTCACGCCAATGACTGCAGGTGATAGTTTGTTCGCAGGGTTTTAATCATCAACATTTATTTTGCTCTGTGTGTTGGGGGTTCGCTGTCACTATACTGTATTCAAATACAAGACACAGGATATTTTATTTGGTCTTTGCAAACAAGTTACATAGAAATTTGGTTTCCACTGGCATTACAATAATATTTAAGAAAGTACATCATTACAAGAAATAAATATATCAATTTTATAGAAATAGATGAAATAGGGAACAAATATATGCAAAAAAATAGTGAAGCGACAAAAGTGGTCATTGGTACTTCAAATCATTAGTTTCAGAATTAAGCATTGGTCATTGGTATTTTCAAATCATAATAATTTCAGTATCAATTTCCGACGCAGTTTTTTTTACATTTAATCTGAGAGTTGAATTTATGAAGAGAGTCGGGGGAAAAAATCAATACCAGTACCTGAGCTTGCCTCCAAATTTTACTTCTGTGAAGACATAGCGGAATTTTGAAAACACTCTCAATAGATATCAAATCGACTTGTTAGTCGACTACTTGATGCACATGTACATGCTCGCAGAGAATAGGATCCATACGTAGCCCAAAACCAACTTAGGTTCCGTGCATGGGCTTTCATGTTATTCTTTATTTTCTTCATACTTCTCATCCTAGAGCCCACAGATAGCTTTGTAAAGTCTTTTGAGTTTGATTTTATTGCATTCTAGCTTTACACAAATTATTTTAAGAGATTGATACACTTTAATTGTTCTTTTAAATTCATCATCAATTGACCTTCTTTGCGTAGGCCTCACCTGGGTGAAGTGTGGCAAATGTAGATTAATGTCTTGCCAAAGGACACTGGTGCCACGGTCAGAGTCGAACCGCGAACGATGTGATCCACATTCCGGTGACGTATCCACTAGGCTACGACACCTCTACACAATATATTAATGAGTGTATCAACTTTGTTTTCTTTCATGTTGCAGAGAATTTCCGCTGTTTGTGCACACATGAAAAGGGCTATGGCTTCAAAGGCAGCATCTTCCACAGAATTATTCCTCAATTTGTATCCTTTTTGGTAGCACCCCCCCCCCCCCCCCCTCCCCTAATCAATGCCCCTGATATTACCCGTATTAACTCATAGCCTGCCATAAGGCTGCATGCACACTACGTTATTGTGCTTTGTACATGTGAGAGAGCCATTGCTTCACTGCCTTGTGCATGCTTGCACGCATTCGTAATGGCAGTTATTGTTCATTTTATCTCAAAATAGTTATTGTTGTAGTGTGCTGTGTGTTCCGCACGCACTATTCATAGAACCATCGCCTTAATCAGATTATCTCAAAATAAACTTGGCACGGGGGGATTGGGGGCTTGGCACAATGGGGATTGGCCCTCTGGCATGATAAGAGTTCATACAAAAAGAATTCATCTTAATCATTGCTGTGCTAATCGATTCTTAAAGAGCAATCCAACCTTTATAACAAGTTCATATGTATTGAAAGCAGATAAATAAGAGAGAATGGCGAAAGTTTGAAATCAATCTAATCAATCATAAGGGAGTACATAATGAATGTCTAAAATATGAGATCACTAAATCTATGCAAATCTAAAATTGGCAATCTGGTCAGTGGATTGTGACATAGTCGCAGACAACTCTCCCTTTTGTAGTGCAAAAAATATCATTCATTTCTATCTTTCTTAGTAACTCTGTGTTAGAACATATGACTTAACGCCTTCCTTGCTTTAAACATCTGTTGTTCATCAAGTGACGGATTGATTGCAAAATGTTAATTTAGGTTTGCTTCTCTTAAACAAATATATACAAAATATATCTAACATAACAAATATATAGCATTGAAAGATAAACCACTGGTAACAACCTTGTAGTATAAGGTTAGATATGACCCTTAACCTTTGACCTGTAGATGTGTCAGGGAGGAGATTTTACAAACCATAATGGAACCGGTGGCAAGTCTATCTATGGCAAGAAGTTTGCCGATGAGAACTTCATCCTGAAGCACACAAGTCCAGGTGAGTCGTCTGCCCTCTTTGTTACAGACGAGTGAAATTTTTAAAACTCCAGGGAAATATCAGGTAATTTGGGGAGGGGGGTGGGTTTAAAGGTACTATGTCCCATTTGCAGGCCAAAAAAATGAAAAAGTTAAATTCCAACTGCATTTGAAAGATAATTCTAATTTAGAACTTCCCTAAAAAAGGTGGGGCTTGAAAATGTCTTCAAGTGGGGAAAATAACAACTATTAGTTGTCAAATCGACTTTAGGGCTATAGAGCCCAAAAGTAATAGTCTTGATTTTCAGACAATTGTACCGAATGGTCATACGTTTTATGCTGCGCAAAGATTCAATCAGTTTAATCTTCGCCATCACAAGAAGTGGGTTATTGATGTAGACAAATGCTCATGTACCCTTTACAACTCTTTTCATGTATGTTATTACCAAAGAAGAAAAAAAGCCAGTCAATCACTCAATAGTGTCTGACAGTGAAGTCTAGCAAGTAAACGGGTTTCCTTGCATAATTTGAATATGAGGACACTGCTAACGTTTAAATTTCACAGATAGGACATACATGACATATTCATAATTCCTGCAAAGTTCTACATAATTTGAGGTTGGCTGCAAAAGGGACATAGTACCTTTAATGAAAGGAACCCTGTAAAAGACATTTACATCTGACATTTTATATTACTTACTTAAACAAGATAAGAATTTAGCTTTTACTTGTAAGAGAATTGATCAGTATAATCTGATCAATGTTACTCATGCAATAAGCCATCAAACTTACTGGTCGAATCGTAATTATAAAAGCGATTCTAGAATGCAGGCAATCTAATTGATGAAATGACATCACTGGATCATGCATCATTGTCCTACCACACCTACCGTGCAAAAAACGCTCGCGTCTTAAAGTGATAACCGACAGCTAATAGTGATAATGCACGGATAGGCATATATTTAGCGCATAGAAAACTAAGGTCGGATGGAATGCGCATAGTTTCACATGGCAACGATATTGATGTGCATACTGAGATGTGCATTTCACTGTTGGCTGCACGAATGTGTACTGTGATGTCATAAAAAGCTGATGGCTGCCCCAACGACTGAGTAATTCCTGGTCAATTGATCTGGTTTGTTGCTTATTTTTCAACTTTATATTCATTATTGCACACCCATCTTATATAACAAATAATTCATGTATTGAAGCTTTTGCATTAGTGGTATGAACTGCACTCTGTCAAGTCACAATGAGTCGAATAATGAACTCAACAAATCTCGTCCACTATTACCCGTATCAGACATCTGAGCAGTAGTTTTACAAATCATATTACACTTGTTGTAATCCTAAAAGAGCTAATCAGGAAATATAAGACCATATTACCCTCTAATGAAAAAGCCTATGGACTTTACGTGTTTAAAAAGCAGAAAATAAAGTCTCATATTCAATGCGCCGTATTTAGTCATTTTCATTGCGCATCTATTATGCGTACGAGAACCTACGCACTTTGCGCTCACAGTATTGTGACATAATAATCACACCAAATTAGGCACACTGTTTGCACTTGTATCGAACATTTTGTCAAGCACTGGATGCACAGTGCTGGTTTGACAATTTTTTTTCAGTGCTATGAGATTGTCATGGTTGATTTATGCATTTGCTCTAGATGTCTGATTTGGATAACAATAACAATATTGACTGGCTTAACTTTCGGTAGATACCACATATTTTGCCCTCACAAGACCCATATTGCCCTTGTCTTTGACTCGGGGCAATATCAGTCTAGTTTGGGTGGGAAATATATGTTGCATCTCTCTCAAGGCCAGTCCATATTATATAATTATCCTATTGTTACCTAACCTGCGTGCATTGTATATTCACTAATGCACTCGCAAACATGAGTTATTTGTATAAATTGTTACTTTTATTGAATTTTTCTTTTACTCTGTGACAGGTATGCTCTCAATGGCTAATTCAGGTGCAAATAGCAACGGATCCCAGTTCTTCTTGACAACAGAGAAGACAGAATGGTAAGACCCTAGATAAAAACGACCCTTATTCTCAAGAAGCAGGTTATTAAAGTAAAGCTATACCGTACTAGAAGCACTACCGCAAAATCCCATCTAGCGCCATCTCAGACCAGGGACCCATTTCACAAAGCCTTTTTTCAATGACAAATGACAAATATCAGTGACAAATCTGCTGATAACCAATCAGAAGCAAGGATTTCAGTAGGTTATAACAACAACTGTCATTTGTCACTGATGACATGTTTTGTAAAACACCCCCCAGCTGTTGAGTAGTATAGTCTCGTAACTCACTGCTTCCCTAGCTTCTTTGTCAGGGAAGTGGAAATTAGGTATTGGGTTATGCACTGTTCTTAAGTTGACCATGAGATGGTGTTGTGCTGTAAACAGAATGCTACGGCAGAAAGTTTGACAGTATTGTTTCGCTTTAAAGTGTGCCAAAAACCATTAGAAAATTTATTTGTGTACAGCTAGAATCTTTCAAATCAACCTCTAAAAGTTTTGTCTCCTATTCCAGAGCTAACATATGAGGATTATGGACAAACAGAATAACATGATAGTTCACTCCTGGAACCCAAGTCAGACTTATTTTTCTGTTTTCATACAACTGACTTTATTACAAAGGTTGAATTGCCCTTAAAACGGGACCGCACTACTTGTACATGTAGCTACTTGTGCCCTCTATATAGCAAACAATGCCTCAGTGGTACCAGTTGGTCCCCCATGATCTCCTTTTTCTTATGTAAAGTGAGAGCTGATTTGATGAGATAACCCCCTTTCAGTGACCATGCAGGGAGGTCTAATCCCTCCTAGCCAAACTAGTACAGACAGACTTTAAATTACTTCTCTTAAAGATCTTGATGAAGAACATCCATTTGTATCATTCTAAATTTTTATTCTCACTTTCAGGTTGGATGGCAAGCACTGTGTCTTCGGGCAGGTGATCGATGGGATGAACGTCGTGAAAAAGATGGAATCGGTTGGAACAAAGTCGGGCAAACCCAAGGAAACTGTCACCATTACAGACTGTGGAGAACTTGTATGATAGTTAGATCCAGGCTTCAAGTAGAAAGACTCTTGTTGGGCGCTGAGTGTTGGGGATACCAACACAGTTATCTGTACAGAATGTGTGGGAGAGCCTATCAGGTCATGGACTGAAAGAAACTTGTGTAACACCGGTTTATCATCATCATCATCATCAAGTCGTCATCATCATTGAGTCATCATCGTCATCCCTATCATTTAAAGGGGGTGTAGCATGGCATATACTGGTTAACGCCATCTACGACTTCTTTTGGACAACTGCACGTAAACGAATGGACTTGATTAACGGTCAGCAGCGTTTGCAAAACATACCGGAGTTCTCCTCACGTTTCGGTTTCGCGTATGTTACATGCACATGAATACTGCGGTCGCGTCGTCCGTAGTCGTATTTTACCCGATCGGCCCCGAGTCAGGCCACAGGAAAGAAACACAGTCTTGTCATGCTACACCCCCTTTTTCTAATGCTGTGCAGTTGGACGGTTCATTTCCTCGAAGGCCTTTCCCCAAGGCTTAAGTTCCGTTCTTCAGCATCCTCCTGAGCAGGCCAGATACCTTCGCATCTCCTTCCGATGTCTCCCTTCACGTTATGTGACGTCTACTAGATCTGGGGTCTAGGGTGCATTTCACAAAACTTGTCATCAGTGACAAATTACAGTTTTTGTTATAAGCTATTGAAATCCTTGCTTCTGATTGGTTATCAACCGATTTGACACTGATTTTTGTCATTTGTCATTGAAAACAGGCTTTGTGAAACGGGTCCCTGGTCGGACCATCAGCACATCCATTGCATGTGTGGAGGATATTGAGAGTTGGTATGGAACTGAGAAGATCCATAATGAAGAATTCACATTCTGATGGAAATCATGGAAGAACCATGAAATGTGACATATTTGATATCAGGGCCCCATCTTACAAAGAGTTGATTTCAATCACAACTAAGTACAGAAGAGATAGGAGACTGCAAACTTGCGATTGATTGGAGGAGTTGCCATTGATTTGGATCAGTCGCAACTCTTTGTAAGAAGGGGCCCAGGAGAAGTTATGATATCGCCTTACATCAAGAATATGGAATATGATTATCTCAATGAGATGACATGAGTTTCTTGGTGTTACAAGTACATGTAGTAAGCAAGGCTTTTAACACTTTGCAGACAATCCTTTCCCTAATAATAAAGACATTGTGTGCACCATCTTCATTGACTTGCACAGTTCTATGCAGTCAATGTGAGACCATGTAGAAAGTTCAGTCTTCCCTATCAACTTGTATACCTACAAAATGAGCACTATCTCCATTTCCGTAGAAGTGAATCGGAACCTCATTATAAAGTAAACTGTTAAAACAAACTCTTTTTATATTTTCATGGTCCCAATTCTAATGACTGTGAACCGTTGTATATCAAGGTTTCGAAATAACATGGTAATTTTCTTGGTACTAGGAGTTGTCATCACAGAATTCAAGAATATTCCTTCTTTACCATCATTGTGAGGACATGAGGGTATATTTGACTTCATACAACTGAAAGTACTCTGACATCAGTACCGGTAGTCACTTTCCTGTTGTGATAAAATTGTAACGTACATTGTACATATTGCTTGGACTATTAAATGTCAGCTTTTTTACAGGAAGTAACTCGACATTTTCTTGTTTGTTTTGAATTATACGTGTAAAGCATTATACAGTCAAATCTGCTTTAGTGACCACCTACAAAGACCACATTTTTTGTTTCCCTTGAAAATGGTTTCTCATTGAAACATGTACTTAAGGAACCTGTCTACAAAGACCACTTTTTGTGTTTCCCTCGGGCGGTCACTACAGACAGGTTGACTGTTTATATATATTTAAGGTGTTCTTTCATTAAGAAGAGATGAAGGCACATAGTTAATTTGGGGATGCCAGATTTCAGTGGTTTTAGGCTCCATATTGTATGGCACATCATGTGGGCCTCCAACATGTTTGGGCCTCGTTTTAGTCTCGTTAAATAAATCCAACTGGTATCTTGAATTATGAATAGGCTGATCCTAAATTCTTGCACTAAATCATCCATTGAGAACATTTGGGCGTTATAGCTTCAGGGGAAATGGACGAAATAAACAGTACGCAAGGGCACAAAGTTCATCAACTCAGTATCGCTTTGAAATGTTCTTTACTGCATTATTTTTAACCACTTATTGTTGATTGTGTGAATGAGTCTATACTCCACTCAATTTCACTCAAATTTATTCAATTTTACACAAATTCACTCAATGTTACACTATACATTCTTCTTCTTTTGTATGTTGTTTTGAAGCTAGCGTGGCAGATCACGGTTGTAAAGTCATGCAAAAGCATTATCTGATACAAGATAAGAGTTCCTTTGTGCATAGAGATAGAGCAAATAAGACATACAGATATCAATGCAGAAAGTTGAAATGTTTTGTTTCTTTATTTTTTGGCATCAATATGATGTCTCGCATATATACATTAATACCAAAATATCTTCTATTTACGTTTTTAAAAAACTCAGCACTGTGTACATACGACACTACAAAGAAAACCTCTGTCCAAAATTGTTACAAAACAACAGCATCACAATATTTATACACCTGGTATTTCACAGACCATTTTTCATTCTTTGGTCTCTTTTCTAAGACTCAAGAAAATTGTCTACCGATTGAATACCAACATAACATGTACTTGCTCCAAAAAAAAAATTCTTTAAATCAATTCAGCTTTGAACCAATCATCATATACTTAGGGACTTGTTGAGATACTTGTATTGTAGAGTTGTATTCATTTCAGATAAGTTCTACAAGAGTATTATATTCTATGTGCACAATGAAAAAGAAAATTAGACAGCCGCAAGAATAACAAAATTCCATTATCATTATTTGATATACACACTGAAATCGGCAAAATACTATTACATGCAAGAATATCATATTTCAATAGTTTCCTGGTAAGTACCACTGATAATTAGTTAAAGGTATATTCTCATCAACGGCATTATTTCGAAGTCGAGCATGGCGACATGTCTACTCTAAAGCAGCAAGGGCACAAAGTGGACTTCTATCCTTCAAATTTTGGGGCAATTCCATCCCTGAGTTGCTCAATTTAACAATAATGAGTGGGAAAAGATTTTGCCATTTAAAATTATATAAATATATACAAAAGGAACAATTCAAACTTGAACAAATAATATTTGGTTATCAAAATAATTTCCAAATGAGAAAATACAAGTGTAGACAATAATAATGTAATGTTTCGTACGTGGGAGCCTCTCAACTTAGGGCCACATGAACAAGATGAATACACTGCCAAACAAACTACTAAGCGATAGAACAACAATTTTGTCCATATCAAAGATAAAGACCAGTTATGGTCATGCGATTGCATTGTGAAAGAAACGTTGTGGAATCGATCAGAAAAGGTTGATCATCTAGCATATAAGTATTGATGTGTACTGCAAGGTTCTGGAATCATCAAAATGATAAGAAATTTGGCCCAGTCTTTGTAAAGTTACAAGCACTGTACACAGAAAGATGTATATGGGACTACACACACGTGTGCGACACGTACGTTTGTCTCTCACAGTCCAATAGATAAACTAATTTACCAAATATATCAATTAGTAGGCGGTTTCCCGGCAATTTTTTTTATTATCATGTATTAGTCAAAACATATTCTCTCACATGATTGGTAATAAAGAGCTTCCATTTCATATTTTGAAATTGGGACGTTTCCAAAACTGGTCTTTACCTTTAAAGTGGACAGCATATCCAGTGCAAAATCTGTTAAATTTCTGGACATCATTTCATGAAATCTTCAGTAATACAAGTACGCCGATATCCCATTGAAATACACATATCTCAACAGGGGGGTGTTTCACAAAGATCTTAAGTAGAACTTAGCACTAAGTTGGACTTAAAAATTATGGACAGCCATTGGAGCCTTAAAATTAAATATATTCAAAAGCAGAAATTAAAGTATTTTAGACTTTTTATGAAGTCTCCTTGATGACAGAAAAAATGAATGATTTGAATCAACATTTTATGCCTTTCAAAATAACTTTTACAAAATATTTTCAAAGATGCTAATGGCTTTCCATAATTTTTAAGTCCAACTTAGAGATAAGTTCAACTTAGGATCTTTGTGAAACACCCTCCTGATGTCTGCCAACTTGTACTGAACCCATAACTTGTATTGCGCAAGCACTTTTACAGAGTTGTGACTACTAGTATACAACTATCACGATATGAATCTAATACTCATTCCTTATTACTCATGACTTTGGAAGAACTGCAGACTTGAATTAATCTTCAACATTTAAATGATTTTACTTCATAATTCTTGTTCGAGAATAAATGAAAACCCGCCTGTGCATGCACAGGTAACTTTGAACGTAAGTTCTCGTTTAATCTTACTATTATACGGTAAATAGATGTACAAAACAGCTAATAAGAGGTTCTTTAAAGATGAAGTTGAGTTCTGGTCATGCGATTGCATTGTGAAAGAAACGATGTGGAATCGACCAGAAAAGGTTGATCATCTAGCATATAAGAACTTGTGTGTATTGCAAGGTCCTGAAATCATCAAAATGATAAGAAATTTGGCCAAGTCTTGGTAAAGTTACAAACACTGTACACAGAAAGATGTATATGGGACAACACGAACACGCGGCGTACAAATCCTACCCCCCAAGTTTTACGATGTTACATGACATATTTAGAATATGTAGGCATTTGAGAGCCATGCTTTTCAGGGAACATGTCTTATCTGATGTTCTTCCACACTCGCATAATAAGAATGATTACGCTCACAAATTATTTTCCACCTCTTCCCAGAACTCAACCTTCTCTTTAAAGATCTTCATTGTGAACTCAACAACATCTCATCAAAAGTGTGGAATACAATGGTCACTGCATTTTTGCGAGGTACATTTTTATTGCCCTTTGCTCACTTCTGAAGTTCAGATTGTGCTAGTATTAGAAATTAATCGAAGAGTGATTGTCAAAGCATTTAACATACCGGTAGATTTCTAAAAGAATAATAAATAAATTATACTAAAATTGCTTAGAGTCAATAATTATTCCTATATTTACATATCACAAATAATGTATAAGTTATTTCATAAATTATACTCAAGATTGATTAGATTGTAGAATACATTGCACATTTTATTTTGTAAAGAGATTTAAATATTTTAAAGAGCAATTTCATGAATAAATGATTTATGAATGATTTATAAATGAGTATGAGGATGTACAAGATCAGAAAAGTTAATAGTTGTGTCATCATTATACACTTATACAGTCTAACCTGCTTTAGTGACCACCTCTCTACAAAGATCATATTTTGTTTCCCTTGAAAATGGTATCTCATTGAAACATGCACTAAAGGAACGTGTATACAACAACCACTTTTTGTGTTTCCCTTGGGCGGTTGCTATAGACAGGTTTGACTGTATAGTAAAATAATGTAGGGAATTGTAAAAAACTTTGAGTATGGTGGAATCATTTTAAGGTGAATTGTATAAATATCTAATTGGAACGCTAGAAAATAGCTATAAACTCCTCTACACTAGGACCCTTCCACCCTGATGGCTCCAGGGCACCTGTTGCACAAAACTTACCATTGATGGTAACATTGCTATCAATGGTAACTCCCATGCAAACCTTGATTTTGATTGGCTATTGAGCCATGTTACCATGCTAATTGCCATTGATGGCAAATTTACCATCAATTGTAAGTTTTATGCAACGGGCCCTGGCATATCCATCTCGGTGGTTTGCTTGGAAACAGCATGTATGTAGACTCTAACGTTGCCATTGTAAAAATTAACTTCCCAGGATACCATCTAGGTAGTTATTTTCTGCATCTCCTTTGTTAAATATTTAAAAATAATTATAATAATATTCAGCTTTTATATAGCGCTAATACATTGACGATGTGTCTAAACACTTTACAGGGGAGCATTCCAGCCAGGTGCATTTAACTTTCGCATCTTACCTTAACTTTATGAGAAAAAATGTATTCATGGAGTTTAAAATATTGGGCCTGGTTGCAACCCTTTTTTGCACAATAAAATAATTAGTTCACATGGTGCAATATTAAAACAAAATGATTAGAATCATTCCTATGAAATATGATATATAACAATAAAGCAAAATGCACAAACATGAAGGTACTATACAAAATAAAACAAAAGTTATGGTACACTGACTACTAAACCTCTTGAATGAAACACAACATAAAACTAATCTGAAAATAATTAATTTCATAAATTCACTGACATAAAACAACAAAAATCCAAAATAATGAGTAAATTCAAGGAATTTTGAATAAAACATTCAGGGATTTATCTTTAGCCAGTCTTTATGGATGTTGTTTACGGTATAGGTAAAAATGAATTCCTAAATGTTTTCCTATACCATAAAACTACATCCAGAAGGACTGGCTCTAAACAAAAATTCTGGTAATTAAGTCAAAAATTCACATGCATTCAAATTCTGTCCATATGGTGAACCCTTCTCATTTTTACATTGAAAATGCATTGCAGTAGCATGGGAATATTAGTATTCATTCTTTAAGTGAGAGTACCAGAGGCCTTTTGACAAGTCTTTGGGTTTTTTAATTTAAAAAAATAAAATAACTAGTAAGAGAAGAATAGCAAATAATGATGAGCATCAGTGCATATTCCCTACCTCTTAATCAGATTCTGTATTAAACATGATGCTTAAGTTTTAAAAAATTGCTTTGTATTATACTTAAGTAAAACAAAGTAAAACAAAGTAAAAGGGCTGAAGTTGGTATTCAGTTAATACTTCAGCTAAGTATTAACTTAGATTTCACCTAAGTAAATGTCTTAGATGTTGCTTGAATACGGTATAAGTCAATTTCTTAGCTTGGCAAACAGCTTAGTAAAAGTTTTACTTAAACAAAGTATCCAATTGAATATTGGCCTAGGTACCACGTACACTAACTTTCTTGTGTAAGGGGTCGGATCTAAATTTGTATGGTCTCTTTGCATTTAAGCCCTTGGTACAATTTGTGAAATTTTTGGAGGGTCCAGACCTGAATTTTGAGCGCCTATGTATCCCGGGCGGTGTTAGCATCGAGCCAGGTACTAATGTTCATTTCTCTTGCCAGTCTTTTCAGTTACTTGAAAGATGCCGGACTTTCTCGGAAGCATACACATCAGCATGCATGCCCTGTTTCATCATATTGTAGAAATGAGGGGGGAATCGCATCTTGTATGTGTAAAACAAGAGTTACAAACACAAAGGGTCAACATTCAGTGCCATCTCAAGTTACTTTCTACACAGTTTGAATAATACAAAGCAAAATAATATGCTCAAGGTGTTAATAAATATCACAGATAATAATGACCAAAAAAATTGATCTCTATCTCTAAGTAATAAGTCAGTTTTTTTACTGAATGTTCAAGAGAAAATATTAATTCATTTAAAGTTACCTTCTTTGGTTCAATAAATACTCAAGAATACTTTCATTACGAATCAATTACTCAAAAGACTAGCAAATTACTTTCTTTTTTTTCTTTTTTGGTAAATATATCCGCACCCAGCAAGATTTTGACACAGTGCAGCACAGATGCCAGGCATAAGAATACATGTACATAATTTTTTTTGGACAGATTAAAAAGGGTAGCCCAAAAGAGAAGTTTGGAACATTTGACTTCAAAATATACTCTAATTCTTGCTATCAGAAGTGAAAATACTAAAATTATTTGATTCAAACCTAACATATCTTTAAGTATAATTGCAATTTCATAAATGACAGAAGTGCAAATTGTAAAGGTATGTTTAGTGTACATCTGAAATATTAGCTACATATATAAACAAAACTGATATAGAATGAAATAACCAATGAAAAGTAACAGCCTTTTGAAAACAATTGTCAGCAATTCAGCATTCTCAGTCTATATTATCAAACATGTGCAACCTCTTAAATGTGAAATAAAGATAAGTACAAGCATTTTTGTGTGTGTTTTGGTGTCACAGTTTGAAACTTGTATACCTTTACAGAGTTGTAAAGTGAATATAGTCTGGACATTGAAGCCTCGTTAAGATATGACATGGCAAAACCATAATTTACTCATTAAAGACCAGTATTAAGGGTTACCAGAGAAGCTGTCTTTAAAGGTAATACAAAGTGTTGGTATGGGGTCATGAATTTGGTTCAAATTGACATATTGGAAGCATATGCGATCCTACAATATTCAGTGATCGTTATCGCGGTTGAAATCGAGACTAAAATTATGAAATTATAAATAATAAACTCTTTATGTTGTATAGCTCCCTCTCAAGGTCAAGATATTAATAAAGCTATAAAACAATGCTTCTTGACTAAAATCGACCGATTAGCTATTCCCGTTTGGAAGTTATATATTACAACTACATATTCTGAGATTTTCATGGTCGCAGCTATACCATTTGACGGCCGTAGGCGCTATTTGAAATTTCTCAAAATTTACCGGGAGCACCAGTAAATTTTTATATTCAATTTTTATCGAAAGCAGAAGTGTTTCAGGGGCTAAAATTTCTAGTCCTTATAATTCATCCACAGGAGCATCCAAATTTATCAAAATTTTAAAGAATCACTTTCTACCCAATTTTCAACATTTCCCAAAACTTTGTATTACCTTTAAGTTTATGAAAGGTTCCTTAAATCACATTTCAATGAGAAATTGAAATGAAAGTGTGGTCTTCATAGACAGCCGGTCTCTGTGTACAAGCAGTAGCTAAAGCAAGTTCGACTGTTAGTACTAGAATATAACCAACATTTTACATGCTTTAAGAAATTTTTAACAGATTACAAACGACTGAGGCAAAAGACAATATTTTAAAAAGAGGTTATTTCTGGTTCACATACACATATCTGGTTGCCTCAACAAATGTTAGTACATTCCACTGAATATTGCTTTTTCTCATATATCAAAACTACTTCTGTACATGCATTCATTGTTGGATTATTTTATCAACTGCAGCTTTTATGCTTAAAGGTGGTGTTTCCCTTTTGCAACCAACATCAATTTCTGTAGATTTTTGCAGGAATTATGAATATGTCACGATGTCCTATCTGTGAGATTTAAACGTTAGCAGTGTCCTAGTATTCAAATTATGCAAGGAAACCGTCAACAATAATAATAATCATCCAAAAAGGTTACAATCTTCAGCATCATACTGCATAATACTCTGTACATGGTTAAATGTCAGGCAAGGTTTTAACTGTTGATTTGGGGTTGATTGTCAAGTATGACCTTATTATTAATTGTCGTACACATATATCATAGTCGCGAAGTATGGTTTTATTGCTCTCATACTTCAGCAAATTTCATCAAATTATTCAAAACACATATATAAAACACTAGACAATGGGCAATTTTGCATTTCAAGATAACTATTGGTTTTGTTATCGCTTTTCCTGTCCATGGCCTCGGAATGTCCTTTCTTTGGTCTAAAAAGATTTTTGGAGTCAACTTTGGGATCTGAACCCTATACACTCCATCCCAGAGTGAACACTACTGCTGAAACACCTCGAGGACCAGTTTCTCAAAACTGTCATATGACAAAGTTTGTAGACAATGCATTGAATGTGTTTTAGAACATGGGGTTGTCCAAGAACTTAGACTTATGATGGCTTTGAGAAACTGGCCCCCTTGTTGATTGTGATCTTTAAGATTTTTTTTCAGCCTGTATATATATATATCAACCACTGCCATAACAGCTGATCTAAAATGTGCTCCTACGACACTTACTCCAAGCTGTATTTCATCCAAAATAGAGGGTACGTTAGGTATAGGTCTGCAATAGCGATTTTGAGTTGTTGTTTAGCTCATTACCTTGCCTTATGTAGACATGCAGTGGCAGTTATATTGAAAGTGGTAGGGCTGTATTCACAAGATCATCGTCTGAACAAGAAAGGTGAATACAGGTGTTAGGTATAGTGTTGGTTCCAGGGTTGGTTCCAAGTCTCGAGAGGCGTTTGTGTTATAAAATAACAACAGAGCAACGGTCATCAGAGCACGTGCTGACACTGTACCAAGATGGTACCGACACCTCTTAAAGAGAAACACCACCAAATCTCTGGAAATCACCCGCGGCATCCTCAAACCTAGGCCTGGCCGGGTCACCATCCAGATACTTTTCACGCAACAAAGTCCGGCCGGCTTGTAATACACAAAAGAATCAGCCCGTATTGTCTTTACACACCAGACTTAGGGGGGTGCTATTCAAAGGGAGGAAACATGCATACGCGTTCCCTGAATTACACTGAGTAGGGGGCCGGGGGTCGGGGGTCACCGGGGGTCACCATCACGTATCGGCTTCCGTCTTGACCTGAGGGTCCTCCGTCCTCTCCTCCACCGCCTTCATGAGGGTCATGATGGAGTTGTTGACCTCTACCAGCTGGGTCGCGACCTCTGCATCATCCTGGTCGTCGTCACCCCCCATGTGATTCATCATGTTGCCGTCGTCATGCTCATCTTCAAGCTCACCTGCCATAATAATATATATTTTTTTTTTTTTTAATTTTAGTTTATACAGTGAAATCTGTCTACAGCGACCGCCCAAGGGAAACACAAAAAGTGGTCTTTGTACACAGGTTCCTTTAGTACAGTTTCAATGAGAAACCATTTTCAAGGGAAACAAAAAATGTGCTTGTTGTAGACAGGTGGTCTTTATAGACAGGTGGTCACTAAAGCAGGTTTGACTGTATTGTGTTCTGGTAATAAAATTCTGTTCCGAGGAAAAAATTTGCTCCACTGTTACAATGGAATAGGGATCCACCAGTTTGAAAACATGGGAAATCATTTTTGATCATTTATCCAGTATATAAACCTGAATATCAGATTCAAAGAAAGAGCAAAGGGCTCGATCTGCAAGGAATATATTCACTGAAGGAAATAAAAGCTCTACATCATTAGCAGGAAAAAAAAGAATAAATGTATATTACAGGGGTGCCAGTTTTCAGGCTCCGATTTCTCCCCACTTAAGACTTTTTCCAGCTTCATATTGTACAGCACATACAGGACTCCAACGAGTCATAATAATAAATGGTTTGTTTTATTGAAAATCAACTCGCAGCCCGAAGGCTGAATTGTGTGACTTTTTACAATTTGATAAAAACAGAATATATTCTTTTCAGGTTCACTGGTTACAACCAACTGGTATCCCTGCATATCAAAAAACTCTGACTATATAAAGACACTATCTATATACATATATTTCATATATTTAATTTATATGAAAATACAACTTTATATCAATGGAAAGCTGAATAAATATAGAATACAAATACTTTCCCTTTTCAGTATTGCACCGAAGCAAAATTAAAACTTCATTTACGGCACTCCTTCAAATTACGGGTCAACAGGGGTCAAATTTGTCTATGTCTGCTTGCCTAAATAGCTGAGGCGATGAACCGGGCTGAATTAATGCAAAGTCATTGTGAAAATGCTTATACTCCACATAAATGATGTCAACAATTCGATGGCTAGTTTTTAGGTCAACTACTTCTGATTTTCAAAGCTTTAGATTTCAAGTTTTCAGAAAGCTGTTACTCCTCAGACAGACACTAAAATAGCATATGCACAAACTGTATATATAATCTATTATTGTAATCTATAAGTTATAAGCTTTCTGTTGATACATAATTCATGTACCGTAAATCTCTGTGTATAAGGCGCACTTTTTTGCCGCCGAAAAAATTTGAAAGTCGGGAGTGCGTTATGGCGCTATGCCTGGCAATGTCTCCCAGCTCAGTAATCAGTGTGTTGACTCACCACTCGGAAACTACAACAACACTCAAATTTGTCTGTCATCTTGGATTGAAAGTAATCTTTCTAATAGATCTCAATATGTAGTTTATATAAATAATTCCTCAATTTTTTTTTCTATAACAAATGGTGTACCACAAGGTACTCCATTGTCAGAAATTTAGAGGATGCTATTCATATCATGCATGACTATTGATGTTTGGCATAGAACACAGTGCTTCTGCTAGGTGATGTGATGAGGCTGGTGTGGGACACTTGGTATCATGAAGCCTTAGAGTCTGGACCTGTTTTTAATTTACATTAATGATCTTACACATTCTTCTACAACGACATTGTTACTATTATTTGTGACAAGTTCACAACTTCAACTGCACCTCGATGTAAAATGAAGGTCCTTCCCCGCGTGGGTTTACGGCAACAAGGCAACAAAAAAAGGGTGCGCCTTACAGGCGCGGATCTACGGGGGGGGTTTAGGCGGTTTAAACCCCCCCCCTTGGGCGGCCCAAAAAAAAAAAAAAAAAAAAAAGGGGAAAAAAAGAAAAAAAGAAAGAAAAAAAGAAAGAAAAAAGAACGCATTCTGGAGAGAAACCCTTTCAAGTGCAAATATTGTGAGAAGATATTCAACTCATCTGGTAACTTAACCAAACATATGATAACTCTGGATATAACTGTGTATCAAACTGTTACTTGATTTAAAAAAAAGTTATCATGCACTGCTTTTTATGGTTCCCATTGTGTTAATAGATGCCAGGAAAACATCACTTAATACGGGGTTCAAATAAACACCCCCAAAAAAATCGGCTCGCCGCTTCGCGGCTCGTTGATGATGCTCCGCATCGTCATTATTTTGGTCAAACCCCCCCCTTAGCAAAAAGCTAGATCCGCCCCTGCCTTATACACAGGTGCACCTTATACACAGAGATTTACGGTATATCATTTTTCATTTCCCACAGGGACTTTGATCTATAAGTGTAGAGGTGTCGTGGTCGAGTGGTTAAGTCGCCGGACTGTTGATCACAAGGTCCGCGGTTCGAGATCTGCCGCGGCACTAATGTCCTTAGGCAAGACATTGATCTACATAAGCCACACTCAACCCAGGTGATGTAAATGGGTAGCTGGCAGGAAATTAATTCTTTGAAATGCTAGAGCGCCGTATTGGCAGCACAGCTAAAGCCGGGGTAATAATCTCCAAGTTTGGAAGCGGTTAGTGGTTATAATAAGTGGTATATAAAAAAACTAAGTTCATTATTATTATAAGTTCTAACCTGCCATGCATGTATCTCCTTCATTTGTAAGATCAGCGCTTGAATCGTCAATATAATCCACTTCAGGGATGGAGTCATCATCATGAGAGACTGTTCTTGTGATAATAGGTTCTGCAGCTGTAAGACAAGAGTCATTCAGAACCATTCAATGTAACAGGGGAATAGCAGTTCAGACTTTTCTTATTTTCTAAATTAATCAGCTTTCCCTTCTCTCATTTTGGCAACAATTAATCATGTTTTCCACTCCTACATACATATACATGTAATTCGAAAGAAAAGAAAATGTTTATTAAATGAATATCTTGTGTTAAATAATTATTAAAGAACCAATGTGAAAGAAGATTGCAAGATTTAACCCCCCAAATTGCTGATTGTACACGAAAAGAGTGATTTTACATTTTCCTCAGTGTTGCCAATTTATAGACTGTAATGATTAGTTACAACTAAAACACTCTTCTTCGCGAGCGGCACATAGACTCAAAATTTTCTGTAATTTTTTTTCTCTTTCTGCTCATATTTTAAGTGTAATTCATTGAATTCTGGATCCAAAGATAATTTTTAAATGTGACTAAAAGAAGACACTGTCATTTTGTTCTTTTAAAGGCAGGCTTTAATACTTCAGGCAGAAGGGATAAGACCACACAGCGAGCCAGCGAGGTCACTGATAACATAAGAAAAAGAGGATCATGGGGGACCAACAGGCACCGATTGGGGAAGTTTTCTATATAGAGGGAGCAAGTAGCTACAAGTAGGACAGTGTGCCTTTAAAGCCTCTAATAGACTTTGGAAAATGTAAAAAGTCAGGAAAGATTCAACAAAATTAGGGGGATCCATCTACACTAGTTTTAAATCCCCCAAGACGGCTACGAGTAACTATTCTGCGTAACAACGAACATTATTCCTCTTACGTTTTCACTGCAAAATCTGCTTCAGAGAAATGGAAATCATCGCTTCCAAGTTAGAAAGAGACAGAGAGAGAGACAGACAGGCAGACAGACAGGCAGACCGACAGATATTTGTCATGAATTTAATGTCGGTCATTTTCAAACCAGAGTGGTAATGAGCCTGACCCCCCCCCCCCCCCAAAAAAAAGGAAAAGTAAAACAAAATGATAATGAAAGCGGGATCATTCATTCATAGTAATTTCCTGAAGGGAAGAGATTTAAATCTTGATTTATTTCAACCCCACTGATAAGATTCTTCTGTCAAATCTGCACAAAGAATAAAAGATCGAACTATTCAACCAAGGAATGTATTTACTTACCCATTCTCTTTTTACGGTTAGCATCTTTTCTTCTATTGGCAAACCAATTGTACACTTTGCTTGGGTTCACTCCACTGTGTTCCGGGATATTGTTACCCACTGAAATGGAAATAATAATTTGAATTTGAGTTTGAATGCTTGAAAATTGCACGAAATTGAAACAATGATTTGAATTTGAAGGCTTGAAAATTGCCAACATGCTTTTGAGTACCGGTATCACAGCAAGGAAAATAAATCACTACTACAAAAAACATTGTTTGCATATTACAATTAGAATGATATGAGAGAAATTACAATATTAGTTTCAGCTTAAATTTACATCTAATCCAACATACGTATGTGATCCCTATTTAAAGGCAATACTTTAAAATCATTACCGGTAGTACTTCCTACCGACTACAACTTCAGAAAGTTCATTAACAAGGACTTTCAATTTTTCAACACCAAATCACATACAAGATCCCATGAACAAATAGAATGATTAAAGAGTGGCCTAATTGGGATACTGCTTAAACACCGTTTTTTATACAAACAAAGGTTTACAGTCTATATAAACCAGCCCGCTGATTTCACATTCTTACCTTTTTCATATTGTCCAGAAACCTTGTGAGTCTTCTCATTCTATACTACATCCTAAGTTGGCCACCCAATATTTAAATGTGCATCTTCTTTTTTATCTTCATATATCAAATTGAAATCCAACTACATTGTACCACATACATCTGTGATCTTGATGTACACGGTACACCCCCTCTTTCTTTTTTTCTTCTTTGTTCCTCCATATTCGTATTATTATGTATCCATTGAGGGTAGTCATGCTATCAAGCTTTGCTTATTTTGTCAACCCTCCTGTTTGATTTTTTTTGATCAGTTACAGCCAGCCTTACTTTATTCAACATTATATTCTTTTGAAATGTGTAAAATTTGCAATGGTTTGTTTGTTATATATTTGTAAAAATGCAAAAGAAAAAGAAAATCTAACAGAAATAAATAAATCAAATCAAATCAAATTTTTACATAAACTTTGTTGCAGAGCATTACAAGCGTCTGACAGTCTGATGCGCTCCATGTCATTGGGGTATGGATTCTTCTTGAAGTACGCCTCCAGGACTCTCAGGCAGTTGTCTTTCCAAACGAACCTCTCTCGTCGCTTGCCCGAATTCGCCGCACTGGAGTTGGTGGGCGTGGACTGGGTGGGGGTTTGGTAGGGGGCGTAACGGGGTTGTAAAGGGCGCACTCGATGCGGGGTGAGGTGCGGGGAGGAAGCAGAGTTGTCTTGCTGCTCTGGGGTACTGCTGATTACCCCTACGCATGGTAAGATAAGAATAAGAGTGAAACTGTTTATAAAGACCACTGAAGGAAAAGAAATGAAAAGTGGTACATTGAGATCTGCACATCAAGACTGCTCAGGGGAGACAAGGGAGAAAAGTGGTCTTTCTAGGCTGGTGGTCTCTATGTACAGGTTCCTTTGGTGCATCTTTCAATGATAAACCATTTTCAAGGGAAACATGAGCTGTGGTCTTTCTATACAGGTGGTTGCTATCGCAGGTTTAAAGGTACTATCAATTAGAACAGTACACGGTACACAAATGACTATTTAAAACAGAAGTCTGTCAACAAACAATTCTTTTTGCTTAATGTAATATTCTCTTCCATAAACATACATGTATATGTGGAATACGGGACTCCTTTAAAAATAGAATTCCATCTCTTGTTTATCCAAAGTAGCTCAGTAGCTGCAATCATAATATTTCCGACTTGAACCAAGCTACCATGATAATGCACTCACGCATTCAAGGACTTCCTTCCTACCGTGTTCCCATTTACCTCAGCTGGGTGAATTGTGCCAAATAAGATGAATATCCTACAAAAGGACATTAGTGCCGCAGTCGAACTCGGCTCGCAAACCATGTGATTAACGGTCCAGAGACTTATCCACCAGACCACAACAATGCCCTTCTGGCTCCAAATAGACAAAAGGACTCCTGTCAATATATGTTATCTGAAACCAAAATATCAGAACCTGATGACAAGAGTCAGTCATAGAAGGTCGTATTCATGGAAAGAAGAAGAGGGGAAGGCCTCGTAAAGGCTTTCTGGACGATTTAATCACACAATGTGGAGCAACAGGGTATATGAAACGATGAAACGGTTGGCTCAAGACTGAGGAACTTGGAGAGAAACTTGGAGAGAAACTTGGAGAGACACTTGATATAGAATTTTGAATGGATCACTGAACCTGTCATAAACTGACAGATCACTATTGATGATGATGACAAACATTACCCATAACTTCGAGCTCTCTCTTCTTGGCAAGAAACCAGCGGTAGAGGATGGCTTGGGTGCTCCTCCGCATCACGTAACCGTGGAGAAGGAACTGAGAGATGTAGCTCTGGCTTATACCGGTAGACTGGGATATCAGGTTCTGGGAAAGACGATTGCGGGTCAGGAAATCCTTGATGTCTTCTTTCACGTTCATGTGACCTTTCCTGTGGAAGTGGATGAAACAAGAAAAATCAAATAATAGATCTGTATCAAAGTCGATCTCATTCTCAGTCTAACAGATACCTGTAGACTGGGACTTAAAGGAGGGTGGAGAAGAAAAACAATGTTGTCAGATTTGGATAATTTTTGCGTGTATATAAAGAAGAGAGTCTTAAAAATGGAATAAAGTAAGTATGAAAGTCAAACATTGTCGTCCAGCCAAGAAATCTTTGTTTAAAGTGACCGATTTGCAACTCTAAATTTTGTCCGCTGTACAACTCTCTTATTGCATCCGGGACTTGAGTGACGTAAGAGGGAATTGTATTTTTCACCATTCACTGGGGAGAGGGGAAGTGGAAATACTCCCTCATTAATTGCCCCCTGTAACTACACCACTGTGAAGACACTCAACTTTTAGGGATCAAGTCATACCAGTTTACAGAGCAACCGATGTCTTACCTGAAGAGAGCTTCTACTTCCTCATTGGTTACGTGGAAGTCATCAACACCACCTCTGCCTCCATCACCACCATCCCCATTCTCTTGGAATCCATGTCCTGCGTTAGACAGGAGAGTCACTAGGGACGTCCTGTTTCCTGGAGATGCTGGTTCCTGGCCCATTAACCCACCCGTTGTATCCAACCCCGAGTTCCTATTGGTCACTGTCAGCTGCTGTGGGGCATGGTAGCTGCTGATTGGTGGAGACGTGACAATGGGCTGATCCATTTTGGATGGGAGGGGACCCAACTCAGAGTCCATCTTGGCCATGGAGTCACACGCGTGGATGATTTCATCTTTGGTGAGACCGGTGCGGACTAGGCGTCGCAAGAGCTCTATCTGCTCGATGGTGTATCGAGGCTCTGACATTGTGGTCTGTAGAAGGAAAGAAAGGGCAAGATTTACTCATACAATTAATGGATAGTCTATCTCATTCCTTTAATTTGTCACTAAAAGATCCGACTACGAAAACAAAATCCTAATATTACAAGTTATTCCTTCTTATCTTTGCTAAAAATAAAGCACCTTTTAAAAAAAAACAATAGTATAGTATTCTTTGAACTTACACAAACATGAAAATAATTAACATAATGAATTAAAGTAACAGTAAGTATACAGGTCCATTTGTATAATACCCTTTTTGATCAACATAGTGATGAACGTCTTCATTGACTTATTAAGAAATAAAACAAGAAATGGAAAAGGTTAAATATTCATTGACTATGTTTAAAAGAAAAACGTAGATTGATCACATAAAGGATTATTCAATTTTTAGTTGGTATATAAATGGGGGGCATACATGTACATGTATATAACAGGGAATAGAAAAAATACCATTTATAGTATAATTGTTATCACCTCATTTCATTCTTATGGTCATTATAAAAGCGTTGTTACTATTACTAATTTACTATTGCTATATTATAATAATAATAATAATAATAATAATAATAATAATAATAATAATAATAATGATAATAATAATAATAACAATAATAATAATACAAAAATTACGGGTTTATATCATTCTTTAATGTCTTTAAGAACTTTACAGACATATTTTTATTATACTTACAATTATCATATTATTACATATATCATTTTGTAATACATTATCGAATACTATTGTTGATATATTTTATTACATGAATGTAATATATCATTACATAATATTATAACCAGGCCCCTCGCTGCCTCAGATAACGCGTGGCGCGCGCGCCACGCGTTCTTGATTTTGCCTGACCTTGCACCACGCCTTCTTGATATTAAACATATTGCGCCACCCCTTCTTCATTC
The DNA here is from genome assembly GCA_035222895.1 of Strongylocentrotus droebachiensis. NCBI lineage: Eukaryota > Metazoa > Echinodermata > Echinoidea > Camarodonta > Strongylocentrotidae > Strongylocentrotus > Strongylocentrotus droebachiensis. The sequence goes on from JAVYIG010000707.1 coordinate 39,497, forward strand.
AAAGAAAACAGCGCCACGCGCGCGCCACGCGTATTATTTATGTTCATTACTTGACAAACGCGGCGCTGCCAGCTACCGCCCGCTCCAAAAGTATTGAAGCGCTAGCGTTCTCGAAACAGTACACACACCCGTAGATCGTACAGTAGAGTGGGGAAAGAGAGAGAGGGAGAGAGAGAGAAGAGAAAATGTCAAGGCGCGATGAGGGAGAGAGAGACAGAGAGAGACAGACACACTGACAATGACGCACATGGATCACGCCATTGTATTCTATGTAGCTGTGTTGCTGTGGGGAAATGTACATACGATACACATATATTGTGTGCACATAGCTTAGCGCAGCAGGCCTAGCCTGTGTGTGTGTGTGTGTTGACCTCAACTCGAACTTTCAAAGTCGCAAGTGTCTACGGTAATTAAAATATGTGCCAGTATGATGATGATGATGATATTGATGATGATCATAGTAATCACTTTAATTCCTAATTTGTTTGTTATTTCTGTGCAAAAACTGGCTCATTATTATAACTGACTTTAATTAAAAAATTGTATCTCTTTGGTTTACCTAAAGGCTTACGTTTTCTTAATTCACTATTTAATACATGCATGCAAACATTTATACATAAAATCAGGTTTCAAGTACAAAAGAGAATTATCCAAAATATTGGCATAACAATTATGAAGTAGACTAGGCAGCGCAGGCATACATACAAACACTAGCCCCTAGAACTGACGACGGTCGGAATGGATTGCAATGAATAATTTGTAGCTGCAACCAGAAATGGCTGCAAAGCTCTCTCTCTCCATCCCTCTTTTTTTCTTCTTTACCCTATATTTAATTGGTATTTTAAGTACATAATAAGCATGCAACTTATTTGATGTCTGCATTATGGCGACTCCAACAAAATCTTTATAGTTTTGTTTAATTTTGCCTCCTTCCTACCAGCTGGTATATCGAATTTATTTTATTAACGTTTTATTTTGCGTTCTTACTTTGATTGTAAGAAATAATTCAATGTTTATTATTGAATATTGAACTTTGAATCTCGACCCCCCACCCCCCCCCCCCCCAGTAATCCCGGGAGGGGGAGAGATAGACACACGGATCATGGAAAGGGTCTGAATGAATTTTTATTTCATATGCGTTTGCGAAGCAGCAAACCATGAATGAACTAAAGTAAATTGTTTTGCTTTAATTCCAACAGCCTATTTTGTAACATTGGGCAAAGTAATTATACATATTATAGCTGTAAATAACGTAAGAGGGACTTTAGAATAAGCTATGATTGTAAAAATCAAAAAGAAAAAAGAAGTAGTGTGAATTACAAAGTTTCAACTTTCACTTAACATTTCATCACTTTCTGTGTTATTTATTTGGGAAACCAACTACACGATGTGCCAGAAGAGTGGAGCCATCACTCAACACGTGGCCTTGGTCGATGATACATTGCAGACATAATCCAATCTTATCAAAATGCTAATGTCTCCCCTTTGTTCAGCTCCGATCCCTTTCATGTTTGCGCGCGCTCCCCATCAGATATTTCCCTCTCTCTCTCTCTTGCGCTGTCTCTTTGGTGAAGTTATCTCCCCCCCGCCCCCCCCCCCCCCCCCCCCCCTGAAAAGATAAGCGTGGGAAAACCTCTCTCTCGCTCTCTTCTCTGTCACATTCACTTGAGGTCATTCACTCTGCCCATAAATGGCTTTGTTTTTGTTTACATTAGCTCAGAGGGGCAGGGGCTTCATAAGTCATGAATGAACTGATCTACTTTCTAATCTCTCTATTACGTCTATGGTTTATGTGTGGTTCAGGTTTTACTAAGCAACTATGCAGTCAATCAAAATGTTCAAATTCAGTTGTGGCTACATGTTTTCACATCGCTCAATAAAAGCTCACCGTGATTCAGATTAACCAAATTCAGATATTCAACAATCATTTTTAACATGATATAGTGAGATCCTACTCAAACTCGTGAATTTCTGATTTTTAAAGAACAATTTCCAGCAAATTACAAATAATAACTGGCCACGTTAATGATGCGGGCGTACACGTCGGCAACTCTTCAGACTTTCTATTAATTGCTCTGGCGTCTTGGGGTCGACGGGTGCATATGTCATTTTGAGACAGAGAATTTATTTTACTCGAATATAAAGTAAAAGACTTGCAGAAATTTAAGTACTTCAATTTTTGTGAAAATAAGAAAATGCAATATTGTTTTTAATGTAAGAAAAATAATTACAGCTTTAAATACATGATTTGGTCTAGGCTCTAGCCCGATCAAAATCTAAACAACTAGGATCATTCTCTTCTTTTTTTCTTCGTAACATTGGATAACAAATTCCACAAATTCCAACATAGACGTACTTGTATAAACATTGATAATTTAGATTATTTAGTGCAAATGTAAATATGACAATGACCCGGAATATAATACAGGGATAAAAATTAATCAAATTACTCCTTATACTTGTAAACTTTTTTTTAATAATTAATCATTAAAAAAAAAAAAAAAAAAAAAAAAAAAAAAAAACGATCTCGACTCTTTACTTTTTTTTTTTTTTTTTTTTTTTTTTTGGGGGGGGGGGGAGGTCAAATTTCTCCTCGGGTCGCGCCACGCCTTTTTAATTTCTTGGCGAGGGGCCTGATTATAACCATTACTATAATACTTCTGAGGTAAAATATGTTTCGATTTCAGAGCAAGCTAACAGCCCCCTCCCCCTTTTTTTTCAAATTGATAGAAAATAAATTAATAAATCAAGCAAAACCATTCTCTTCATGAATGTCATTTTTCAATTTCATAACAAATTATTTGCAGGGATGCAAAATTTCAAAGTGAAAACAAATTAACAGAAAAGGGAGAAATAAAACAATAAAAGAAAATTGGTGAAAAGGGCAAGTCTAAAATACAAAAAATCTTCCTTTTTTCCCTGTCCTTCTATTTTTATATGTTTTCCTTCTCCTTGTTGTTTCCTTGTTGTTTCGTGGTTGTTTTGTGGTTGTTTGTTGTTTTGTAATATTGTCTACATGTAGCTTGTGTTTTCCAAGTCTTCATTCGCACAATTTGAAACAGTTTTATCTTTTTCTTGGGGATCCACAATCTACAAGCACTGCTTTTTAGTGGATCCCCCCCCCCTCCCCCCATTTCCTCAGAAATTAAGAATTTCTTGTAATAATTTTATTATGTGTAAAGTGTATTTGTATAGTTACCAAGAAAAAATGAATTATGTACATAATATTTTTTTCATACTTTCTGTATACCTTAGTTTATCTATTTCTGTTGGAAATGAAATAAATATCAATTGAATTAAATTGAATGTGTATATCTGAACATATCCACACATTCTGTTACTTTTCTGTATAGACTAGATCTAGTTGGGGCAAATTAAAATGAATTAAATAATTAAATATATTTGTCAAATATAGTTGTTATATAGCCTTACTGTTATATCCAATCCATTTTTGACCAATAAAATATCACCTATAATGTACATGTAGTGCACAAGATAGTAGATACAAATATAAAAAAATAACATTTGTTATGCTACAGCTGAAATGGGGTATTTTTTTTTTTGGGGGGGGCCTAGCTTTTATGTATCATTTTTAGTTATTACATTATAAATTATATATACCCACATCCTGAACATACTATAAGCAACTTAATTGTTTTCAATTCATGTTAAAATAAGGAGCAACAGTAACAATAATAGATTACAATTATACAAGCCTTAAATCTTAACCATGCAGTTAACTAACAAATTTCATTTCTTTCTTCTGTTTCATTAAATTTTCTTGGAAATAAAATATGTCTGGGAAATATTTTCTATAATTCTTGCATTTGTTTCTATCAAATTGAACCCTGGAAAACAATTTTGTGTATCAAATGTGATAAATTCCACTTTATTTATATGTTGGCGATTTCACTATCATATCGGAAATATTATTGGTTTCTTGCGATTGGCGCAAGCCGCGCTACTACTGCACGTGTGTGATACTCGCGCGCCGATATACACACAACATGTACACAGCTAGTGTGTGGAGCTTATTGAGCGAGCGAGTGCAAAAAATGGCCCCTGAAGAAATATCATAAAAATGATATGATTTCATTGCCATATTGGAAAAGCCACACCCTCGTAAGCACCATAGGTAACCAAAAGACAATATCGCTTTCAAAGCGTATTTGCTGATTAATGTGATCGTATTGTCATGCCGGAAATGTGTCGCCAATTTTCTACGAAATTGATCATTTTCGGCGGTCTTGCGTTCGACTTCGGCGGCGCGGCGCTACAAACTAGCCTCTCGATTCGCACTAGCACTAGCCTACGTACTACACAATAGTTGACCCGATACGTTATATTACTACTGTGGATCCGGCGTCCAAGCTAGTTGAACAAAGGGTTAGCGAAAAAAGGCCCAACAAAACCCTGCATTACTCACGGCAAGACGTTCAAAAGCCTGAAGAAAATGTCCCGTATGTATCTCAGCCCTGTAACATTGTTGATATTACCACGGGTAGGCCGTAAACTGGTCCAAAAATAACTGTTTTCCTGGGTTAAATATCTAGATTCGCCTCGCTTGTCGAAGATGGTAACTCGTTTACGCGTTTACCAGCCAGCCAACCAGCGGTTTGTAAACATGGATTATGTTAATGACGGCTTACTAACCGCGCCGTGCTGTCAAAGGTTATTAATTTGGGCACTTCTCGAAAAAGCGGCTGCTACGGAGCACTGCACATGCAACTACGTTTTTCGGTCATTTATTTAGGATTTGGGGACTTGTATTCTTTGGTAAAATCATGATATGGATGATAGAAAATAAGAGACTCGTTTCTTTACTTCATGGGACAGAAATGTGAGCTTTTTGATGACTCAAAATGTTTAAGGAACGTGTATTAATTGAAACTATGTATGGGGCCATGAATGGTCTATCTCTCTCCCTCTCTCACTTTCTCTCTCTCGCTCTCTCTCTCTCTCTCTCTCTCTCTCTCTTTTATTCTGTTATTCTTTTTGGCGGATCGAACTTTTTCAGATATTATACAACTATACATGTATTTTTGTTTTAGTTTCAAGTAGGCTGTCCTATATATACGTATATAGAATGTAGTGATATAAAGCCGCTGATATAATTATGATACACTCAACTTGATCATCATAATAAACTGCCCGTTTGCTGCACTGCATAAACTAAAAAACAAACTGAATTGAAATTGAACTACCCCCCCCCTCTCTTTCTCTCTCAGTCTCTCTCTCAACGTCTCTCTCTCTCTCTCTCTCTCTCTCTCTCTCTCTCTCTTCTCTCGGCTTCCTTACACGGGGGAGGGGCCCCCTTAAACTAAACTTGTTTATGTTTGTGTTTTGGAGGAACATAATTATCTTCTATGCAAATTAATTAGTTCTGTATAAATTAAGCAATCTGAACAAAGATTTTCTTATATAAACAAAAAGGATAAGGTGAAGGTGCTGCTTCATAACCCATGATAACAACATTTGTTATATTTACATAATGTCATATGGTGCTTTTTTTTACTCTTAGATTTCATTATAACTATATGAGGGTCTTGTATCAGTGGAGGTCTGTAACTTTACCGTTATTAAAAAAATAAAAATATAAAATATAAAAAAACAAGCAAACATAACGATAATAGATAAGTGTCCGGATCGATGAGAAAATCAGGGAGTGAACAGGAATTACAATATATATACAATCAGTTCCCCTGCCTTAAGGGGTAAAATTTCCCATTTTTGATAATGTATTGGCAGTTTGTCCTTTAATTTTGCTTTCATGTTCAACTTTTTTGAGTTCTCTATATAATCAGCCTTACATATTTCTTTACTAGTTGGGAATTTTCTATTTTTACGATTACTGTAAATCATATATTATTTTGACCAAAATCAATACATGATTTAACAATATATTGTCTTTCATATTTTTTCTGAAACCAAGTAACACATATATGCAACCCTGAAACTAGATCTGGCTCTGATGTATCCATCTCGAATACAAACAAAAATCCTAATGATTCCAACATGGTTTTCCCGGGCTAGTCTCACTTTCAATTAAGATGCGCTCTTTGAAATGGTTTGCAGGCAAAAAAAACATTGTTAATAGTTATAAGTCAAAATGGTCTGCAAAATGAGACTACATTGTTCTCTGTACTGGAGCTGCTCTGAAAGAAAATGACATATCTCAGTGGCGGATCCAGGGGGGTAAAAAGGGGGCACGTGCCCCCCCGGCCAAAACAAAATATGTTAAAATCAGCCCTAAATTCGCCCAAAATTTACTGAAAAACAGGGGCGTGCCCCCCGGCCGAACTCTTTCCTACCGTGTGCCCCCCCGGCAAGAAATTCCTGGATCCGCCCCTGTATCTATAGGCTCTGCACAAGCCTGAAGGCTGTATGAATTGTGGTAAAGTGTCACGTTAGAGTCTGCGCTTAAAGACTATCCTTGACAGGGAAAAACTGGAGCGCCATCATGCAACCATAATTGTTGTCATTCCGCACCACTCACATTTTCACTTTGTTTTTTGAATTTTATCACTTATTGAAAGATCTACGGATATTGATGAATCGCAGCTAGATGACATTGGAGATGAGCTTGAACTCTTTAAACGGAGGACGGAATGGTCATCGTTGTAACTTGCAACTTGCAATCGTTTTTTACCCCGAGAATTAAAGCACGGACATTTTGAGGTGTTCGGGTACGATCCAACTTGCCCGCCTGCTGTGTCGGCCTGGGTAAGGCGGGATTCGCTGTGCAAATATTTCGGGTGCTGCTAGAGCTAGCTGCTTTTCTTTTCATTGCATTTAAATGTTATTTTGACATCAAATGTGCTAAGCTTGGCTGAGAAGCGAGATATTAGCAAAAATGGACGGATCGAAAAGCACACATTTCGAGTCAGAAGAAGCTGGGGACTTGCGAAGCAATGCTGCAGATGATTTGCCTTCACCAGAAATTAAAATAAAGGCATTTCGGGTTAAATTCGAAAAGGATCCAGTTGATTGGCCTTCACTGACAGGGAATGGAACTGGATGTCTTGATGAACAGATTTCTGTGACAGCAATTAAAAAAGAGCCTATGCTTTCCAGCGATGGACTTCATGAACATCATTCAATAACCGAGTCTGACACGGCCACGGAGAGGAAATTGAAGGAGTACATTTGTGAATCTTTTGATAAAATTGACAGTCAAATTGATGATGATGGGTGGTTCAGGGATGAGCCAGGACAAGACCTGAATGTATGCGGACACTGCGGAGAGAAAGGGCAAGATGGCCCCATTTGCACAACTTCCACCACTTCCAGTTCCACAGGTTCGACTACTGCCAGTAAAAGGCCTTTGTCTGATGATATTATGAATCATGTTAAACTTCAAGCCCAAGGAAGTGCAAAGATCCTCAACCTTGGAAATTTTAGACATGCTGAAGGTGTGAACAATGGCCAGTGGCTTTATCAGATTAACAAAAAGAGGAAACATGGCATAGATCTACAAGTAGTCACTACTCCCAGCTCAGAGGAACCAGGTTTACGTGATTCAAATGTAGCAAGTGATCCAAGTTTGTCGGTTAACAGCATCGACCAGATCGGGAGTATGTCTCCATCTGCACATCCTCAGGAGTCTGGCAGAGCTGATTCCCTTGGTGGAGATATACATCCAAAGTCTTCAGATGTGAGCAAAAATTTGCCAGACGTTATACCCGACCACGGCGACCAGTCACAACAAAAGTATAAATCGATCCTGGAATGGCTGGATCAAGTAGTGAAAATGGCTGATGAAGCAACTCTTGCGCAGACTGGTGTTACTCCCAGTGGATATATATTAAAAAGTTTCACGCACAGCCCAACCACAGAAGACATGTTGGTTACCAATCAAGAGAGAGACGATCCAGGTGAAAAGCAAGAGCCAAGACCTTCAAGAAGAGCACGCATACTTAGGCGTAACCAGCCTAAGGCTAAGCCTAAGCCTAAGCCGACAGTACAACCTGAAAGTAGGACTTTCCTAGCCTTGATTCCGGTAGGGCCTTCACAACCAACTCCCTCTGTGATCCCGATTCTGGAAACTTTGAAAAGCACGTCAGATGAAAAGAGCGAAACAGATGATTTAGAAGTAGACGAAAATAAAAGGGTGACGAGATCACAAGTCAAAGACGAACCACCAAAGCCAAATCAGGCTGAACTGCAGGAGGCTAATGCACAAGGTAAACCTATCTTAAATCCATTGTCTCCCGAGCCATCATTCCGCCGTATTGCTCCAAAGCCTAATCCCCCAGACCCCACATTTCCTAAACCTCAATTACCTGCTCCTATTTTCGTGCCTATATTTGAGCTTGTCCCTGTTAAGTTACCCGTGTCCGGGACTCTTCTGGAGAATCCCACTACCCCTACTACTACGGAGAGGCCCTCTAAACCAAAGACTTCTTCAGCCCGACGGAAGCAGGTTGTGCAGACGAGAGGAGTGAAGTGGCGACAGGAAGAAAGCGAGATGCTGATTCATGAATCACAGGAGGAGGATGAGGATGAAGAAGAACAGGACCAAGAAGAAGTTGTACATTTGATATCAGATGATGAAGAGGAAGAAGTGTGGGAAGTTGTAAAAATGGAGTTTGATACAGATACAGACAAGACGACAACGATATTAAAAACTGCACATTTGGAGTTTGCAGAGAGCTGTTAACTCCTCTGACAGACACTAAAATAGCAAATACCGTACATTGATAATTGATATATTATTGTTATCTATGGCTTATAAGCTTTCGGTTGATATATGATTGTGTTTTTGGCTTTCTTCCAGAAGCTTTGGTATTCAAGGTATCTATTTCATTTTCCCTTCCTACAGCCTCTTTTAGGCTAACTTTAAACATATTGGGCATTGTTGGGTTTAGAGTTACTTTAACTCCAGGAAAATGGTTGGTGTTCGAAAAGGACCGCAATCCCTGCATGACATGAATTTAGTATTCACCCACTCAAATGGCCCACTCAATTTTTTTGAGTAAATACTAAATAGTATAATTTTGTCTTTCTTTTTATGTGTCTGAATGCTTTGTTGTTGTTTGTATATAATTATTTTGTTTTGTTCTATTATGTATCAATGTACATGAACAACATACATATTGTTTGTTCTATTCTGTTTTATTCGATATGTTTCGTTTTATTTTCATTTTAATTCTCTTCCTTTAAAGCACAATCCTGCCACTTTGTGATAATTTGATTTATTCATTGATTTCATTCATGATATAGATGTCCCAGGGAGTTAGAATGGAGCTCCCTGGATGTATATAGTTGTTTTTTGTGTATACCAGTCTTGCTCTTAGATGTCACTCAATGCATTACTAATGTGAGGTTTTTGTTTGTTTTGAACAATCTAACAATCACTGCCCAAATTAAGTAAAGCGCATGCTGTATGCAGTATCCATTAAAATGTAACTCAATTTGCATTTTTACTGTGGTCTAATACGTACTTCAAGTATTTTTGTTCCAAACTTTTTTAAGGTTATTTCTCCAACACTCAGAATTGTAAAGACCAATTGATGCAGTTATACACATTTCAAATCAAAAGTGAAGAATTGAAAAGAGAAAAGCTACTTTTGCACTGACTTGCCTCTACTTACACAGTAGGTGTATACATTCTGGTTGGTTGTTTGGTTTTACCTGACTGCTAAGAGAGCATGTGTGTGCTTGTATTAAGTCAGCAACCAGGGGACCTACGGCTGTAAGTTCTCTTCAAGGGACTGGGTAATGAGGACAAATGCCTTACAAAAGGGCACTAGTGCATCAACTTGTTTTTTAACCCAGGACCCTTCGGTTGCGAGACTACTTCTCTACTACTGAGCCATCATGCCTCTGTAGTCTGTACTTACTGAGCCATCACGCCTCTGTCTGTGCAGAAGGTTTTAGTTGTTTACATTGTTATGCATATATTGATTGTGCTCACATTTCTTTCTAGCAATGAGCTACGTAAGATAAATAATATGTGAACAATTATCAGTTTGTAACATAACCTGTGCATGTGTGCTCACTATATATTTTATTTATTTTACTAATAAATCGAAGGCTTTTCTATATTTGACTTTATTTTTTATATTTCTTGTAAATGGAGTCAACTTTCCTTGCCATGTTTTTTGCTACAGAACAAGGTTCAGTCACACTCCAGCTCTGAAATTATAGTGGATTTTTAAAACTGCAAATTTGAAATTTGAGAGGGGGTGAATCGAATAACGTCGGAGAGAAACAGGTTGAATAGGAAAAAAGAGATGGAAATAGAGAGAGGGGATAGATAGAGGTGGATAGTAAAGATAGTAAAGAGATGAGAGAGGGGGAGGGAGAAAGAGAGAGGGATAGATCTCATAAAGAGAGTATTTTTAGAGAGATCTACAGAGAGTGAGAGAGAGAGATGATGATAGAGAAGCAACTTTGAAATGTAACATTTCATAGAGAAAACACAAGTAGAGACACCACATTTTCTATACTATACCACAAACTGTCTGCTTATCCTCCCTCTCTCTCACTTCATCTCTTCCACCCCCCCCCCCCCCCCCACCCACATCTCTCTCTCCTATTGTATTTACTCTGTCCATCTTTTATCTATCTCTGCTTTATTCATTTTCTCTGTATCCCATACATTCTCCCCTCTTTTATTGTCTTCTTTTTTTGCCAGAAAATCACCCCAATAAAGACAATACAACTCTGTGTTACACTGTGATGAGGACTGTTACATTTTTAGCCAAAGCAACAAGGGGCCAAACACAGGACTTTTCATACACATCAAGAACCCCCTCACTGAACAGAATAAAGTCTAGAAACAGAAACAAAATGGATCTACAGTAGATATTGGATATGCTTGAGGCGTTTTTAATTTCCGACATGCTTGAGACAAGAAAAAGTTTTACCATAATAAATATTAACTTTCTAACATTCAAGCAAAACAAATGAAAAGGAATTATTAATAATAAAACAGATGGATTGTGTGTTTAGGCACCATAAAGTTGTTGGAATTTTTCTTTTTAAGGAATTGGATGTAACAAATACCAGTAAAAGGACCAACGTATCGATTTATTTATGATTAATTCCCTCGTAAGCACAAAAAGAGTAATCAAAATATACAATAAATACACATTCAATACAAATCTGTTAGAATTGTGACCCCATGATATATGAACACTCTACCAGACACTGCGGGCATCCGTTAAAAATTAGGCTCTACCTAAATACCCGCTATGGTCTCTGGTTAAAAAACATGAATCTTCATCCCTTCTTTCATACGCAAGTCATCATGAGCTGCGAACAAATGTATTAGCACATTGAATTTGACACCTTAATTACGCATTATATTGGTTTAACCTTGCAATGTCACAATGCTTATCAGAAAGTATTCTGTCTTAAAGTCAGCTTGCTTAAGTAAAATGCTCAGATGTTATCTGAATACGATTAAGACATACACTTAGCAAAGCAAAATACTAAGGAACATACCGACTTAATACACGTTCTGAATTTAATATGGCCCCAGAGCCCAGATTATTTACAGAATATTCATTCAGCCCCCATCCCCCCCCCAGAACAGAATATATCTGAATGTATCTCATAGTTATGCATAAACGTAGGAAGGTAACATAACATTAATCGTTGATAAAGGCACAGTCAAACAGAATAAAGAATAAAAACATACAGTTAACAACTGAAATAGTCATACCCCTTATTATTTGTTTTTGGTTTTCATAACTCAAGAATCAAAGGTGGACTGGTTGATTTGGGCCTTTGTTGAATACCGGTACTTTTAAATGTACCGGTAAGCTTTAAAGCCCATCAATACTAGTGTACAGAAGGAATTTAGACCACCCTGCAAGGTCACTGGACAGGTGGTTATCTCATCAGCTCTTAGTCAACATAAGAAAAAGAGGATCATGGGGGACCAATGGTCACCGATTATGCATTGTTTGTTATATAGAGGGCGCAAGTAGCTATAAGTAGTGCAGTAGGGCTTTAAACTGTCACATTTGCAAGAAACAGAAATCAGGACAAATCAACATTGCCTGTACTTTTAGAAATTAAAAACTCTGTAAGGGTATGAATAATTCAGTAGTAAGTTGTACACGTATCACAGCAATTGTAATTTTTACATATATCATCTGTTTGGAAGCAAACAGGTGTTATCTCATGCACAGAGTTAAAGGGGGCGTAGCATGAAGAGACTACATGTCTTTCCTGTGGCCTGACTCGGGCCAAACGGGTATAGTACGACTACAGATGACTCGACCGCAATATTCACATACGGTACGCGAAATCGAAGCGAAAGGAGAAGTTTGGTTTGTTTCGTGAACACTATAGCGCGTGCTGACCGATAATCAAGTCCATTTGTTTACATGCAATTGTCCAAAAGAAGTCGTAGATGGCGTTAACCAGTATCTGTCATACTACACACCCCCTTTAACATGCTTGTGGCTCCAAACAGACGATGTGAAAGATAGATCAAGAACAAGGGAAAACTCCCAACAAAAGAACATGAACAGGAATGATATGGTATGAACAATTAATTCAAGAACATTGGGACAGCAGTAGAAGGCATGTGAAATTTTGGTAGCACAAAGACAATGGAATAATTTAATTTGAAGAGGTGGATTTTCAGATTGCAAAGATTTAAGACTTCAAAGTAAACACGTTTAAAAGTAAAAGCGCAACCCATTCAGTATTTTAAAATTAAAATTAAAATGACTAGACAATATTCATCACTTTTATCTATAACTCATAACAGTAACATAATAAAAACAAAAATATATCCCAATAACCCAATCAGCAGAAATGTATTGAAATTAGCAACAGAAAGAATGAGGGTTATTTCAAGGCCTTTAATCTCTTATATCAAATCTTTCGCAACTACCGTTTCTCAAACCTAATGAGTGATTGCCTTCCTATAGATGGGGTCAGATTAAATATTATAGAAAATAATTTAAATTGATTTTGATTAAGGTCCTTATTTGTTAAATCCAAGATATTTTGTCCTATTGAACCACTACACCTTGACAGAAATGAGTAAAGTTACTGGTCAACCCTCAAACGTTGTTTACAATGCACACTTAGATGCTGCAACATGGGGCAAGGCTCTGGCAAGTAATTCCAGGATTCAGCAAAAAAACTCAAAATTCCATGAATAAACTAATCTTGGAGTCCATGACCAACACTCACTATTTCCAGTCACCCAAGCCCCAAATCTATCTACACTCACAAACCATAATCAACCAAAATTACCCCTCATAGTAAAAGATAAAGTGTGTGTGTTTATTGGCAGAGTTTATGATAGAAGCAGGTGCATGTAAAGCAACCAATAGCTAATGCTGTGGCATTCTAGTATAATAAGCAATTTTCATAATGGAGTCAAATTTAATGCATATATGTCTTGAGGAAGTGACTTGTTATGAATTTTCACCTGTTACAAATGACTGTATTTAAATAGTCAGAATGCAAATTGCATACATTACGTGTTGAAAGGTCAGGCAAGGCATAAAGTTTGTCCAAGCTAGGAACAACTAATGATTACAGGTCGCACCTCACTATTCAAATACAATGATTTGTATTAAACTGGTGAATGATATTAGTGTGTTAGGCTTTACCTCTGTCAATGCTTGATTTAATAAAGAACGTGGAATGTTTTGCCTTTATGTCAGGGAGCCATGTCTTCTCAAAGACTCAAACTGTTAAGGGACAGGAAGATTTTTAATTTGCATAGTCGTGTGTTTGAGAAAAACACCTTAACATTGAAAACTCTTTTTTTCTTAATTATGTTGAGGAAGAATGCTGATATGCTTTGATATCTCTGTCTACTTTAAGGAGAAAGAGAGGAGGAAGAAAAAGGGGGAGACAGGAGGACTTCAATACATCTTATTTTCCTCTCTTTAGACATACACAATAGTGGATAATTTTTGCTACGATTCCCAGCGAAGTCATCCCCTAATTCTTGTTGTCATATATCCCAATTTCAACAGGAAGCGATGGGAACATTGGAGCAACAAACCAATGTTATACTTTCAACAACAACAAATTTGTTTAGGAGGAATGCAAATATGATTTGATAGCTGATACATTTACTATAAGGAGAAAGAGGGGGGAAGGAGAAGTACAAGATATGTTTCTTATCGAGCCTCTAATGACATTGGGAGTACATGCAATCATTTTAAAAAGTCACTGGTTTCTAACAATAAAAACCCTCTTCAACCTCGAAAGCATCACTGTACTCTCTCAATCAAAGGAGGTATTGAATTTAACAAAAATCATTAAAAAAGTCCGCGCACAAAAGAACTACGCCAATTACCAAGACAGCCCATATAGTTTGCTCCATCGCAGATTGCAGAAGTTGTGAATGATAAAAATAAAGGTGAGAAGATAAGACTAAAACCGCTAACATCAAAGAAAAGGGACGTCCTCGGGACGATTATCCGGCGTTGTGTCGTCCGGAATCTGTCGTTGTGTAGCTTTTTTCCCCCCGAGACAAGAGCAGCTCATTTAACCTTCTTTGCCTCTGTGCCTTTGTTGCTGTCTTTCTCTTTTGAAATCTCTTCTTCCTTTGGGGTGGGATTGTCCTCGTATCTGCAAGAGAATGATTATTTTATTAATAGTTATAATAATAGCTACATTGATATTGCGCATAATATGACTGTGGGGAGGAACGGAGGATGATAAAACCTTTTATTCTGCCCCCTCCTCCCAAAACCCTGTACCTCCCCCCCCCCCCCCCCCCCATCCCCAAAGACCAAGAGGGTTTCAGCGCCAAGGTTAAACCCTGCGACCTCCACTGGACCAGGCTGGAGTAGTAACTCAAGAAATGGAAATTCATGTGCATTTAAAGATAAAGTTGAGTTCTGGTCATACGATTGCTTCGTGAAAGAAACATTGTGGAATCGATCAGAAAAGGTTGATCATCTAGCATAAAAGTATTGGTGTGTACTGCAAGGTTCTGAAATCATCAAAATGATAAGAAATTTGGCCCAGTCTTGGTAAAGTTACAAGCACTGTACACAGAAAGACGTATATGGGACTACACGAACATGTCGCATAAAAATCTGTCCCAATTTGTATGTTACATGCCATATTTAGAATATTAAGGCATTTGAAGAGTCATGCTTTTCAGGGAACATATTTTAGCTGATGTTCTTCCACACTTGCATAATACAATGATAGCGCTCACAAATTATTTTCACCTCTTCCCAGAGCTCAACCGCAAAGCTAATGACTTACTTGAAGATATCCTTGATGTCGCCTTTGATGAGAGCTACAAGGAGAGGCAAGCCAATACAGGCAGGTACAAGGTAGAGAAGGGCGGGTTGGGCGTGCTTGAAGCAGTGCATGACGGCTATCGTAGCCACGAGTCCTAGGAGATAGGCTGTTAAACCAGAATTGAAGTAGGTTCGGGAACCTTTACTCCGGCTGAGGGGGGAAAGGGAGATGAGAAGAATAACATGGTTAGCAAAGTCAAGTTGGTATCAATGTGCAGCAGACAGTCGATACAGATTCAAGAAAAACAAAATCACCACCATCATCATCATCCTCACCAACATGCTGATACCTGAAGTCCTTTGAAAGCACAATATGCACTCTACTGAAATGGCATATTATCATCATCAGCACCTCTACCACCCTCATTGTCACTCACAGTACTACCACTACCAACATCACTACCACAAACATCATCATCATGACAACTTCCTCCTCCTCCTCAACAGCATATTTTCATCATCATCACCACCACTTCCACCCCCCCCCCCTCAATGTCACTCACACTACTACCACTACCATCATCACCACCACAATGTTCTTCCCCCCCCCCCCCCCCAAGTCTCTCCCTCCTCTTTCTTTCTCTCCTCCCTCCTCCTCCTCTCTCTCTCCTCCTCCTAAAGTGCTATATGCACTCTACAAAATCAGCATATTTTCATCATCATCACCCCCACAATCTCCCCCCCCCCCCTCCCCCCCCCCCCCCCCCCTCCCTCCCTCTCTCTCTCTCTCTCTCTCCCTCTCTCCTCCTTCCCTCTCTCCTCCTCCTTATCCTCCTCCTCACTATCATACTAACCTGACATCAAAGCGAAGCAGGAGAGCAATGAAGATTCCTGGAATGACAATATCCCCCAGACCAAGCATCGCAAAGTTGTTTGCCTCTAGCCCCCTCTCTAGGATGTCTTGTGGGAAGACCACTGAAATGAAATCAAAGATATGATCACCAGTCTTCAGTTTACAGTAGGGCCAGTCCATGGTATTTTGGTCTCAGTATATGCATACGATTACAACACCGAAGAGTATATGAAATTAAAAGCCCTATTAAAGCTTAGATCATGCTAAAATTTTGTCAGTTTCCATAATTCTTGGTAAGGGTATGAATAGTTTACTGTACAACATCAAAATTTGGGTTGTTAAAACAACCAAAAGCAGTACACTCTTTCACCCATAATCATTAAGATGTATATTATTATTGGGGATGGGGGGTGACTATAAGTTTTAAAGACACATTACTTATATTAAAGTTTACTGATCCTCCCACAATTCACTTCCCCCGTTCATTCCAAGATTCCCAACACAACTGAATAAATGAGACAACACATCCACGAATTCCCCCCCCCCCCCTTCCTCCCCTCCCATCAACATCTCCCGGAGATAACAGGACTACTCACATTTGATGGGAGCCTCGAAAGACTTGGCAACCGTTACCATGACGTTGGTGGCAAACACCCAGAAGATATCGTAGATGAAGAGCCCACCTAATAGTATAATCCCAGTCACGATTGTGTTAAGCTGAAGGAACTCCACGCCATTCAAGGCAAACGCTAGTCCAAATATGTTGTTGGCAACCCAGTGCTATTGGGGGAGGGATGAAAAAAAATATATATATATGTACAGAGAGAGGCAGTAAATTTATGTACATCAATGTTTTAGTTCATGATGGAGGCGCAATAGCTCAGTTGGTAGAGCAGTGGTCTCGTAATCCGGCGACCTGGGTTCGTAACCGAGTTGATTCGCTAGTGCCCTTTGGTAAGGCATTGATCCTCATTACCTGGTCCCTCTGAGAGGACCTAAGGCCGTCGGTCCTCTGGTTGCTTACTTACAAGCATTTATGCTTCTTAGCAGTCAGGTAAAATAACCACTACTACTACTTCTCATGAGTTACAGAAAACAAATCAAATTCATAATATTGATTTCTACTTGGAGTATGTTTCTTCTCACTAAAGTCAAAACTATTATGGGAATCAGAAATATACTGGTGGTGACAATGCTATGGAATTCCTCTGAAATAACTCCTCTATTATGACATCTGTAATTCTATACATATTATACAGTTTAGAAATGCCAAAGTATAAATAAAATCCTCATTGTTCTTTTAAGGAGAATCCTCTTCAATTCTCCTGTCAATAAACATTGACCAGTTTTCTTAGAATTTCAAAGGATGTTATTTATAATACTTTGTAAGACATATTTGTAAGCCATTCAACTATTTCCACTAACATTTTTTTTAAATGTTAACACTTAGGAATGGTAGTAGAAATGTTGCCTTTAAGAATTCCACCATCCAATGCTATAGAATAAAGCTGTTACATTCCACTTTTATGAAGCATCTATTGCTCACCTTTTTCAAGAGATACCAAACACCAAATATTGCACCCACACCGAGACAGATCAAATCTTTGTTGTCAAACTCGTAGTTCATCAATTCTGAAAAGAGGGAAGACAAATAACAAAGTAATATGATTAAATTCAATTCAATTTATTACCACTTTAAAAACAATTTACAAATCAATAACAAATACATATGAATAATAGTGGCGGGATCATGAAAAGTACTAATTGGCTTATTAAAAAAGACCCTCTGACCAATTCTAGGCAAGCAAAATTCCTTTAGATACACATTGGTTGAATTCACATAAAAGGTGAACATTTATAGGAAGTGGTGGTTATGTAATGTAGTACCAGTTTCTTTTTGCTTTATGATTAGAATTTTTTTTTTTTTTTTTAATCCACGCAAAAACAATATCTTGGAATGTATTACTTTGATTTTTATGTCTCAAATTACACATATATAAAACAGCAAAACTTGCACAGTGCACCTTTCGTCTATATATATTGCAGTTAGAATGTTTCTTCTTGACATTCAAAACAATTCCACATTACAGTCTTCCTCAAGACATGACGATGAAAACAAAATTTAGAAGAAAATGTAGCACAACCAAGTTTTCATGATTAACCTTGAGCTCATGAAACCTTGGTTGTTCTAAATTTTCTTCTAAATTTCAAGGCAGTGTTGAAGGTCTGAGTTTCTTTTAAAGGGAGTGTAGCTTGGCAAATACTGGTTAACGCCATCTACGTCTCTTTTTGGAGAACTGCACATAAACGAACAGTAGTCAGTGACTTAATCTCTACATAGTCAGCGTTCGAGTAACAGACCGAAGTTCTCCTCACGCTTCGGTTTAGCGTATGTTGCAAGCACGTGATTGCTGCGGTCGTGCCGGCCGTAGTCGTTTTTATTACCCGATTGGCCCCCGAGTCAGGCCATTGTAAAGACACGCAGTCTCGTCAGGCTACACTACCTTTAAAAAAACATGAAAATTCTCACCTTCTTGCTTATCGCCCTTTCCTCTGGTGAATAGAAGATGATACGGGTCATTGCGCATGGAGTCTGGTACCACCTTCCTTACTACAGGACTGGAGGGGGAGGGGGGTGAAAATGGTAGAGCGTTAAAGCGTTAAATGTACTTGACAACGTAAAAGGCTTGCCTGAGACTTGCCTTGCAACAAATAATGTATGCAGAATGGATTCCAAGTATTGTAGTTCATTCATTCATAACAGGTTAATGGAATTACTCATCACTAGGTCCTCAGGAAGAGAAACATTCAAGAATTTGTATATATGTTAGTTAAGGCTGTGCACAACAGTGTAATGAGGTTCCAAAGTACTCTCCCAGGCTTACAAGCGAATACTCGAATATTCGGACACCATGTTTTTTATAATTTTTTTGAATTTTGTTTTGAATTTTTTGCCACCACCATACCACTGGTGCAGTATCCCAGTATCGCCGAAAATGAATGCAATTTTACTTGGAGTTGCGGTTGAAGGCCCCGATTTAATAATAATAATAACAGTAAACAATGCTGTTTTAAAAACTTAAGATGGCAGAATAATCCATTGTCCTCCGAGTCCAAACAGAAATCCGGACATTTGGTCCCAGTTTCTGAGTGGTGAGTTTGACAGTGCTTGAGTTGGGAAACATTTTTACAGACGGTACCATGCCAGCGGCCGCCGCTCTCCCTGACACGGGTAAGCGTCGGCCTGGACAATTTTTTTTTTTTTTGCGGCCGAATATTCGGGTACGAGAAATCGTACCCGAGTAGTTGTCAACCGTGCGGGTACTTGACCATTCTACTACCCGTCGCAGCCTTAATGTTAGTAAACAGGGGGGTGTTTCACAAATATCCTAAGTTGAACTTATCTCTAAGTTGGACTTTAACAAATTATGGAAAGCTGTTAGCATCTATGAAAATATTTTGTAAAAGATATTTTAAAAAGGCAAAAAAATGTTGATTCAAATCATTCTTATTTTCTATGTTCAAGGAGATTTCATGTTCTTGGTGTGGAATTTATGAAAAGTCTAAAATACTTGAATTTTGAAGGCTACAACTACATGTAGCTCTCTATAAGTTTTAAGTGCAACTTAGAGTTCAGTTCGACTTAGGATCTCTGTGAAACACCCCCCCTGGTCTTATGTCAGGGAAAGTGTTTGGTCGCCCACTCACCTGATGATGTGCGCTATAGCAAGCACTCCCAAGAAAAAGAAATAAACAGTCAGAAGAAGGTTGATGTATTCCTTTGAAAAGATCTGTCAAACCAAAACAAATAAAACAAGCATATGGTTTAGAGAAAGGACAGAATGTATAAAACATGGTTACATGAATCAGCTTAAATATCGAGAAGTAGTTAACCTTATAGATAAATTTGAAGTCAATCAAACAGTTTTACTGAAAACCTACATCATTCCTGAAATTCTTAATTGCTTAGTACGTTTTGAAAAATTAATCAATTTCTGAAAGTATATTGAAATTTATAAGCAATATATGCTGGTAGCATGAGCTCATACGTTTTGAAAAATAAACTAATTTCTAAATTACAGCAACGGTTAGGTAATCAAAAATTAAGATTACAGAGAAAATAAAACATAAGGCATATTTCGAGCTACTTTTTAATTTTATTACCAGTATGCTGGTATCGTTTGGGTTTTTTATGTGATAAATCTGCATCATGTTAATCGTATAACGTTTGAACAAAAAAAGTATGATGGTTTAATTGGTTTTATTCATATTATAATGAGACAAGGGAGAGGAAATAATTTTGATGTGATTTGAAACTTGCGCATTTCAAACTAAATCAAAATTCACCACATTGCATGTCCAATTTAATACATGAAGAACACTACGTACCGGTAGATGTAGAAATTACATACAAGTAAGCAATGATCATAACTCATAAGTTATCTCAAGCGCGTCATTGCCAATAATCCATACATTAAAAAACCAGTCTCTTGAACCACAGTGTAAATAAAATCACCCAGTGTTCATGATCAATTGCCCACAATTCGTGGTTTTGGCAATAATAAATATATATTCATTCAAAGCCCTAAAGATTATATACCAGATGCATTCATTTTATTTAAAAACAAAAGAGAGACAATATTGACACACACAATGTCTATAGATTTGTTGCACTACTACATTATGTTGTTTAAAAGTACATTGAATATTTGAGGCATTAAAACCCTCAAATTGGCCACATGTTGAAATGGTCAAAATCAATGCCTTTCCAGACATACATGTAGATCTACAACCGGCAATTTTTCAATAATTCAACACATCCGGTTCATGTAGTTTCTCACTACGATATGCAGTCTTTTGTATAGTACTAAGTACTAATAGAAAAATACATGTAATGTAAATGTTTCCAATTTAAAGAAAAGGTGATTGATTGATTGATTGCCAGCCCCCCCCCCCTCCCCCCTCCTAAAGAAAAAACAAATCATATTTTTAATAATACTATTAAAATCCTATCGTACATGGTTCAAGAGACTGTACAGTGCACACACGCTTTAATGGTAACCTGTATACAATGACCCCCTGTCTATATACCGAATTTCTTGCTTGACCTGAACAGTAAGTTTCATTGAAACACTTATTAAAAGAGCCTGTACATGAACACCACCTGACTATAAAGACAACTTTTCTTGTCTCACTCGAGCGGTCTTTATACACAAGTTTCACTGTACCTGGAACACGATGTAGATGCCAAAGAGAGTGGCGCTGGCGATGATGGGGAACATGGCCGCGTCCTTGTCTGACATAATCTCTGGGGTGTCTCCATTCTCCTGTGAAACAAGAAATATAAAAACCAGAAATCTTCAGAAATGTTGCAAGTAGTCATGGTGGTTCAGATTCACAAAAGCTTTTAGTTTTAGCTGCAGACAGTAGGCAGTGCTAGCACCAGCCATCCAGGGGAACTTTTTACTTGCACCGCTACACTTTTTAGTTATTGAAGAGACCTAGGTTGCGTTTATCTAGCAAATTTTTGGCTAGAATCAGGTTTCTCAAACGTCTTTCAGGCAAATTTAGAAGTAGATAAACGCAAAGCCTTTTTCAAACGTCTTTAGATATGGGCATATCAAAAGACGCAAAAAGGTGCGTTTTGTATGTGACATACAGCCAGAATCACGTTTCTGAGAGATCGATAAACGCAAAGCTGTTTTGTACCTCACATACAAATAGGACCACACAGGTGTTGTGTACAAGCATGTGTGTGAATTTGACCTCCGAGAAACTGTCTGTTCCCGGGTCAAAACAGCTGGGCAGACACAAGGCCTTTATTTTTAATCGTGAAGAGTAGATAAACGCGACATCCCGCAAATCACGATCGTATAGTGGGGTATGATAGTGGGGTTCGATAGTGGGGTACGATATGTACATATCTAGTGGCAAGCCTAGATAAACGCGCTCCTAGACCCACCTACATGTATTACTACTCCCAGAATAAGGATCGTCTGCATAAACAAGGATCGTCTTCATAAAACACGGACAGAGGCGTCCGCAAAAATAAGGATCATCCACATTTTCACTGAGGATTCTGATTTCTGATCCGCGCGTTGGCGATGCCCAAAAAACAGATTCCGCAATGATTTTCTTGATGCATTTCACATTGACTTTATACAGAGACTTTCATGATATGAGTGATAAATCCGCGGGAAGACAGATGACCCATAGAAGTAGACAGTGAACTGGAGGTATTTTATTAAGCGGAATCTGTTTTTCGCATTGCCAGCGTGCGGATCATGATCAGGTACCCGAAACCCCCAGAGCGCTGAAGAAGAAAAATGATATTTGGAAGGTTTCGCAGTCTATCCTGCACACGGCTCAAAAGCACTGCACAGAGTACAAACAAACTCTATTTAGAGGCCGGTACTCAACTGGAACAAGAAACATTGTGAAATAACATGAATAAATTGACACAATCAATTAAAAAAAAGGAAATTTTGCAATTTGTAAAATCAAAAAATTGAAAATGTCCATCCAAAAAATCACAAAACTTCATGTCGTGAAAGTTTCTAAATTTACAGTAGATAAGGTGGCGTTAGTACATGGTAAAGAGTGTAAATTCGTGAACTTACGTGTACAAGACACAAAAGAACAAATGAATTGAATGTTATTGACTGTTGCTGCCAACAGCTGGTGCCGTATTGCGTGTAACGTAAACTGATCACACTCACTTATTCATTGCATTGTCATTGACTTCGACATGATTCTTACCCGCTGTTCTTTCTGGAATCTGACCGACCGAAATGCGCCGAAAAATATCGGAATTATCGCCATGATGACCAGGCTGCCATAGGCCAGCGCCATACCCTCTGCAGTTGCTGGAATTCTAGCCGTAACATTGCCAGTTGTTTCGTTTAAAGTTGCGTTTATAGTCGCCGAAACTGTTTCTGCTACTTCTTCCGCCATGATTGGAAATGAATGAAGACGTGTTGATTTAGAGGAATGTACTTCTACTTAGCGCAGATGGCGCTATACCACTTATCGCGGAGCTAGTGACAGATCTCAATAATAAGACAAAACATGCAAAGAAGATACTAGGATGAATGTCTACTTCATCTTTCAAGTAAACAGTTAACAACTACATTATTCATACCCTTACCAAGTTTTGTAATTTTTGTCAGTATATGCATTTCTATATATATGTTTCTTGATGGTTATTACATAACTCCAGCACAAAGATTCTTCTCCCACCCAAATAAGGAATTAATAGAGGACATTCTAGAAAAATGTACCAAAGACGTTCCAGAACACAATTGGCTGACCACTTTTACTCTAACAGAGTGGTCCAACCTTGGAATAATCTACCAGAAAAAGTAGTGTCTGCACCTACAGTGGCGACTTTTAAGAGTCAATTGAGAGCCCTCCCCTTCGGAAAAGAGGGCTATCTACCAAGTATATCAAGTAACTAAGAATCTAAGTATTGAGAATGTCACGTATCAAAGTTTAAACCAGTCCATCTTTGATTCTTGAATTACTAAAAACACAAAGTAACATCAATTTACAAGAGGTATGAATAACTTAGTTATTAACTAACTCATATATATATATATATATTAAAGACCTAATAGGGCCTGGAATTTCATCATGCGAGCTCTGATCTTAAAATAGCACCAAAATAATCTTAAAACACTATTGAATAAGACATAATTAGGAATAGCATAATAAGGCTCCGCTGCTCCATTAGAAAACAAGTTGTTTTGTATAATTAGTTGTCATCATTTGTTCCGGGATTTGAAGTCTTATCCTTCTTCTTCTTCTTCTTTTTTTTGCTAACATTTTGTTCTAAAAAGAGGGCCGCTATAAAGAAAATGAACGGGGGAGGGGAGACTCGATAGAAAATAAAGAAAGATAAAGAGAGGGAACGGTGGAAATGCGGACAGGGGTGTAACGAGATCTTTGAGAAAATAACTGTCCAACAAGAATGGAAAAAATATACACCGGGCTTTGCAGACACTATCATCATCTTGGGAAACTGACATTAAAGTCACTGTTTGCCATTGCCTATGAAATTCTATTACCTAGTATTTATGATAGTTTATGATACTTGGATGAGCTTTAATTGAACCAAATATCAATTCAATTTCAATTTCATTTTCAATTTCAATTTATTCATGTTTCCAACAAAACATTACAAATCAATTATAAGCATTTAAAACAAATGTAAGAAATACATGTTGGAAACAGAGGGGTCCACTAAAAAGCAATGCTTGTACAAGTGTGAACAACTCAAATAATTCTTAGGAATAATGAGTATCACTTTCAAGAGAAACAAAATATCATAACGGCTTTAGGCTCTAGGGAGAAAGCATGTAAAATTCTAAAAGTCTTTTCAATACAAAATCGCAAAGACTTTCTAGAAATCTGACTCAAGGGTAAATTAAATACTCTATTGTACATCGCGTAGATGTGCAGATCGGTTTCATAAGACGTCTTTGTGTGTTTGGACTTTTTAATGATTGATGGACAAACTTAGGATGACAAAAACTGCCTCAGGTTGATTTTTAGAAAGTCATTGCGATCCCAATTTGGGTCTGCACTTTCCATGTTTCCTTGTGATTCAACCCCAATTTTGATTCTAGAATATCGCCATCTGCGGCGGTTTTGGCGAGGGGGCGATGTCATAGCGCTCAACATGGCGAAGTGCTACACGTATGTCTGTAAATAGAAGTTACGAATCCGGTACATGTTTTCGTGTTTTCGGCGATAATTTCCGATTTTGCGTGGTTTTGTGAGAGTCAGGTGAGACAAAAATATGGCGGAGCATTCTCAAGGAAGGGACATGTTCCTTCGGCGGGCCCTCGAGAAGATCCTGAACGATAAAGAGGCGAAGAAATCGTACAACTCACAGCTGAAAAAGGCCTGTGAAGTCGCACTAGGTAAATATTCAAGCCGGATAGAAACCAGTGAAGCCAGCCGCAACTTGCCGGTGGCCCATCGAGTGTGTGTATGTACTGTGTTTTGTGTATGCGGCTTTCTGTTGTGAGGAGGGGGTGTGTGTCAGTGCAATGTGTAATTTAATAATAATTAGTAGACTATTTAATCATGTTCATTCCTAATTAGATTATGGTGTATACATTTAAGAATTGGGTAAATAGAGGTTTAATAAACGTTTTCTGTCATTAACTGTTCGCATGTTTAGTGAAAATCTGTTTTGTCGTTTCATTTTTGTAAATCAATCCAACAAACTTCACTCCAACCCAAGTGAAGTCTGACTGACTCTCACTTCTGATACCAAATTGGATCCTGCCATTTTGGGGAGTAGGATCAAGAGAGAGAGAGAGAGAGACCTTGACGTTATATCCTGACTGATGGATCCTGTCAAGTACCGACGTAGAAGTAGAAGTAGAAGAGAGAGTCAAATAAAAACCCAAATTAGGTCTAGACCTATATTTAAAGAAATTTGTTTACAGAAATGGCAAATTAATGAAGTGAAACGTTAAAACTTTGGTCTCCACCTTAACCAAAGCCATGACATTTTATTTTTTTGCATTACGAGAATGGATGGATTATAAGGCTAAGGGCTTGGTGATAATATTGATATCACCAAGCCTTATTTGGCACCCATTGCCTGCACAAAGAGTGCAGAGACGCCAAGCTCAAAGATCCGCAATGCGTGACATTTTCATGATTCGGCGTGCGAACGCGCATGCGAGGGTATAACACACCTATAAGGAATAGCATTTTTTTTAAATCTAGTGCGCGCGTCATGCGTGAGAGCGTTTTCAGACCCTCGAAATGCGTGATGTCACGGCTAATGCGTGACACTTGGTACCCGGTGGGGTCACTCAATGTGACTTCCGGACCGCATGACCGTTACCAAAATCGCGGAAAAAGGGGTCAATTTCAAGCAATGTCCGCGGACAAAATATTCCTCGAAATAAAGAAAATAAGGGTGCACAGGTGTCCTCGAAATTGATAAATAGGGGTCAGGAAAAGGGAAAAGAGAAAACCGGGAAGGGAAAAGAGAAAACCAGGAAGAAAAATTCTCGGAGCCGAGTCTTGTCCTTGAAATATGGTAAAAAAGGGGTAAATTTGCGAAAGTGTCCTTACAATCTTAAAAATAAGGGTATTCCAAAGTACGATTTTGTCCTTGTTTTGACGTAAAAAAGGGGGTTAAATTTCACAAAATGTCCTTGAAATTGACCGCAAAAGGGGGTTATATGCATTTGTGGTAACGGTCATGCGGTCCGGAAGTCACATTGAGTGACCCCACCGGGACTTGGTAGCTCTGAGAGTGATGTAAATAAAACACAAAATGTATTCGTAATCACTAATCACCCATTCTAGACGGTAGTTTCTGTCTCTTTCGTTCGTTAGTCTCCGATTATGGCAGGGTCGGCTCCTCTCTCTCTGCCCAAATCAGAGGTTAACGAACAAAAGAGACAGAAACTGCGGTCTACACCCATTCCTGCAACCGCCGAACATTGCAAATAACCCTCGGAGTCAACTAGCTGGCCTAGTGGACTGCAGTAAATGCTTGTTTTGGCACCGCCAACTTGATACTTACTTACAAAAATAGCGGTTAGTGACACTTAGAGTGAAAAGGCGGGCTCAGGGAGTTCGCTGGGGGACTAGGGAGACATCTAATTCGTTGTGTGCGAAACTTGTACACCCATCCATGTTATTTCCCCCAAGTCTGGTGTCAGCTCATTATGTTATGCTGCAGTGTCTGCACATGGAAACTGCCGTTATGTTGGGTCAAGCTCACTATCCATAAGGACTGCTATCCATAATGCGTGACTAAATGAATAGCGACCCTTATAAATAGCAAGCAAACCATAGCTAGGGACACTGATTTTTTATGCGATCACAGAAAACGGACGGAATTCAGGGAAATGACCATTTGAAACGAAAATGCAATTTCGAACGGAAAATCGCGGAAAACCCCTTTTACCTCAAAACTTTTCATTTTTCAAGAAGAAAACCGTAAAAATATACTATTTTTGTGACTCGCTATGCAGTGAAAAAATATCGGGCTTAAAATCATGGTTAATAATTCCGAATATTTAGCGATATTCGTCAGATTCTTAGGAGACAGGGCGCTGCCATTTTGTTTCGCTGGTCCAATAGAGATCGTTAGGGGCGCTATTACGTAGACGTTTATAGGCACACACATGCCAGCAGCGGCCGCTAAGTCGGCGATATAGTACACACGCTGTTGTACAGTTTGAAAAAGGGGCTAGCATGTGCGACTTAAATTGATTGATCGCGGATCGCTGACATGACAGCCAAGACTGAAATGTTTTCGTTGACGTCCGTACTACTGTATCGTTCCGTCAGATATATGTCGTGTTCTGACACATTCCGCTAACTTTAGTCTGCTTGTCTAAGTTCGAATTTGAAGTTGGTAAATCTAAAAATTTGATAACTTTTTGTAGGTCTAGCCTAGACCCTAGGGGGTCTATATTTTCACTAGTATTTTGCATCAGGTTTATCCAGTCCCGTCCGTATGTTTTTGAGTGGTTATCAGTGGCTTGTCAAAGGTGGTGGCTTTAATAGAACATTTGTACCCTACACGTTCATGTTTTAATGAAAATCTTATGTAAACAGAATTTTAGTTTTTTCATTAGTACAAAGTCTATGGCAAAACGGAATTTCCCTTTTTCAGCCTATCTGAAACGGAATTCCAGATTTTCTGAAACGAAAAATCAGTGTCCCTACATAGCCAATTTAACTCGCTATTCATAAGGACCGCTATACATAATGCATGACTAAATGAATAGCGATCCTTTATGAATAGCAGCCCTT
This sequence comes from Strongylocentrotus droebachiensis, assembly GCA_035222895.1. Lineage (NCBI taxonomy): Eukaryota > Metazoa > Echinodermata > Echinoidea > Camarodonta > Strongylocentrotidae > Strongylocentrotus > Strongylocentrotus droebachiensis. The sequence continues at coordinate 67,331 of JAVYIG010000707.1, forward strand.
ATAAATAGCGAGCAAACCATTGCCAATTTAACTCGCGATTCATAAGGACTGCTATCCAAAACGCGTAACAAAATAAACAGCGATCCTTTATGAATAGCGGGCAAACCATAGCCAATTTAACTCGCCATTCATAAGGACTGCTATCCATAACGCGTAACAAAATGAACAGCGATCCTTTATTAATAGTGAGCAAACCATAGCCAATTTACCTCGCTATTCATAAGGACCGCCATTCATAAGGACCACTATTCATGAGGACCGCTGTCCATAACGTGTGACTAAATGAATAGCGGTCCTATAGCGAACAGACCCTGTCGTGTTAGTATGTACAATGTGTCTCCATATGGAAATCTGTATGTGGCATGCAGTGTCAACATTGTTTTTGTATGTGATTAATGCAAACAATAAACCACAACGTACACATACTGAATGAAAGGTGTGTGTTATCGGGTTTGTATAGACTTGTATCAATGAGATATGATTATTTTAATATGTCTTGAGACCTTTAACCTCACCATCCAAAAGACATGACTCAGCTTCGAAACCGGGTTTGCCTGAGATAGTTTGTAGGCAAAGACGGAGAGCTCAGAGCTGACCAAGTGACCGCGTGCCGCTAGACCAACTTATATATTAAAACCAACAATTAATAGACTCACTTCAAGAAGTTGAGATCTAGTTTTAAATAATTCAACAAAACACAACAGAAAAGAAAGAAACTTACTCTCTTACTGCCTGTTGAAGAGAGCTAGTTTTCACCTAAATCAGTAAAAAGAAGTTGGGGTAGGAGGGGGGTCATGTATTGCATAGTGTGCAGGGCTGTCGTTTAAAGCCGGTAACCGGTAAAACTTGCCGCCTATTCACTTGTTTCTTACCGGCTATAATTCCTATAATTAACAAAAAAACAAAAAAAAAAACAAAAAAAAAAATCGTTTTTTTTTTTTTTTTGCCGGCAAGCCAGGTCCGTGTGAAAAAGCAGGAAAGACTTTCATTTAACTGCGAGGTGCAGTTGAAGGCGCCGATTTGTGCTTGTGAACTTGTCACAAATAATAGTAACAATGTCGTTTTTAGAAGAATGTGTTAGATCATTAATGAATAAACAAATATACAGTGTCTTCACTTTGTCAGGAAAAACAGTGATATAACATTATTAAATGAACAGGAACTGAAGTAAATTCTTAAATGTATTCAATAATTTCATGTAAAAACAAATTAAATGAGAATTCATATGGGGAGCCAAATAAAAGTCACAAGTAAAAAAAAAATCAAAATCTAGCCTCTGCTGCCCATTATTTAAATACTGTACATGTATTCAACAAATCATGATGTAGAAAGATTGAGTATGGTGCATCATCTCAGTTTAATTAAAAATTACAAAGTAATGGTACAAAGTGATAAATAATTATCAACTTAATAACTTTTCTTATGAGTTATGATTGTTCATGTAATATTAAACATGAACAATATGTGTGTTTATTACAATATATGTATAATACAAGGTAGGAAAGATAACTACAAATTTTCTTCTTAGGTATGCACCAGATTGCACGATTTCAAGTGGAAAATCCCAAAAGGTCCCTACCGTGGTAGGGGGGACACCCCCCTCCAACACCCTCCCCCCCTCGGTCGCTTCGCTCCCTCGCAGTGATGGTACCTCCTATAAAATTCAAATTACCTCCTTCAAAAATAATTAACAAGACCCCTGAGTGTGTATTCTGAAGAGGTTATTAACTTGTGCTTGTGTTGTTGAGATGTACAGTATGAATCCTGATTAGGCAAATATTGCTCAAGTTATATTTGTGTGCCTTTCCTTTATTTTTTAAATATTTTTTCTATCTTTTCACTAGGACTACTATTCACCCAAAAGAAAATATTTGTTTTCTTCTAAATTCCGAGAAAAGTGTGAAAAAAAGAGAAAAAAACAGACCAATATGTTTGTCATTGTCTGGAGCTTCCTCGCCTTCAATCTTTTTAATCTGAAACTTAATCACAGGGTAAACCAATACCTTACAGTATTGCTTGAAATAAAGTAAACACATTTATTTATATGAAAAATCCAACTCGTATTACTATGAATACTGCATCTCTCATTGATAACATTTTTATTAATACATTCGAAAGAAATCTGGAAAGTGGCAGTTTTTCTGTTGAGTTAACAGACCATTTACCTATTTTTCTTGTGTTGGATAAAACTAATTTGCTGACAAAGAGTCAGCATACTACAATTAATTTCAGACGTGCAGTAACAGATGATGGTGTAAAGAAATTACAAAGAGAACTGTACGAAGTGGATTGGTCTTCATTGTATTCGTGCAATAATGTTAATACTGCTTATGACTTGTTTTTAAGTAAGCTTTTAGTTTTATATGACAGAAATCTACCTCTATGTACTAGTAACAATAAGAAATCATGTATACGTAAACCTTGGATAACACCAGGACTTTTACGATATATCAAGAAAAAAAATAAGTTGTATAAGAAATTTCTTAATGATCGCTCACCCTCAAATCAAGCAGAGTATAAAACATATAGGAATAAAGTTAATAATATATTACATAAAGTGAAAAGGAAATATTTTTGTGATAAATTGAATCGAACCAAGCATGATATCAAGGGTACTTGGTCCGTCATAAACAAACTACTTTGTAAATCCAAACGTAATCCACCTCAGTATATTTTATGCAACGACAAAAGAATAGATGACTCACAATGTATAGCTAATGAATTCAATTCATATTTTATTAATTGCTGCACAAATATTTTAACTTCTTCTCAGGTTGTTGCACGAAATGATACATTTGAAGGATATTTAAATGATCCACTTTCGAAATCGTTATTTTTAAAGCCTATTACTGAATCTGAAATTCTTGAAATTACTAAATCGCTGAAGAAAAGTAACTCCTGTGGTTTTGACGGCATCAACAGTAATATTGTAAAAAAGATTATATACTCGATTGTAAAGCCTTTATGTTATATATTCAATTTATCTATAAGTACAGGTAATGTACCAGACAAACTTAAAATTGCTAAAATTGTACCAGTTTATAAGAAAAATGACTCTCATCTCTGCAAAAACTATAGACCTATTTCAATATTGCCATGCTTCTCAAAGATACTGGAAAAATGTATGTATACACGTTTGTATTCATTCTTAATTGCTAACAGCATCTTAACAGACAGTCAATATGGATTTAGAAGTAACCACTCGACTTGTCATGCTCTTATAGATTTACAGGATAAAATTGTATCTTCAGTAAAAAATAACGATTTTGGAATAGGAATATTTATAGATCTCTCAAAGGCGTTTGATATAGTTAATCACGATATTCTATTATGTAAACTACAGCATTATGGTGTACATGGCCTCCCACTCATATGGTTTAAAAACTATCTATGTAGTCGTTATCAATTTACCATATTCAATGATGCTTCTTCCACTCATAGTTTAATTAAACACGGGGTTCCACAAGGTTCTATATTAGGTCCCCTATTATTTCTCATATACGTTAACGATATTGAAAAATCATCTACCAAATTTGACTTTATTATGTATGCAGACGATACCACTTTGTTCTTTACTCAGCCGGATTTAAAAGATATGCAAGAGAATATTAATGTTGAACTACATAACATATCTAAATGGTTTAAGGCCAATAAATTAATACTTAATCTGACTAAAACTTGTTTTGTATCTTTCCATAATAAGCTGTCCAATGCGACTAAAACCTGCAATGATCTTACATTAAGTATCGATTCTACACCAATAACTAAATCTAAATCTATTTGTTTTCTTGGAGTCAATATAGATGAAAATTTGAAGTGGGATTCACATATTAACTATTTAAGTACCAAAATATCTAAATGCATTGGTATTATGTATAAATTAAGAAGCTGTCTTCCTGGTTCAGCCTTATTCTCACTGTATAACGCCTTAATATTATCACATATCTTATATTGTATAACTGTCTGGGGAAATTGTAGTAAAACCAAATTAGATGTCATTTTCAAATTACAAAAGAGGGCAATACGAATATGTACTGGTAGTCATTATCTTACTCATTCGGCTCCCCTTTTCCATAAATTGAATACTTTGAACATTTTCCATTTATACCAATATCATACTATCCTACTTGGATATTTTTATTTCAAGAGTATCCTCCCCAAAAATATTGTTAAAATGTTCACTATAAATAAAGAAATTCATTCCCATGGGACACGAAACAGCAGCTTATTTCATTTATGGAAAGTCGGGAAAACCTTTGTACAACGGTCAGTTCGATATAGTTTCCCAACAATCTGGAACTCACTTCCCAATTATATTTGTTCATGCATCTCTCTCTCTCTTTCTTTCTTTAAAAGAAAATTGAAACAATATTTTATTTCAAAATATGCTTAGTTTGCAACTCTTTGATATTCGAAAACATCCACTTGAAAAAGGAAGTAATTTAGGTTTTTAGGTTGTTGTTGTTGTTGTTTTTTTTTTTTTTTTGGGGGGGGGGGGGGGGATCGGGTAATTACTTGGATGCACTTTATATCTGTTGGCATCTACATGTAGGTATTTTGTATTTCATATTCTATGCATGTATATATTCATATCCATTGCTTGTTTTTTTTCCCTTTGTTGTACAAATTTGAAACTATTATTATGAAGCCTCCAAATCACTCTCTAGCAAATGGGGACTTTTTTTTTCACAAGGCCAATCTGGCTTTATTTTAAAGTTCTCATAATTCATCTTCTTACAATGTAATAGGCCTACTTATAATATTTATTGCTTTTTATTTCATGACTTGTAAATATGTATGTTTTTTGTCACGTACAACTGTCTGTACATTTTAGAAATGAATTGAATAAATGAACTGAACTGAACTGAACTGAACATTAACACAAGTTACACCAAAGTCTATGGAATAATGCACTCACGCGTGACGCAGTGTGAGAGCGTCTACTTTATTTCAAGAGCAATACTGTAACCCTACATGTTTTGTATGTACCTACATGTATATGCAGGCCTTGACACTAACACTCAAGTTTTTCATTGTATTGTACATGTTTACATGGAGATTCACATAAAATGATGTGCTGTACCCGGTATTTGTAAGCCAAGCTCTTGTTTAAAGATAAACTTGAGTTCTGGTAAAAAAAAAGAAAATGAATTCTCACATAATTAAACGAAACTTACACTGAATGTTCAAGATTACAAATAAATGTCATGTGCCAAACAATTTTGGGAGAAAATGTATACTGGCTGAGTAATGAGCATAGAAAGATGAAGAAATCAAGGTAAATTAGTATGTTTCTTTCTGTGTACAGTGCTTGTTACTTTACCAAGACTGGGCAAAATTTATTATGATTTTGAAGACTCCAGAACCTTGCAGTGCACACCAATACATGCTACATGATCAACTTTTTTTGATCCATTCCACATTTCCACACCTTTTCTTTCACAATGCAATCGCATTACCAGAACTCACCTTTATCTTTAATTTCAAACCAGCTGTCTGCCATGTATGCCCAATTTTTGTTTACCAAAAAAAAAAAGTTATTAACCTCCTGGTTTGCAAATTGGGTATTATTTTGGAGTGCCAAAATGAGTGACACTTTGTGATTTGCATGTCTGTGTAAACGTACAGTAGGAATAAGTACAACTAGAAACACATGGAGCAAAGACTATCAAGAAATCAATTAGAAATTAATTATCGCCAGCCACTGAATTCTTCAACATTCAACAAAATTTTAGCTTTTAAAAATCCAATTTATCCAAATCTATATCAAAAAAAGTAAATCTAATTTTTAAAGGAATAAAAATCCTAAGAGAAGAGGCGTAAATATTCACTTCTGAATGACAAACGCCTTTAAACTAAAACAACAACAAATGTGAAGAAAATGTCACAAATTCAATAGTCAATACCAATGTTGTATTGCTTCTAGAGATTGAAATCATGTCATGATAAAATATTTATGTCACTGTCGTATTCACTCATTTCAATCGGAGACACACACAGCTATTGAAATTGCCAAACATGTATAAATGTTTGTGCGTAGGTTAATTTTATGCAAGTCTTTTTCGATTGTGACCGCAGTTCTTTAGACTTAGAGGATATCCTTTACCGGTATTTGTTACAGTGTTAATTTCATTTGTTTGGTTCCTGTGAGAAATCGCTTGCTATAATTATTATAATCATTTTTATAATTGTATTGATATCATTAAAATGATTTTGCCCTCTCAGAAATTGTCACATCACGGTTGGTGTTGGGCACACATGTTAAAGCCATATGTCTGAATAATTGAAAAGTCAAGGAGGAGGGGAGGGTACATTCATCTCCCTTGTGGAAAATACGCTACATTAAGTTTCCAGTTCAGCGCCTGATATACTTATATTTCTATTTTTTCTCTTCTCATCTCTTTAGGTGAAATCAAAGCTGAATTACAGAGTGGAAGGTGAGTCAAATAGTTTTAATTTACTACATTCGAAAGACGAACATTCCCGAACAAAACAGATAAACTATAGGCTTACTAATGTAACGATAACAAGAAAGATAAAAGTGGTCGCATGTGAATGATAAAATAATTTGGTGAGTCAAATATGTTAAATTTAATACAATCAAAAACTTGACAGACCCAATAAAGATAAACTACATGTAATATGCTAATGTAATGTTAAAAAGAATGATAATACATGTAGTAGTCACACCTGAATGATAAAATAAACATAGCAATATATGTGTGCACTGTTCACTGTTGTGTGTAATGTACATTACATACATGTCCATGTACATTACATACATGTCCATGTACATTACATACAAATTACACATCCCGCGTAAATTGGTTTATCTGGTTTATTTATATATTTCAATCAATTTTGATGCAGTCCTTATTTTGTGTAATGTCATATTCTTCTTTGACGTTTACTTGTAATTCAATGTTTTTAACATGTTCCTTTAGTATTTCTCACTTTTCCTTCCTTATCCTTTCTTCTTTCTCTTGCGCTTAGAAACAATGTATTAAGCGCATTATAAATGTAATGTTTTATTATTATTATTATTATTTAAAGCCCATCTGTACTACTTGATGCTACTTGCTCCCTCTATATTGAAAACAATGCCTAATCGGTGACCATTGGTCCCCCATGATCCTCTTTTACTTATGTTAATTGAGAGCTGATTTGATGAGATAACCAACTGTCCCGTGACCTTGTAGGGTGGTCTAATCCCTCCTGTAAACTAGTACAGATGGGCTTTAAATAAGAACATTTAAATGAACCTGTAGGTTGGCATTATATTTTTAGACATGTACATTTACTTCTAGTTAACTTCTTTTTTGAGAGGCAATTTGTACATATCCCAGGTTATTTTAGATGAGTGAAAAAACATTTCCCAGAGCAGTTTGGCTCTGGGATATCTCAAGTTCAGATTATTTTAATAAAATGCACATATTGCCATGTTTAGATCATTTTAAAAGAAATATTGAGATTAAAAAAAGGCCCGTTTTGGATTGTGTTTTTTTACACAGCATTACAGATTGAATGTGCATGTAGTAATGTACACAGAATTGCAGATTAAAATTCACACTCAGAGTACCAGCATCTTCTCAAATCTGTCCCAGATTTCTTGTTTAAAACATATTTCCCTACTTGCCATATTTACAGTGTAACTCACTTTTTTCTTTCTCTCTCTCCCTCTCTTTCTCTTTCCCTTCTGTTTGTCTTTGTCTGTCTCTTTCTCTCTTTCGCTCTCTTTCTCTCTCTCTCTCTATGCCTCTTTATTTTTGTCCTTTTTGTTGTATCTTTCTCGCTCTCTCTTTGATTACCCATTGAAAAACTATCAACATAAGTAATGCATAGGTCATTGATTACATATCATAGCAGAGGTACATAATAGCTATTTCTGCATCTTGATCGTATATTTTTTGATGGAAAATATAGACCCTGTTCGTCCAATCACAGTGATCATTAGTCCAATTCCTGGCTACATTTACATGTACCTCCCATGCCACGGGATGGTTATATTGATAGTATACTTTTCATGTTATGATGAATTTGGTTTGGTAGATCATTCATCATTTGTGAATTAAAAAGAGAACTACCGTATTTAAAAGAAATAACAATCTTTCTTTTTTTTTTTTTTTTACCTACTATGCCACGGATGGGATTAAAACATATAGTTGATTGTGTTATATTGATAGTATACTTTCATGTAATGATGAATTAAATTTGTAGCTCATTCATCATTTTTTAATTGAAAAGAGTACTATGAAAGAAATAGCAATCAGTTTTATTTCAATATTTTTTATTTTAAAGTGCTGAATCTTCTCCAGTGAAGGCATCCTCGTCTGCCCTCCCCCTCCCAAAGAGCAACATCAATTCCATCGCAGCGGACAGACACTTCTTACCGTTCGAGCTCGCCTGTCAATCAAAATCAGCTCGCATTGTGAACACTGCCCTCGATTGTCTGCAGGTGAGTTCCAGCTCGTTATGATCGCACTCCCGCCACACTCCAGTGGGAGTGGATGTTCAAGTTCAAGTTTATTCAAACCAAATCAAACATAAACAATGGTACAAGATATAACAGCAAGGAACACAAGAATGATAGGTTTGGGACCCCAGTGAAGCACAGCTTGTGAACGGGGCCCCTTTACATAGTAGACTATACAGTAGGTATATAATGGCATATAATGGCAAGGAGTAACATACAGTGTATTTACAACGAGTATAACTCATGTGTAAAAATGTGTTTTTAATGGCATTGTTTAACAATGTTTCCACCAGTTTTACAAATCTGAGATGCATGGCCCTAGGTGTTATCAGTGTCTGTGATATGGTGTCATATTGAAGCCCTAAAATAATTGCGCTTTAAAATATCATGAAATAATTCCAATTTTTTGTTTAAAATTGAGTGACCGGTTTTACCATGCAGGTACTCATTTTCCCCAGTAAACTGTAGTGCTATAACTAACTGTTCAAAACCGTATAGCAAACAGTTTTTGATATTTCTAATTCCAATCATAAATGTCTCAGTAAACAGACAGGCGATTGGCTTGTCAAAGTCATGGTATTCCTGACTGACCTAAAGGTTTATAATTGTGATTGCAGCATGAGCTAAATCAAGGATTGTGTTTAGAATCGGAGGTAAAGATACCAAATCCCTTTAAAGGTATAGACCAGTTCTGGTCATGTGATTGCATTGTGAAAGAAACGTTGTGGAATCGATCAGAAAAGGTTGATCATCTAGCATATAAGTATCGGTGTGTACTGCAAGGTTCTGGAATCATCAAAATGATAAGAAATAAGTTACAAGCACTGTACACAAAAATATGTATGTGGGACTTCGCAATATCTATCCAGGCCGGATAGATATGATAGTTTACCAAATATATAAATTACATGTAGTAGGCGGTTTCCTGGCAAAATTTGTATCATCACAGATTAGTCAAAACATATTCTTTCACATGAATGGTAATAAGAGCTTCCATTTCATTTTTGAGAGGGGGGGGGGGGCATTTCCAAAACTGGTATTTACCTTAAGGAGCAAGGAGCCAAGAGCTGACAGTGAGAATGGAAGGTATACAGATACAGTGAAGCCTGTGTATAAAGGCCACCAAAAAGGAGACCAGAAATATAGTCTTCATAAGCAGGTGCTGTTTATGTTGCAGGTTAATTCGTTACAGGTTTCTATCAGAAGAAAAGAAAGCAAGCAGTTGTTATGGAAACCTAACACCTCAAGTGTTCTTTACTGCATGTCCCTTAAGCTTCTAAAGTCAAGGTCTCTGCTCAGATTAAGCCTTTTCTTAGCGTTCTGCTGCATACAGGCTGACAGAAGCAATGAAGACATATTTTTTGATAAGCTACGTGTACATTGCCTGCTACAATATGTAGTTATGAGAATTTGTCCCCCTAAAATTAAACACTCCCCTTTTAAAGACAATAGCCCACATTTTGGGGTTTGGCTAAATTACTTCCGAGTCCAGAAAAATAGAAAAAGTAAAAATTCCCGCACATCTGTGTCCATTCATGTTGTATGACTATATTGAGTTTAATGCTAGGAATTTCAAAAAGAAAAAAAATTGTTTAGATCTTTAAGTTGGCAACATCTTGACAGGTTCAAATTCCTTGTACATATGTATAATTCAATTTGTTCACTTTCCAACATACAAGTGTAGCTCTAATCTGACATCAAAAAATCAGAGACATGACAATCTATAACAATATAGCACTGAAAGAAAAAGAAAACTGTTGCCAATTTGAAGAACAAAGGGTATCAAATAAACTCAAATTCCTGCCAAGAAATTTAAAAATGAAAAATAAGTTTTTAGATCTTTAAATTGGCAACATCTTGAGATGTTCAAATTCCCTGTACATCTATATAATTCAATTTGTTCACTTCCCGACATACAAGTGTAGCTCTAATCTGACATCATATATCAGAGACATGACATTCTATAACAATATAGCACTGAAAGAAAAAGAAAACTGTTGCCAATTTGAAGAACAAAGGGTATCAAATAAACTCAAATTCCTGCCAAGAAATTTTAAAATGACAAAAAGTTTTTAAATCTTTAAATTGGCAACATGTTGAGAGGTTCAAATTCACTGTAGTGTACATCTATAGATATATTTCAATTTGTTCACTTTCCAACATACATGTCTCTAATCTGACATCTTATATCAGAGACATGACGTTCTATAACAATGTAGCACTAAAAGAAAAAGAAAACTGTTGCCAATTTGAAGAACAAAGTGTATCAATTAATCTCAAATTCCTGCCAAGAAATTAAAAAATGAAAATAAGTTTTAGATCTTTAAATTGGCAACATCTTGAGATGTTCAAATTCCCTGTACATCTATAGATACATTTCATATTTGTTCACTTTCCAACATACATGTACCTCTAATCTGACATTGTATATCAGAGACGTGACGTTCGATAACAATGTAGCACTGAAAGAAAAAGAAAATTGTTGCTAATTTGAAGAACAAAGTGTATCAAATAACCTTTTAAATAAATTCCTGTCTGAAAAGGCATGTATATTGTAGGAAAACACATCATTTGGCACATAATATTGAGAACCACAAAAAAGGTTTAAAGTTCAAAAGGCCATGTCTTCCTTTGGCTCATTTCTCCAAAATCAAGTTAGGTTGCCCTAGTGATAAATGCACAACAGGAAATGGAGTAATTTTTACTTATAAATACAAATTAACAATGTTCCTTATGATTTTGAAATGTGTGTGAGCAGCAGATAAAGCACATGTTTGGTTCTGCTTGAACTCTTATAAAGTGAGAAGTTCAGTGAAAGTACATTGTATGTTTGCAGCCAGAAGGGCGTTAACTCTGTGTTACATGATATGACTTAGCGCCATTCTAGCTCCACACAGAGAGCCTGTGTTGTTGATATAGTGAAAGAGTTATGCAGGAGTAGTATAAAAATGATGCATGCGCATGAGTTCATTATACAATCTATCCACACTCGAGTTGAGGCTGTGTGTATCTATTGCACGAAGTTGTATAATGAACGAATGAAAACAGGCATCATATGTGCGCACACATATAGCAAGCGCACTAATTACCTCTATACCCATTTACGCATAGTGCTGCGCAAGAATAGGCTCATTCTCACGCAGTATTAAGCGCTCTAACCTCTACGCGCACTACTGCGCTCTGAAAACGAGTTCAATAGTACTGGAAAATATTGCACTCCTTTTCATGAAAACGAGTGCAATAGGCTCAGTAAATGAATCACACGTGACCGCGCATGACCAATCATTCGATTAGGATCTGGGAGTGAGTTGTATGAAGGGCGATATACAATAGCTGTGGAAAGTTGTTTGGGAGCTCTGGAAAAACCAATGTGTGCTCTTGTAAACAAAACAAGACACAATTTGTAATATGATGAAGTACTAATGGGAATATAAATGTGATTCAATTTAATTCAAAGTATTTATTTCCAAATTCCAACATCAATTAAAACAATGTGCATAAACAGTCAATGGGTAATAAAAACATTATAAAACTATGACATTTCAATCAAACGATTAAGAAGTTAAAAACAAAACAAGTAAAGCATTCAGTGAGAAACAAGGTTATAATTATCTTTACCACTTATGCTTCTGAGGATTTGTACTTATCTCATTGCCTAAAGGTTCTGATAGATCATTGGAGGAGAGACAGCACTTCTTTTAAGGAGAATGTTATTAACAAAATAGTATCTTGTTAATAACAAAACAATATCTTGCAATATTACAAAATGAACTTTTATGAAACAGTCTTGTTTGTCTCTTAATGTTTGAAATTCTTCAAATCTTGTTACCGTAGAAACAGGTAGCATATAGTCACTTGACTGGAGAGGAGCGTGACAGCATCAATGTGGGGAGGTAGCTGATCGATAAGATACTGGACAGATGAAACCATATGTTACCATAGAAACCGATCACATTCGGTCTGTTGATGTTACTGTGGGGAAGAAACTGTTTGAAAAGATAATAGAGACCATCTTTTAATATTCATAGCGATATTTTGATAAAATGATCTTGTCTTATCTCTCAATGTTTAACTTTTCCTCTTATCTTGTTGCCATAGAAACTGATAGCGTATGGTCACCTGACGGGGGAGGGGCCTGACAGCACTGCTCCAGGCAAGAAGCTGATCGATAGGATAGTAGAGACTATATGTGGGTGCTTCATAGGGACCCAGACAGATGAAGGGGTCCAACTTCAAATCATCAAGGTAAGTGATATAATTTACAAATGTTTACTACTGTCAAACCTGTCTATAGCGACCACCCAAGGGGAATCCCCCTAAAAATGTAAACTCCCAAATAGTACTTTTTCATAGCAACCTTAAAATAGTTGAATTATTTCTGGTCATGTGACGAGCTCTCAACCAATCAAAAAGTACAAAAACCAATAAATATTTGATGCAGGATATAATATCTACCTTGCCAGGAACAGTCTCGTCCACCAGACCTTTCAAACATGAAACTTATATTCCTTAATCCCTCTCTTTCCAGGCCTTACTCACGGCCGTCACATCACCGACATGTGAGGTGCACGAAGGCACCCTTCTCCAGGTTGTACGCACCTGCTATAACATCTACCTTGCCAGTAAGAACCTGATAAATCAGACCACTGCCAAGGCAACCCTCACACAGATGCTCAATGTTATCTTCTCTCGTATGGAGCAACAGGCCGTGAGTGTACCTCAGCGTTTTTTATTTCATTTTGTTTTTAATTATTTATTTTATTTGTTATTCTTCTTCTTCTTCAAGATAATCTGCCTCCTTCAATACTGAAGATTCTTGCAGATGCCGTATACTCGGCCTGATTGGGGTGTGCAAGTGGACCATTACACCGGGGTTTCCTCCTACTCTTATACGAATAGTGCAATGGGTTCTTAACGTGCAAGGGTGGTGACTCTCCTGTACACGGGGCCTCCATTTAACGTCCTATCCGAGGGACGGAGTGTTTTCCACTTGACATAACCTGCATCTATGAACAAGGGAAGGGGCACATTAACACACAACGCAGGCTTCAGTCATCCGCCTTCTTGGTCTTTAAGAAATGGCCAGCAGCACAGGCTGGTAGGGTTGGTTTACAACCAGAATAATACAATATAAACAATAAAAGTTACAAACATAGAATTTAAAAAGAATATGGTATAAACAAAACTTGACATTTAATTTATTCTTTGTTTCACACACTCACTGAATTATTTTCTCTTCTTCTGCTTCTTCATCTTTTTTGTTCTTTTTTTCCCTATAGATATATGAGGCAAAGCTGAAAGCTGATGAAGCATTAAAAGAAGGTTTGTATGCAAGCTCAGAAAATTTTGAAATGAAAATAATAAATTAATGAAATAAACACATGATATTGGGTTAGTTTTGCTCTTTATTTAAATCAATAGAATAATGATGTATTTACTCCATCCTCTAAAAATACACCACAAAATGTTATGGGAAAGCCCAGGTGTGCATGAAATGTATTAATACTTCAATCCGTAAAGTGCCCCAAGATTTACAGGTATTATTAACAAAATCAAATTCTTTCGATTAAAGCACCATCATTTCTTGTTCTAATACACACACAATTCCATTAAAGTGACTTTTTTTTTTACAATCTACAAAAAATCCAATTATTGTGTAACCAGTAGCTCTTGCATCATAAAACTATCACAGATTTTTTTCTAACCATATTTTTTGCAGCAAGAAATATTGCAAATGTCAATGTTGGGATTTATGACTGTTGTGCCATGGACTTTAGCGTGTCTTCATCACTCTTCAAATTCAATAAGTCCCCTAGTTTCATCAAGTATCAGTGTTAACGTTTCTATTAGAGGTGTCATAGTCAAGTGGTTAAAGCACTTGACTTGAATGCAAAAGTTGTGGGTTCGATCCCTGACACAGCACTAATGTCCTTTGGCAAGGCAATAATCCACATTTGCCACTCAATAACCAGGACAGAAATGGGGACCTGGTAGGATGACCAAAGTTTGTGTTTGTAATTGCCATATGCCCTCCCAGTTATCACATGGTAGAAATACTCCCCAGGGAGTGGAGATTGTGGGTGAATGAATCCGATGACCGGGGTAATAATATCTGTAAAGCGATAACAAATGTTTTTTGTATAAAGCGCTATATAAATCCAGATTATTATTATCATTTGTGTGATTTGTCATGATTTTCTAGAAGAAGAGAAAGGTGGATCAGGTGACGGTGCAAAGGAGACAGAGACAGAGAAACTGACCAATGGGACTCCAGAGGGGCTTGACCTGGAAGTAGATGCAGAGGACACCACAGGTGACCTTGAGATTTCTTTTTATAGCGAATGATAACTTGCACTTCATTTTATGAAGCCTGGCTGGAACCCTGAATCCGATGACCAGGTTAAAGATATATCTGTAAAGCGCTTAGAGACATCGTCAATGTATTAAGCACCATTATAAAAGCGGGATATTATTACTATTAAAGGGGCTGTAGCATGACAAGTATACGTGTCTATCCTGTGGCTAGACAATCGGGTATAATACGACTACGGACGACACGACCGCAACAATCCTGTCCGTGCATCATATGTGAAACGGAAACATGAGGAGAACTTCAGTCTGTTTTGCGAACGCTAGCGCGCGCTGACAGTTTTAATCAAGTACATTTGTTTACGTGCAGTTCTCCCAAAGAAGTCGGAGATGGCGTTAACCAGTATTTGCCATGCTACACCCCCTTTAACAGCTATGATTCTTTCCTCCTCAGATGGACCCAGCAGTTCAAAGAAGACAGAAGAAAGTCCAGCCAACGCAGAAAATGGAGAAGATGTTGAAAGCATTGTTAAGGAGATCATGGATGACCTCTTAAAATCTGTCGATCTTGAGAGTAAGTTTGTATATATGACTTAAAGAAGGACTGTACTACTTGTAGCTACTTGCGCCCTCTATATAGCAAACAATGCCTAAGTGGTACGCGTTGGTCCCCGATGGTCCCCTTTTTCTTATGTTAAGTGAGAGCTGATTTGATGAGATAACCACCTGTCGGTGACCACCAGGAAGGTCTAATTCCCCTGGCCAAACTAGTACAGATAGGCTTTAAGGGACTTTACCATGAGATATTGAAATGAGGCTCTTACGTTTACATGACTGTCAATTCTGTAGGTTGATATATTGTGAAACAAGTTGAAATTATCATATAGTAATTAATATCATAACTGATAGTCAACAATGTATATCGCTCAATCATGTTAAAGATAAAGGTGAGTTCTGGTAATGCGATTGCATTGTGAAAGAAAAGGTGTGGAATGGATCAGAAAAAGTTGATCATGTAGCATGTTAGTATTGGTGTGCACTGCAAGGTTCTGGAGTCATCAAAATCATAATAAATTTGGCCCAGTCTTGGTAAAGTAACAAGCACTGTACACAGAAAGATGTATATGGGACTACACCAATGGTGTCGGGGCTAGCTTACCTTGATTTCCTTATCTTTATATGCTCATTACATTTTCTTCCAAAATTGTTTGGCACATGACATTTATTTGTAGTCTTGAACATTCAGTGTAAGTTTCGTTTGATTCTGTGAGAATTTATTTTCTTTTTTTACCAGAACTCAAGTTTATCTTTAAGTTATGTCATTTCCATCTTGGGTTTACACACACTTTTTAAACAAACAATCATCCATGCCCGTAACTCCGCAGTAGACTTTAATAGGTGCTTGATTATTGTTGCATTGGCATTGTCTTTTAATTTCATTAGGCTTGATTTGCGCAGTCGTAATATTTTCATGGCCACCCTTAAACATATACATGTAGCTTTAAACCATTCCTCTATTTGGTAAAACCAAAGTCTACGTGTATCTCTGCTGCAACTCCAGAGGCCTGTTTCATAAAACCTGTTATCAAAAATCAAATTGTAGATTTCTTTTACAAGTTTGCTCTCAGCCATTCAAATGCCACTATTTCAGTAGCTTATAACAGTTGTAACTTTTTATTGATGACAATATTCATGAATTTGCTTTTTTAGCCAATCAAATGCCACTATTTCAGTAGCTTATAACAATTGTAACTTTTCATTGATGACAAGTTTGTTATGAACCAGGGCCCTGGTTTTACACTGCATTATATTTTCTTACAACATTTTGCTACGAATCCCTTTCACAAAGATTGGCTGCATGTCAAAAAAAGAAGGAAAATCTATTTTAAATCTCACTTATCCTTATGTAGGTGCAGAAGATGCGGTCAAGACACCTGACTCCATCACAAGCACTAGCCTGTCTGCGGCGCCCTCTGTTGGCTCGCTGAAGTCGCCCAGCACCACCGCCTCCACACCCACTATCCCTCCCATCGGTGATGACGATCTTGACAACGAACCGTTCTCCCACATCCTCCAGAAGGATGCCTTCTTGGTCTTCAGGTCGCTATGCAAGCTCTCAATGAAGCCCCTACCAGACGGACATCCCGACCCTAAGTAAGTTGCTGGGTTAATGTTTGGTTGTTGGTTTTTATGGCGTTTTCCATTTTTGTTGGATGATTTTTGCCATTATTGTGTGCGTGTAATTGGGTATTAACAGACGTGTATCAATCAGATATGATTATTTACGTCTGCGGACGACCTTAATGTCACCATCTGAAAGACGTGACTCAGTTTCGAACGTGCGTCCTCTGCTGAATCAGTTTGTAACTTCCATTGTTAGCTGGATTATAGGCGCACGCCCAATGCCCAGTAATACTAATGGTTGCTTCTTATATAGGGCATATTTTTTTCACATCCTGACGTTCATGGCGCTCCAACATTACCCCGGTCATATCTGGCGGTTAAATGTGAAGCGCTCTGCAATATCCCGTACCTGTTTACACCTGGATGGAGAGTGGCAAATGTGGTTCAATGTTTTGCCAAAGGACGCTGATGCTGGCCTGGGATTCTAACCCTCAACTCTTGGATTGTGAGGGAAGTGCATGAACCACTATGCCATGACACCTGCTGGAGTTCAGCAGTCATTTGATTTTAGGGAAAGTGCAAGATGTTTCGTCATTTGTTAGCCAGGAATAAGAAAAATTAAACGAAGATTGATATTGCAGATGTGATTCAACTTGTATTTGCTGTGACCCATTATAGTGCAGTATGCAATACTTGCACTATAGATCTAACTCCCTTTAAAACAAATTATTCCTCCCATGAGCTTCAGTCCAAGATACGGTCCCTGGAGCTGCTCCTGTCCGTCCTGCAGAATGCCAGAACTGTCTTCAGGACCAATGAGATGTTGATTGCTCAGTACCTGCACTAAAGATCTCACTTCCTTTTTAAATATTGAATCCTCCTAGGTCCAATGAGCTTCGGTCCAAGATACTGTCCCTGCAGCTGCTCCTGTCCGTCCTGCAGAATGCCGGAACTGTCTTCAGGACCAACGAGGTGTTCATCACAGCCCTCATGCAGTACCTGCACTAAAGATCTCACTCCCTTTAAACATTTATTCTTCCTAGGTACTATGAGCTTCGGTCCAAGATCCTGTCCCTGCAGCTGCTCCTGTCCGTCCTGCAGAATGCCGGACCTGTCTTCAGGACCAATGAGATGTTCATCAGGCAGTACCTGTACTAAAGAACTCACTCCCTTTTTAAACATTTCTTCATCCTAGGTCGCATGAGCTCCGGTCCAAGATACTGTCCCTACAGCTGCTCCTGTCCGTCCTGCAGAATGCCGGAACTGTCTTCAGGACCAATGAGATGTTGATTGCTCAGTACCTGCACTAAAGATCTCACTTCCTTTTTAAATATTGAATCCTCCTAGGTCCAATGAGCTTCGGTCCAAGATACTGTCCCTGCAGCTGCTCCTGTCCGTCCTGCAGAATGCCGGAACTGTCTTCAGGACCAACGAGGTGTTCATCACAGCCCTCACATATTACCTGCACTAAATATCTCACTCCCTTTTTAAACATTTCTTCCTCCTAGGTCTCATGAGCTTCGGTCCAAGATACTGTCTCTACAGCTGCTCCTTTCCGTCCTGCAGAATGCCGGACCTGTCTTCAGGACCAACGAGATGTTCATCACAGCCATCAAGCAATACCTGTGTGTGGCCCTGTCCAAGAACGGAGTGTCCTCAGTGCCAGAGGTCTTTGAGTGCTCCCTGGCCATCTTCTTGACCCTGCTCAGCCTCTTCAAGACACATCTAAAGATGCAAATTGAGGTATGATTTCTATTTTCATACAAACCTGTTCTGATGACCCCCCTCTCTGTGAAGGCCAACTCTCTATAATAGTTGAAGACACATAGTAGTTAGCTCTCATTGGGAATTCAACACCGTTCGGGTGTTTACCCAATAAGAGGTGCTGTCAATCACCAGAATTAGCCTTCATGTCCTATGTAATGTACTGAGTTTTCCACCCATTCCCCCACATGGTAAAGCCATTATCTCACTTTTCACTCTCCAAGAGACGAGGGGGTATATCTTGATTGACCTACAGGTTCGCTGTGTGCAGACTTGTACACGTTCATGGTAACTGACAACTCACTCCCTTTAATATATTGTCTCCTTCAGAGAAACAATATGTGTTTTTAATTCTGTCTGGAAATGACATATTTACAGTGGCTTCTTTTCTGTTTCTCTTCAAAATCTTTAAATTGAATATGGTCCTGCAGTACTCTATCTGCTTTACATATACAGGAACTCTTTGTTAATGTTCTACTTTTTTTTGTTTATCAGGTATTTTTCAAGGAAATCTTCCTGAATATTCTTGAGACTCCAACCAGCAGCTTTGAGCAGAAGTGGATGGTGGTTCAAGCACTTACGAGAATATGTGCAGGTTAGTAGCCGTAGTACAGTTGTAGTTATGATTTGATCTGTTCAGATACAGTGCTTTCAAAGTTAAGAAGAGTTTAACTCTTCAAAGCACTCGACACAACAGTTATGATCCTGCACTTTGCAATACACACTTAAACCCCCCACTTTAAAGAATTCCTGCGAGTTGCTATTTCACAGGGATGCACATGTCAATCCACCCGCAGTGATGTTTCCATTTTATGGGCTACCCATTTAAAGAGTTGCAATTGATTAACTCATTCGCGACAATGGTTCTCAAAAAATGATCGCGCAGGACACTCTTCAAAGAGGCAATCCAGCTGTTAAGGCCAGGAATGCACCATTCACTGGCGGGGAAATGCATTTTATGAGGGACAATTTTTTTTGCTAAATGTTTGTGATGTACATCAAATAAAAGGAAATTAAATCTTTATGAACCATTTTTCACTTATCTGTGGCTGTCTCAAAGAGTGATAATGCTAATATTTATTCAGAAATATCCCTTTTTCATGCACTGATTATAATATATATGGACTGAAATGCCCTTCGTGGTAGTGGATTAGGCCACATGTCTAGACATCAGGCTTTGGGCTAGTCGATTAGGCAGAAGGGGTGTTTAGAAATTATTCAACCAAAATAAGGGATGGAGTCAGGCTATAAGTCATGTATTGAAAAATGTGATTATATTTCCTTGTATTGATAAAATAATACATTGCTTTTTTGACCAAAATTGCAGTACACAAATTATCTGCTTATTTTTATCTATCTTCTAGTTCAAAATCCCCCCCTGTCTCAAAATGAAATGTATACGCGCAAGACGATCATATCGATATGGCTTGGCTTAGCGCGGGAAAGTCTGGTAAGCTGGGGCTACGTGTATGTGTGTGTGTGTACTGTAACTGGTTATACACTGAAAGACATGTGTTGTTCATCATGACTCATGGTTGAGGAATGCAAGTAGTTAGACTGCCAACCAGGCAAAGTTTGTAATAAGCTAAACGAATGTTCTTTGATAATGAGAAATAACGAATTTGGGTAGGATTCCCAATACCATAATTATTTCATAAATTATTGTTATATATTTGAATCACGATGAGCCTATATTTCAAGAGGAAAAACAAGCCACAAATTAATTTGAACATTATAATGGGCTGGTAAAAAACTATTAGAAATTGTGTCACTTCATTCACACAGATATAGGCTAGCCCTGAGCTTACATAAATAAATTTGGATGAATGACCTCGACTAAACTGAGTGGAGTTTCCCCGCTTTATTATGATTGAATATATTTGAATCCCAAATGGTTTATCTTATTTTATTCCAGAATGTACAGAAATAAATACATTTAACAAATTTTGTGAAGGTTAATTGCTCATTTGCTGGCTGTAGTCTTAAATTTTTTTGGGGAAAGCAATTCCCATTCATATTCTTGACTTGAGCTAACGAGGTAAAACAAAAAAAGTACTTGTGTTTATTGTAGATTAGTAGATCTATATGTATTCATTTTCTTTCTTTACATGGCAAGTAGTTTTTGTTGTTTTAATCATCGGGCCAGTAAGGCAGATATTATTAGGTCAGAGAGAAAGAAAGAGAAGGAAAGAAAACACCTGCAAAGTCTCAGACACGGCCAGTTCCAAGTTATTTATTGAATGGCATACAGTATAACTCTGGCACATGTGTGTACACACAGTCACACAGATTCAACCACATGTACCTCACTCGATGCATGCAGCACACACAGCTCATACACACATCAATGACATGCAATCACGGCATACACAAGCCTGGCTCATACACACATCCAGTCACTACACACACATCGTACACAGAAAATCGCCGTGCGATAAACTGACTTCCGTCCAACAAAACTTACCATAACTTACAGGAAATAAATATTACATGCAATATATGTCCACCAGGATGAACCAAAATTACAAAGTTTTCGAAATAAGGTGAAAACAAATAGAGACAGCAAACAGAAATACCGAAAAAAAGAGGAAATATAAGAAAGAAATGGGTGTTGCATGTATATGGATCATGAAAGGCAATGTATCGCGATAGCTGTAATCGGTCTCTCAAACGCGCGCGAACATGCCCTTGTTGCTAGGCAGAATCAGCTGGTAACAATAGCTGCTATGAATATTCATGTAGGCTCGTACAGCTTTTGACTAAAACAACCAATAATGGGCCTTTTAAAATTCATAACTCATGGTAGGATTTTTTCTACGGCTAAGTAAAGAGTGCTCTGATTGGCTAATATTTTTCTGCAGAGTTTGACTGACTCTGAGGTCACCAGACGGTCTAGTTTTTTTGTAAACACAGCAAACCACATAATGTGGTCGATTGTCGCGAATGAGTTAAAAAAAAATAGCAAGTCTCTAAGCGATCGCAAGTTTGCAATATCCTATCTATTATGTACGTAGTTGTAAGACGGGCTGGGTGTAGAGAAGCAATGTATAATAGATGCTGTCGTACCATGATTCGATTCCCTGTGAAGGGATCTAATTGAAAGGCAGTGGCCCTTCTTTCTTAGCCTTTCAGTTATCAAATAATAATAATAAAATAATAATGATATTCCGCTTATATAGTGCTTAAAGGTAAAGACCAGTATTGGAAACGCCCCAATTTCAAAAAATGAAATGGAAGCTCTCATTACCAATCATGTGAAAGAATATGTTTTGACTAATACATGATGATAAAAAATTTGCCGGGAAACCGCCTACTAATTCATATATTTGGTAAATTTGTTTCTCTCATGGTCGTGTGAGAGATATAGGGTAGTCCCATATACATCTTTCTGTGTATAGTGCTTGTAACTTTACGAAGAATGGGCCAAATTTCTTATCATTTTGATGATTCCAGAACCTTGCAGATGCTAGATGCTAGATGATCAACCTTTTCTGATCGATTCCACAACGTTTCTTTCACAATGCAATCGCATGACCATTCCTGGTCTTTACCTTTAATACAAATCTCAAAATTAGTCTAATGATCATGGTTACATGATAGTTTTAAGCATATTGGTGTTACACTCTTCAAAATCAATCACAACATCTCTATCATTCCTTCCCTCGTCAGATGCCCAGTGCGTTGTCGACATATACCTCAACTACGACTGCGACCTGTCGAGTGCCAACATCTTTGAGCGGCTGGTGAACGACCTGTCCAAGATCGCCCAGGGTCGTCACGCCATCGAGCTCGGCGCCACGCCCCAGCAGGAGAAGAGGATGAGGGTGAAGGGTTTAGACTGTCTAGTATCCATCCTCAAGTGTATGGTCGAGTGGAGCAAGGACCTCTATGTTAATCCTAATCTGCAAGCTAATCTAGGTGAGCAAAGTCTGGTACTTGATTAATCCTAATCCTTGAACAGCTCTCTACAACATTTATCTGAATCTCAAAGCTGACCTAGGTAGACCAAATCGTGCAGTAATTTAATCATCAAAATATTTATATATTGACTCGATGCTGGCAAAAATGTATGAATGGGACTTTATATAAACGTGACATGAAAATTTGGTCCAAAGTTCTAAGCTATTTCTATTCATATCTCGAATATGAGGGCATTTGAAGACCGCTCCTTTACTCTAATTTGACATTTCTACTATGATTTGTACTTTCACAAAGAAATATAAAGAATGAGAAAGCTCATAAATTTTTCCACCTGTACCCAAGTTCAACCATCTCTTCAACGGCCTTCTGAAATCTGAGCAGCGCCATCTCTTGGCAACTGTTGGCGTAAATAGCATTTATTGTAGCAAGGTGTTATGAGTGTTGTGCAGTATGACGTAAAATCACCCAAAACAAAGGCTAGGTATTTATTTTTATTTCCCTGCCGTGTCTAAAAAACAGGGATCTGTAAAAAAAAAAAAATGGCCGCTGAGTACTCAAATATCCACCTGTAAACCTGGGCGTGTACTCAAGTACCTCATTACACGCTTATGCACAGCCTTATACTCTATATTCCTGCTCTTTACTTGCAGGTCAAGAGAAAGCCGTTGGAATGGACCAGACCGATGCGGACAGTGGCAAGGGCACCATGACCAGCTCCGGTAGCCAGAACTCTCTCGTCTCCACCCCGTCCGGCTCGCTGGGTGCCGTCAACCTCAACTCAAGCCAGACCCTACCCTCGGACAGTCCCGAGCAGTTTGAGACCATCAAGCAACAGAAGGAAATCATGGAACAGGGAATTGAAATGTAAGTTGGGGAAGGTGCCACTTAGTCCCTCAGAAAATTATGATTATATGGTGCTGTCTACTTAGAACTTTGATTCTGAGGCACACAGTAAAAAAAGAGGTGAAACAAAAGTGTGTGTGTGTGTAATTGGGTTTTTACAGACGTGTATCAATCCGATATGACTATTTACGTCTGAGGACCGACCTTTAAACGTCACCATCCTAAAGACGTGACTCAGTTTCGAACCGGGGTCGCCCGAGTCAGTTTGTAGGCGAAGACAGAGAGCTGACCAAGTGAACATGCCGCTAGACCAACTCACATCTCGCCAAGAGTCCAATAGAGTACCTTTTATAGTCCCTTTATAGTCTTAGGACAAATTAAGAATTGTAGAGGTATGTGCAAATAGTGCATTGGTTTCTTAACATCCAACGATGATGGCTCTCATCTACACGCGACTCCATTTAACATCCTATCCAAGGGACGGAGTGTTTTCCACTTAACATTCATTTAGCCTGCGT
This sequence comes from Strongylocentrotus droebachiensis, assembly GCA_035222895.1. Lineage (NCBI taxonomy): Eukaryota > Metazoa > Echinodermata > Echinoidea > Camarodonta > Strongylocentrotidae > Strongylocentrotus > Strongylocentrotus droebachiensis. The sequence goes on from JAVYIG010000707.1 coordinate 91,283, forward strand.
CTATGAAACGGGATGGGCACGTTAACGCACAACGCAGGCTTGAGTCATCTGCCTGGGTTGGATTTGAACCCATGATCTTTGGTTCGACAGGCAGATGCTTTACCGACTGATCCAACTCGCCTTCACAATCAATGAGTCACTCTTCATCTGCTCCACTACTTACAACGCTGCAAAGTTCCACTTTGCAGATTCTAAAGAAGCAACGCAGTCAATGCAAAAGGAATAACCCACTTCAAGGAGGGCTCTACCCTCCATTAGAATAATGCAGCCCCCCGTAGGATCTCACATCATATAAGCATACTAGCTTGGTTTTTACTTGCACTGGACTTAGCATATTTTACTGTAAATTAACAAGTGCTTTGTCCACACACCATTCCTGCTCTTCGTGACACTCCTTGTAGTTACTCGCCTCACCTACCATCCCAGTAAAGCCTCCTGGGTGAACTGCTAAAGGGATAAGCCAACCAAATTCAACAAGAAATTAAGGAAATGATACAATCATTGTTCGCTTTATTTCATTTTATTGGTTCATTTTTTGTTTTTGTTTTCTTTGCTTGTAGCTTTAACAAGAAGAAACCCGGCAAAGGCATCCATTATCTACAGGAGCATGGTTTACTGGGGAAGAGGCCTGAAGACATCGCAAGGTTCTTCCACAAAGATGAGAGATTAGAAAAGGTTAGAAAGAAAACTTGAATGTTCGATCATTTTTTGAAGAAATAGGAGCAATGGGAATTAATTGCATTCTTTGGAAGTTTGGAATGAAATGTGTTGAAAAATGCTTTGAATCTCTCTGTAAGAATGAGTCATGTTTACATCATTGGAATCGAAACATAGCTGGAAAAGACGTATCCTCTTTCACTACTTCGTTGACTGTTTCTTAGGCACTGTTCCTATAGATTTACACAGTATATTCTTAAAATAATGTACAATTTGTTGTGATATACAGTGTATGTTATGTTGTTTGCACGCAATGTTTTGTCCCCATAAGCACATAACTACATGTAGGGTCATAGCTTATATTTTCCTAAGAATACATGTACCTAATTTTATGATTTCTTAAAAGTACATGTATATGTATTATGTACGTATTGTTTTATTACAGGTAGCTATTATTTTTCTATTTTCTTATACAGACAATGATTGGAGAGTTCATGGGCGAGAGAGATATGTAAGTATACACAAAATACAAATAATTTACACATAGGAAGCACTTTTAAAGGGATCAGGTATTTTTGTCTCAGATTTTAAACAAAATTCTGGTTTAAGCTCATGCTGCAATCATAATTACACCTTTTGGTCAGTCAGGAACCCCATGACTTTTACAAGCCGATCGCCTGTCTGATTATCAAGACATTTGTGATTGGATATCGAAATTTTAAATACCGTTTTCCTAACGGTTTAATAGTGTAACACTACAGTTTATTGGGAGAAATTAGTGTGATAAAACCAGTGACTCAAAGATTTTTACTTTTTTGAGGCACTTCATGATCATTTTGAAGTGCAATTTTGTTAGGGCTTCAATATAACATCATATCACAGACACTGATAACATGTAAGGCCATGCCTCTCAGATTTAACATTGTTAAACGATGCCTTTAAAGGTTTGGTTTATTTCAACATGTACTAATGTGCCTTTTCATTGCCAATGTTGCTTGTATTTATTTTTAAAAATCCATTATCATGAACGTTTGTTATATACTCTGATAAATTGTTTTTTCTCGTCCAGGTTCAATAAAGAATGCATGTACGCATACGTGGACGAGTTCGACTTCAGCGGGGTTGATTTCGTGGGGGCGCTACGCATGTTTCTGGCAGGTTTCCGTCTGCCCGGGGAGGCGCAGAAGATCGATCGTATGATGGAGAAGTTTGCTTCACGGTACTTTGAATACAACCCCACGCAGAGGGTCTTTGCCAGTGCCGATGCAGCCTACGTGCTGGCCTATTCCATCATCCTCCTCACCACTGATCTTCACAGTGCACAAGTAAGAGATATGTCCCTTTTCTTCATTAAATTTACAATTACAATTAATATCCATTGGCAAGATGTTAATCTACATTTGCCACTCTCCACCAAGGTGTTAAAAGGGTACCGGTAGGAAGGAATTCCTTGAATACTGTGAGCGCCAAAATCGGCTGCCTAGCAGAGCCGGGGTAATAGTTGGAGCACCTTGAGCACCATGCATGGTGGATATGTGCGCTATATAAATATCCAATATTATTTAATATTATTGAGAAGAAGATGTCTAAAGAGGAGTACATCAGAACGAATTGTGGTATTCAAGATAGTAAGGATTTACTCAGATATGTATGATGAGAACACTCTATGGATTGCTTTTATTAGAGTTGTTATCTTAGAACCTACATGTACTAGTTTACAGGAGGGATTAGACCACCCTGCAAGGTTACTGACAGGTGATCATCTCATCAAATCGGCTCCAATTAACATAAGAAAAATGGGGCCATGGGGGACCAATGGTCACCGATTAGGCATTGTTTGCTATATAGAGGGCGCAAGTAGCTATAAGTAGTGCAGTGGGGCTTTATATTAATAGAGCTGTTGTTTATGTCTTGCTAATATCCAGGTGAAAAAGAAGATGTCCAAAGAAGAGTACATCAGGATGAACCGTGGTATAAACGACAGTAAGGATCTACCGACGGATTACCTGTCCGATGTCTATGATGAGATTGCTGGTAACGAGATCAAGATGAAACAGACTCCAAGCAGCAAGCCAAACCAAGCAGGTGAGTGGTCCAGGGGGGTGTTTCACAAAACTTGTCATCAGTGACAATTGACAGTCTTTGTTATAAGCTACTGAAATCCTTGCTTCTGATTGGTTATCAGCAGATTTGTCACTGATTCTTGTCATTTGTCATTGAAAAAAGGGTTTGTGAAACGGGTCCCAGTTAGATGGTGATAATCATAATTATAACTAGTTAGGTGTTAGTTAACTAATTTGGAGGTGTCGTGGTCTAGTGGATATGTCACCGGACTGTGGATCACAGGGTCCACGGTTCAAGTTCCGCCGTGGCACTACTGTCCTTTGGCAAGACATTGATCTACATCTGCCACTCTCCACCGAGGTGTTAATTGGGTTCCCGGTAGGATTGAAAGTTAATGTGGTTAGATAAGCAAGTGTGCGCTTGTAGAAATGATGCCTAGCTGGAATGCTCCCCAGGGATTGGAGAATGTGCATACATTGTGTGCGGGTAAGCCTGAATCCGATGACTGGGTTGATAATACATGTATGTATCTGTAAAGCGCTTTGAGAGGGCCTGTGGTCCTGAAATGCACTATATAAGAACAAACTATTATTATTATAACTATATCCATAAATTACTCTCAAATCAACCTCCTAAAGTTTATATGAAAACAGTATGGATATCAGTTTTTCAAGCTCCATGTCACCGATTTATCCTGATAAGCCATCAACACAGATTTTTTAAGATCAATGCCATCAAGAGCTGAATGTTTGTCTTAGTCCTATAAAAGCCAATCATTTTACTCCTTAGATATGATGTCAGTAAAGTGGCCCTATTGTTCTGCATGCTATGTAGGCAGAGCTTATTATAACATCATTGGCAGAATCTACTGATTTTATTCATTTGAAATCAGTGATCCCCCCCCCCACCACCACCCCCAGTATGGTCATTAGTATTGCTGCCTATTTTAGAGTTGTATTTTTGGTAATCAGTGATATGGGATGGCCTTTAAAATCAGAAACTAAAAAAAATGTGGTGCAAATACACAAAGCTTCCAAGTTTACGTACGAAGACCAGTCAAGACATCTGTAAAATGGGACACTTGCAAACTTTAAACACTGGCCATATTTATAGAAATTGTATTTGCCTAAAGAAATCGTTCAAAGAATTGATTTAATTGTTGTTAAACGCATACATGTCCATTTTTGTGACACAAATGCTTTCTTTTGTTTTGATCTGATTGTAGCTGTGACAAGCGAGAAGCAGAGGAAACTGTTTTACAACATTGAGATGGATGCCATTTCCTCCACAGCAAAGAGTTTGATGGAGAGTGTTAGCCATGTGCCGTCAAGTTTCACTTGTGCTACACATTTAGAGCATGTCAGACCAATGTTTAAGGTAAGAACGATCGTTGTATGGATGATGGATAGATAGATGAATGGATGGATGGATGGATGGATAGAAAGATGAAAGAGGTAGTCAATGGTCAGTCTTTTATATCTTTGGTCATGAATGACCAAAGATATAAAAGACTGACCATTGAAGAGATGATTGGGTGCAGTAGAGAAAGTGAGACCAGGGCCCCGTTTCACAAAACTTGTCATTAGTCACAAATGACAGTTTTTGTTACAAGCTAGTGAAATCCTTGCTTCTGATTGGCTATCAGCAGAGTTGTCACTGATTTTTGTCATCTGTCATTGAAAACAGGCTTAGTGAAACAGGTCCCAGAAGAATTGGTTCAGTGGAGAAAGGGGAAATAGAGAAAGCATGGTTTAGAAGATTGAGATTTGAAATGTGCACTTGATAATTCAACTCTTTGAATCCATTCCTACAAATGTTGCAGGAGGCCTGGACGCCCTTCCTGGCTGCCTTCAGCGTGGGTCTCCAGGACTGCGACGACCCCGAGATCGCCAACAACTGCCTCAACGGGATCTGCTGCGCCATCCGCATCTCCTGCATCTTCCACATGGAGATGGAGCGCAACGCCTACGTCCAGGCCCTCTCCAGGTTCACCCTCCTCACCACCAACTCCTCCATCGTCGAGATGAAGACCAAGAACATCGAGACGATCAAGACGTTGATCACCGTGGCGCACACGGACGGCAACTACCTGGGGAAGTCATGGCTTGAGGTATGTGCTGGCCTGATAATTACCCAATTTAAATTGGTTTCCCCGTTTTTTTTTTTATTTTTTTTTTTTTTTTTTTTTACTCACCTGATTTTTTTCTGGGTGAAAAAGTCGGACCCCAGGTATTAAAAACCTGAAGGTCAGAATCTATGAAAGAGGTTTATTGTAGACCATGGTTTAAACTGCCATAAGAGTAATATGAGCACGTCTTCATATCTAATGAACAGTAAATATGTAATAATGATAACAATACCTGAGATTTGTTAAGTGCCAAATCCACTTGAAATCAAATGCTCAAGGCACACTTGTGAAGATAAAAAGAAGAACAAAAGGAGATCATGTAAAAGCATCTGCATTATAAACAAGTAAAAGAAGTAAGATAGAACATACAAAAATGACAGAACAATTGATTATATGCTGAATTAAACAGATATGTTTTAAGATTATTTTTTATCATTTCAACTGATCCGCTCTTATGTATCTCTTGAAGGAGAGCATTCTTTATAGTTAAGACTTTGATTGAATATAAACCAACTTTGTGAATTTAAGCCAAATTGATCCTCCTGTATGAGTGTATTATTAACAAGTTTTAGTTACACCAATATTGGTGTATACTTCCTAGTGATCAGGTGTCGAAGTTATTTTTTTATATTTTTTTTAAACAGAATCTGTTAGTATCATTCTATCCAAGATGAATGTTTCATTCTAAATATCCTTTTTTTCCCTTCTTTTCTTGCTATTCCTAGATGTTGAAATGCATCTCGCAGCTGGAGCTAGCTCAACTCATAGGCACAGGGGTCAAGACAAAGTTCCTGTCGACGACCTCATCAGGGTCAGCAGGGTCAGGGGGTCAAGGTAGCTCGGTCATGGTGGGGTCAAGTCCAGGTCACCAGAATGACATGCTGGAGTCGGGAGACAGTAAGTTGTTTATATGTACAATTTGTGCGTGTGTGTGTGTGTGTGTGTGTGTAGAATAGACCAGTTTATAGATAAAGGTCACTTGTACAAAATTGTAAAACCCACTGAGAGTAATACTGGATACATGCTCACAAAATTTATGTAATCATTATTCATGCCTCCACATGTGATACATTCTATTGAACACAGGTAGAAGTAATCCTTTCAAGAGGGCAAACAAAGAATCAAGTCCATGACTTTAGCTGTGATTATTCCAAAAGGCACAATGTGGGGTTCATTTATATTTTGAAAGATCTCTGGATATTTGGGATCATATTAACTATGTGCTAACTACAAACTGGTCTATTGTGAACAATAACCTCTTATGCCTCCGCCCCCCCCCCCTTGCGTATTTGGCTCGCGTATTGCTGCGTATTTATGGCAAGCCGTTTTAACATTTATTCCTATTTCTTGATATCAAGAAATAAAAATAAATGTTAAGCCGGCTTTCCATAAATACGCAGCAATACGCAAGCCAAATACGCAAAGGTGTGACTGAGGCATAAGGTATCTAAGGATAATTGTTGACTGTTGGTCATACCAACAGTCTCTGTGAGGACAGTCTAAAAAGCGAAATGGATCACTGCTGCGCAGATGATGTTATGTGTCTGTACTCTATTCAACAACAAACAAAAAACTACAAAAAGACCTGTCTATGACATTAAAACAAAAGGATTAATGGAGCACACAATGTGTGAATGTTTGAGTGTAAACTTACCTTGAATAAAGTCGATATTGCCTGGCATCTAAATGCCTGACCCACGAAGAAAAAGGAAAAAACAGCACCAAGTTTTACTAAATTGTTCTGTGTCAGTTTAAGGATCAAATCAAGTGAGCTTTTAAATTATTTGCTAACTAAGTGAATTAAGAAAGCGCAGGGATGTATAGTTGCCCCCATATTTTTCTTTTCTCATTTCATTATACCCCTTTCCAACCAAAATGGATTATGCATGTTCGATCTGAAGGGTGTTTCACAAAACTTGTCATCAATGACAAATGACAGTTTTTTTTATAAGCTACTGAAATTCTTGCTTCTGATTGGTTATCAGCAGATTTGTCACTGAATTTTGTCAATTTTCATTGAAAAAAGGCTTTGTGAAATGCCCCCAGGTGTCCTTTGTTCAGTTTTTTATGTCCATTCGACCATGTACAGTTTTTCATAACAAAGTATTTTGTGTATATTGCATATTACTGTCTATGGTCCTAAATATTTTTGTGTTATTGTTTCTTTGTGTTTTTTTCAGTTCCATCTCGAATGGCAAACCTAGATCAGAAGCAGATAGCCAGCCTGCAGGAAGCCATGAACAAGACGTCTACTCAGAGGTTTGTAGTGGCCGTGGACAGGATCTTCACCAGCTCAACCAGGCTAGATGGAGATGCCATAGGTAAGTTCTGCACCCTGATGAAACATATGAAAATGGCAGTTTTTAATGGTTCTTAAAGGCATCGTTTAATAATGTTAATAATCTAAGATGCATGGCCCTACGTGTTATTAGTGTCTGTGATATGGTGTAATATTGAAGCCCTAAAAAAATTGGGCTTCAAAACGATCATGAAACGCCTCAAAACTGTACAAATCTTTGAGTGACCGGTTTTACCATACTCATTTTCCCCAATAGACTGTAATGCTATAAAAACGCATTATCTATATGGAATCAGGGTCTCGTCATGCAATTGCATTGTGAAAGAAACGTTGTGGAATCGATTAGGAAAGGTTGATCATCTAGCATATAAGTATTGATGTGTACTGCAAGATTCTGGATTCATCAAAATGATAAGAAATTTGACCCAGTCTTGATTAAAGTTACGAGCACTGTACACATAAAGATGTATATGGTACTACACAAGCATGCGGCATAAAAATCAGTCCCAATTTTCATGTTGTTACATGCCATATTTAGAACATGAAAGCATTTCAAGAGCCATGCTTTACAGGGAACATTTTTTATCTGATGTTCTTCCACACTTGCATAATGACAATGATAACGCTCGCAAATTATTTTTCACCTCTTCCCAGAACTCAACCTTCTCTTTAATTACTTGTTTCTTTGTATGCTTGCTTGCAGTTGACTTTGTTGAGGCACTGTGTCAGGTGTCCATGGAGGAGCTTCAGTCTCCGAATGGTCCAAGGATGTTCAGTCTGACTAAGATAGTTGAGATCTCATACTACAACATGGGACGCGTCAGGATGCAGTGGTCCAGGATATGGTCCGTCCTGGGTAACCACTTCAACAAGGTGAGAGGGTCTAGTGTCATTTGAACTCCTGATGATCTACCTATTGACCATCAAAAGCTGTTATTCCCCCGAGACATGATATAGAATCCATCTGGTTCCCATAAGTATTGAGAACCGTTAATGCAGAATGTACTTGTAATGATCCTTGGAACCCATTTCACTAAGGTGAGAGGATCTAATGATCTTAAGGAGCAATATTGATGAGAAGTCAGTTCAGGGTTAGAGTTGTAACATTTAGGTGTAGTGTTGGGGTCAGGGTTGAATTGAAGGAAATCATTAGTGTAGGAACTTGACCAGGGTACATTTGGTGCCAAAGCAGGTGTTACGCAACCTTTTGATCGTATGCTTTATCTGTTTTACTCTCTTTGTATAGGTTGGATGTAACCCCAATGAGGACGTGGCCTTCTTTGCAATCGACTCCCTCCGCCAACTCTCCATGAAGTTCTTGGAGAAAGGAGAACTGCCAAACTTCAAATTCCAGAAAGATTTCCTGAGGCCTTTTGAGTACATCATGAAGAGGAATAAGTAAGTCAGCAATTGTGTTATGTCTGTTGACACTGACCAATGGGCTTTTAGGAAGTATTGTTTCGAGGGTTCAGTGACACAAAGACGTAACTCCATATTTTGCCCAAATGAGTATTTGATATCAAAATGTTCAGAAAAATGTGGGCTTTCCAGGAAACACAAAGACTTAACAGCCCATTGAAGTCAATGGCTAGTGAAACATAGACTTAACTCCTTAAGGCCCAAGTGCTCAGTGACACATAAACCACTTTTTCTCAAAATGGCCAAAATGGAGTTATGTCTTTGTGTCACTGACCCCTCAGTTTGATGGCAGCACATTCTATTTGACCTATGCTCAGATTTTTACTTTCGGTACACATATAAAATGATGAAAAAATGTGGCATTTTAACTGTAGATGATTTATATTTCATGATTTTATTTACTGGACTGCTATAAAAGATAGCAAGTGTATGCTTGTAAGTAAGCAACCAGACAGACGTACAGCTGTAATTCCTATTCGAGGGACTTGGTAATGAGGATGGATGTCTGACCAAAGGGCACATCATCTTGGTTTCAAACCTGGGACCTCCCGGTTCAGAGACCACATATCTACCACTGAGCAACATAGACGACTCCTTGAGGATGCGCGATGAAAGGACCTTTATCATTTTGCAGAAAGATATTTATTTGTATTTTTGGAAGTTCAATGTAAGTTCCAATTGATTTTCTAAGAATGTATTCTCCATCATTACCATAACTCAAGGTCACCTGTAAACTTTGTCTCATTATCTTTTAGATCCCCCACCATCCGTGATATGGTGGTGCGCTGCATCGCTCAGATGGTGAACTCCCAAGCGGGCAACATCCGATCGGGATGGAAGAACGTCTTCTCAGCGTTCCATCTGGCCGCGTCGGACCAGGAGGAAGGCATCGTTGAACTAGCATTCCAAACTACAGGCAATATCATCTGTAAGTATTACACAACGGACATCAAGGCCCACAAACAGAATCAATTAAACCAGGCTAAACAACGTCGATTGCAGTCAATTTGTTGGGGCTAAGAATTTTACATGTTCATGTTCAAGAACACAAGTTTTAACTTGACCTTGACCTAAGCCTTCCACACCATCTGGGAGATGTGTGGTGGCTTCTGCTTCATGACCTCAAGCCAGATCTTCCTATCTTGTGATGTTCTGGTCGCTTCTGTGAGGGATCGTAATGCCAAGGTCTCATCCTGTTAACATGGCCAAAGAATCGCAGCCTTTTTTTGCTAATATGTCCAGTCCTAGAGTCTCCCGAAATTGTTGTATTTCGTATTTTATCTAGTCTGGTTATACCCAAGATTTTTCAGAGGTTTTAACTATTGCTCAAGTATTAGTACGCCTTTTCTCATTTTCCATTCCCTCACAGCATCAGTATTTGAGAAGTACTTCTCAGCAACATTGGATTCCTTTCAAGACGCGGTCAAGTGTCTGTCGGAATTTGCCTGCAACGCTGCCTTCCCAGACACTAGCATGGAAGCAATAAGACTCATCAGGAATTGTGCCAAATACGTCATGGAAAAACCCCAAGTAAGTCACTATATGGTGATGGTACAAAACTAATAATAACAACATTTATAATGACCGGGGTAATAGTATATTTGTAAAGCGCTTAGAGACATTTGTATTAAGTGCTATATAAAAATTAAATATTATTATTATTATTAATAACAATAATAGTAATAATAATCTTTTAAAGTCCACTCCAAATTTTATTAAACCGAAAATGGAAATTCTTTTTGCCAATTGATCGTGAGCCCGGCAGCCACTGAGCAGCGCCAGATTGACGTTGCTCTATCCCTTATTGTTGAACGCCAAACAAGGTAACAGCAACTCCCTTCTTTTAATGTCTTTTGGTATGACGCGGCCAGGGTTCGAACCCACAACCTCCTGGTTGTGAGGCGGACGCTCTTCTGACTAAGCCAACACACCGGTGGATGCTCAAGGCGCCTTAACTATTTTGGAAATTATTACTCCGGCTTTATCGGATCAATGTCTACATCGGATATAGGATCTGGGCCAAGGGTTGATTCCCAGTTCTCTCTGAACTTTTCTTTGTTCTTAGCTCATCTAAACATGTACATATTATGATGTCCTTGTACACAGCTCATGTTATCTAATAGTGATACAGTCAAACCTGCTTTAGTAACCACCTTTCTCCAACAAGCACAGTTTTTGTTTCCCTTAAAAATGGTTTCTCATTGAAACATGTACTAAAGGAACCTGTCTACAAAGACCACTTTTTATGTTTCCCTTGAGCGGTTGCTTTAGACAGGCTTGACTGTACCTCTCTTTCTTTTGATAGTAATGTTTCTGTCCATCTCTCTTTCTCTGCCTTTCTCTTTCTCTAGATGTTCCACGACCACATTGGAGACCAAGAACTCCAGGTGACGGAGGATGATAGGATCTGGGTCAAAGGTTGGTTCCCGGTTCTCTTTGAACTCTCCAGGGTCATCAACAGGTGTAAGCTGGATGTCAGAACAAGGTGTGTAACATTGATAAAGTGAAAATATGAAAATAAGACATATAGGCTCTATTGAGTTAGTACCAAGCATCAACTTCTCCCTGTAAAAATAACCAAAACTCTCTTAAAGCCTGTCTGCACTAGTTTGGCCAGGAGGGATTAGACCGACAGGTGATTATCTCATCAAATCAGCTCTCACTTAACCCTTACTGTACTGGGCTATTTTCAGCACCTCCTGACAGGAGGACCGCTATGATCTCGGCCGTTGAATGTCCGATGAACGCACAAATTTGCATGTTTGTTGATATTCACATAAGGGACAAGATGGTATAATTAGTTTTTTCCTAATATGCAAATTGTTGTAATTATAGCCTAATTAATTATGCAAAATGCTAATTTTATGCATTTTCCAGAAAACTCTACATATTTGTCTGTAGACTTGTGAAGAATGTTGAAAATGTATTGAATAAATGTTTCCTTCATCTCAAGTTCATGAGGTTACATTATTTGTATGATATTTGAAAATGTATAGGTTAATTTGCATACATTTGCATAAATTATAGCATATTTTTGATGACTTGCGCATACTAATTGTTATGTAACATCTTACAGGTATATCCGATTTCGATGAAAATGGTATCAAAATGTGCGTAAGACTTGAGGGAAAAAAGTAATGAAACGACAATTTAAAATTCCAAGTGGTTGCAGTGCAATCTCCGAAAATGTTGAGGGGGGGGGGGCCTCCCCCCCCCCCAGTACAGTAAGGGTTAACATAAGAAAAAGAGGATCATGGGGGACCAACAAATACCGCTTAGCCATTGTTTGCTATATAGAGGGCGCAAGTAGCTACAAGAAGGGCAGTCCCATTTTTAACTAGATAAACTAACAAAAAATCGCGTCACTGTGAAATTAGCGTTTTTTAATTTTTATTTCATGAATGGGTTCATTTTGTTAATTGATTAAATAAAATGTTTTATTAGAATCACAGTAATGATACAGACTCAAGATGTTGACAGTTGATGCTCCATAAATTGATGGACTTAGTTCAACCGGGTTTAACTTGGTCTGCCTTTTGTATTTCTTGCCAAAATCTTTCAACTCAAGTTAAGTGAAAGTGTTTGGTAGTCATGTGAAGTACTGCTCGGTCATCCCTCACAAATTGTTAAAGGCCTGCCATGTACAGGAGATCCGCAGTTTATTGGCTTCAAGAAATGGATGGATGTGAAAAGTAATGGCACATCTGCATATTCTCAATGTACATGTATCATTATACAGAGAGAAAAGCCATCATGATAACATTGGCATTTCCTATCCAACTAAAAAAACATTAGATGGTCAAAAAAGAATTCATATATGATCAGTTAAAGATAAAGGTGAGTTCTGGTAATGCGATTGTGAAAGAAAAGGTGTGGAATGGATCAGAAACAGTTGATCATGTAGCATGTAAGTATTGGTGTGCACTGCAAGGTTCTTGAGTCATCAAAATCATCATAAATTTGGCCGAGTCTTGGTAAAGTAACAAGCACTGTACACAGAAAGCTATATATCGGACAACACACATGGTGTCATGGCTAGTACTACCTTGATTTCCTTGTCTTTCTATGCTCATTACTCAGCCAGTATACATTTTCTTCAAAAATTGTTTGGCACATGTCATTTATTTGTAATCTTGAACATTCAGTGTAAGTTTCGTTTGATTCTGTGAGAATTAATTTTCTTTTTTTTACTAGAACTGGAGTTTATCTTTAAGGATGCTCCTTTAAATGAATGAAAGGAAATTGCCAAATGATTTATGAAAATATCCTTCTTTTTTTTTGCAGAGGGTTGACTGTGATGTTTGAGATCATGAAGAGCTATGGTAGCACATTTCAAAAGCACTGGTGGAAAGATCTCTTCAAGATTGTCTTCAGGATATTTGACAATATGAAGCTCCCTGACCAGATGGCAGAGGTAAGTCAGGTGACCAGTCATGTGACTGTGACACACTGTCATGTGATGGCAAATCAATTTTTATCAAGATGATACCAGGAAATATTCTCTGGCTATTTGACAATATGAAGCTCCCTGACCATATGGCCGGGGTGAATCAGGTGATCAGTCGTGTCACCTGGCAACACTCGTGTCATGTAGCTTTGTCCTTTGTGGATGTACCAGTGTGAGATGAACCATTTGTTGAAAAAGGGTTGTGCAAGAAATGGAATTGTACCGGTATAAGCTATTATTGGATTGGTGATGATGATGCTGGTGGAGATGGTGATGATGATGATGATAGTGATAGTGGTGATGGTTTTGATGAGGATGATGATGATGATTAAATGATGAAGATGATGCACAGCATCACGTTTGTTCTTTACAAACAAAAATAAACCAATCCAAAAGACAAAAATTAAAGGGCACAGGTCGATTCGTGGGTAGAATTCTTTAAAAAGGTCAGAACTCTTTAAAATTCATGTTTTTCCTTGGATTTGTGGGTAGAACGTGCTCATAAAACTCAGAACTCTTTAAAATTCATGTTTTTCCTTTGGATTTTTGCCAGCAGAAGGTAGAATGGATGATGACGACCTGCAACCATGCCCTCTTCGCCATCGTAGATGTCTTCACACAGTACTTTGATGTCCTCAAGGATATTCTCTTAGAAGACCTTCTGCAGCAACTGCTCTGGTGTGTCCAACAAGGTAAGAAGCTTCTTCTTCTTCTTCTTCTTCTTCTTCTTCTTCAATACATGTCGACAGACTTGTTAATCCATTTAAAGACATAGAAACGAGGCACGTGGTCATGGAATAGAGCGATCTTTTAGGAAATTTAGCGCATGGGACCTAAAAGAATTGATTGATCTCGTGTTGATAACGCTATCAGGTAACTTATTCCAGTCCTTGCACGTCAGAGGGAAATAGGAGAACTTGAAGAAGTCTGTTCTGCAGTGTGTGTGAACTCGACTTTAGACCCAGCCTAAACCCAACAGCAGACTTTTAAATATTTGTAGAATAAGAAACCTTATGTTTACTTACAAGCATGTAGGTCTTCTTGCTTGGTTGCAGTTTCTGAGAAATACACAATCCCAATTTTTGTCTTCCCATGCTTTTGCAGATAATGAGCAGCTCGCAAGGTCAGGGACAAACTGCATGGAACAGCTGGTAATCTGTAACGGACCTGACTTCCAGCCTGATTTCTGGGATAGGATCTGTGCTTGCATGCTAGAGATCTTCAGAAGTACTATTCCACAAGCGTAAGTTTAAGTTTATTATTTCATATTTCATATAAACATGTATTTAACGGTTCTAAAACAATCCCCCCTGGGCAATTTCTGATTTTATTAAAACCAACTTATTATCAGGATAGACTTCCCCTTTTATGAACGGGAAGTAACCTTCGGGGGGGGGGGTGTATTTGTCCTCGAGTGGCTGTCCTTGGTTGTCCTTGTGGGGGCATATTTGTCCTATATAGAGGGTAATCGTCCTGGGGGAATCATCGTCCACTGGGGTAATTTTTCGGGGGGTGATTGTCCAATATATTCAACATTTTTTGCAATGATTTCACAAAGTAAGTCCAAATAAATGTGGATTCTATGGACAGAGACAGAAACAAAAAGTGAGTATCTCATATCAATTTGTTTTAATGCATTACATTAAAAGACTAAACTATAAAAAAAAAAAGATGAGTACAATATGGAGAGGCCTACACTAAAAGGAAAAAAAATTCTGTCATTTTCCAGAATGTGAGATTAACGGTAGCTTGGATGTTGATTTTATCTGCAAGGATGTACATATATCATAACTCATCATCATTTGATTCATTTGACTAGGTTGATATCCTGGAGACCCGAGGATCAGCTCACAGCAGAGACAGACGCAATCAGTCAGAGGTCAGAGACAGATGGAGTAGAGGTAAGTTAATCATTTACCGAGTTATCCCCTTCAATCTGTTCGTTGGCAGCCTTATTGATGGATAGAGCCTTCCCAATGTGATGGTAGAAGTGTGGGATGTTTTTTTCTTCATCACTCTTTATTATTATCCCCTCGCCGACGAAGTCGGAGGGAATATAGTAACGCTGCCGTCCATCCTTCCGTTCGTGCGTCCGTAACAAATTTGGTTTCCAATCGATAACTTCAGTAATGTTTGACGGATTTTAATGGAATTTGATATAAAGGTACATGGTATCAAAACACAGCCTAAGTTCAATTTCCGATTATGTAGGTCAAAGCAGAGATGCCAACCCTCCCGATTTCATTGGGAGGCTCCCGATTTTTCACCCCAACTCCCGACCTTACGATATCCATCCTTATCCTCCCGATATTATGATATTTTCGAACTGATCAGTATATTATCTTCGAATTGAATGAAAAATATCATCTGCTAACTTTAGCATGAAGTAATTCATCTATGTTCACTGCTACCGAATTCTACGTAAAAGCAAACAAAATAAGGAGCAGTGGAAGATTGGCTCAGCAGCGCGCATACCTTGCAGCTGCATGCGATATGACTAACAGGATTTCACTGAGCCCCGATTATAGGTAAACTTGTCATTTTTGTCTTGTTCTTGTAGCCTCTCTCCTTTCTTTTCTCTGACTTTGTTTATGTACATGTTTTTTTTTGTCTCCCACTCCCTTATCTGACTGTTAGTCTCTTTCTCTCTGTGTATCTCTTTTTTTTTGGTATACTCTTAATCTCCTCGCCTGTGTGTTTATATAATTTCCTGTACAACTTCCACTTTGTGTGTCGTCGTGTGTTGCATGTCTGTATATTTTGTTTCATTAGTTTCTCTCTGTGTGTCTCTCTCACTTCATCTTTCTCCCTCCCTCCCCCTCCCTCTTTCTCCTCCCCCACCCTGTCTCTCTCTCTTTCTCCTCCCCCACCCCCTCCCGGTCTCTCTCTCTCTCTCTCTCTTCCTCTCTCTCTCTCTCTCTCTTCCTCTCTCTCTCTTCCTCTCTCTCTCTCTCTCTCTCTCTCTCTCTCTTTCTGTATGCATGATTATGATAACCCTTTATATCATGATTTTATTGATGTATAACTTCAGTCCCAATATGTATGTAATTTTATGTTCATATGTTGTATGACAATTCAAGTAAAATAATTTTAACAAATAAATGGTTTTATCTCCGTAGCCTGCAGGGAGCGATGTTGGACCCGAGCCATCGTCGCCGTCGGAGAAGAAATCTAATCTGAAGAGGATGGGAAGTCAACATAGTGTAGCGAGTGTGAACAGCACAGACAGTAAATCCAGCAAGGTTACCTTAGAATACCAGAGTAAGAAAGCAGCAATATTTGGTGTTAGGCAGTTTTAAGTAGCTTTTATTGTTTTTTTTCAGTTAGAAAGAAATTGCAATGATATATTTTGCAGTTACCAAACATTCCCAATGATTTCTTTGTACCTAATGGCATACCTGCAGGTTTTTTTTTTTTTTTAGGGGGGGGAGGGTATATGCCTACGGCCATCCCCCTCAAATGGCAAAAAAAGGGAAAACATGAAAGTAAGATTAGAACAAAAAAAAAGGTGTTAACAAATAGAGAGAACAGAATGTTAAAAGTAGATACCATTCCCACACCCCACCCTGAATTAATAACCCTTTTAATGTGTATTTCTCCACCAACAAATGCCTTGGTCACACCACAAAATTTTGTTGGATCTGGAAGTGGATGCCATAAGAGGGAAAGGAAGACCTCATAGTGCAAAAGTCAGTAAGCCCTCGTAAAAGGGAAAAATGCTGTCTTTACAAAATGATGATGGTGATGATGACGAAGACTACGACGGTGGTGATGATGATGGTGTATCATATATAGATATATACTGTTTAATATATTTTATGTTTGTTTTTCTTTTACCAGAAACTGCAGCTGACCATAGACTATTCACATCTCTACTGATCAAGTGTGTTGTCCAGTTGGAATTAATACAGACCATAGATAATATTGTCTTCTTCCCTGCCACCAGCCGGCATGAAGACGCAGATAACTTGAAAGCAGCGCAGGTAAGATTAAATTCATTGATGTCATATATTAGAGTATTATACAGGAAGGTACAAATTTGAGATCTCTGCAGATAAATGCATGGTTCGTATAGAATTTATGCGTAAAATAGAAATGGAGTTTTCTTTGACAATGCAGGGAACTAGAATTTCTCCAAAAAATTGTATTCTAATAATAGCACTATTATGAGGAGAAAATAAAGAACTACTCATCATCCCTCCATTTTCTTTGATCTAGGAGACCACCTTAGACGACACATCCCTTGCCTCCGAATCCACGTCGAGTGGTGAGGATCCCGGCATGTACCGGTATCTCTCCACCCCTCAACTGTTCCTACTGCTAGACTGCTTACTGGAGTCCCACCGGTTTGCCAAGGAGTTTAACACCAACAACGAGCAGAGAGAGACACTTAGACAAGCAGGTGGGTGTACATTAACTCATTTATATTATCTGTTAGATTAAGGCCCGATGGCTCAGTGGTGGAGCATTGGTCTCAAACCAGGAGGTCCCGGGTTCGAAACCATTTCGATGCGCTAGTGCCCTGTTGAAAAGCATTAATTCTCTTAACCATGTCCCTCGGAGAGGACTTAAAGCCGTCTGTCCCCTGGTTACTTACTTCCCAGCATACACATGCTTTCTTAGCAGCCAGGTAATACAAACAAACCAACCAACCAATATTGAAATATTTGTAAGGCCGAAGATGATACAGTAGATGCATATGCAGCCTCAATGAGAGTGGATAGATTGTTTAAAGGGATCCGGTAACTTTGTCTCAGATTCTGAAACAAAATTCTGGATTTAGCTCATACTGCAATGATAATTATAGACCTTTAGGTCAGTCAAGAATCCCATGACTTTTACAAGCCGACCGCCTGTCTGATTATCCAGATATTTATGATTGGAATTCGAAATTTCAAAAACCAACACTACAGTCTATTGGGGAAAATGAGTATGGTAAAACTGGTCACTCAAAGATTTTTTGTTTTTTGAGGCAGTTCATGATCATTTTGAAGCACATTGTTTTGTAGAACTTCAATATTACACCATATCACAGACACTGATAACACGTAGGGCCATACATCTTAGATTTAACATTGTTAAACGATGCCTTTAATCTGTTGGATTGATATTTTGTAGACGTCGGGTTGAATATGATGCAGTAGATGCACTTACAGCCTCAATTAGAGCAGATATATCGTTTAATGAATGACAACTCCTAGATCCTTGTTGCTTGATAAAAAACAAAGGGTCATTATTAATGTTAATCAAATCCCATGTTTCTTTGAAAATGATTTGTATCATTTAATTCATATTTCTTTTTCTTATCTAATGTACCTTGGCCTTCTATTATGATCAAAAGTAGTCAATGGAGCTGTTTCTATTGACAGATTGCATTTAGAAAACTAAACAAACATTCCTTCAGTAGAACAGATTCACCTTTTATTTGTCGTGATTTAATCCTTATTTTTTAAACCAGGATTCAGAGGAAAGAACAAGCCTAACCTATCGACCCAGGAAACCTCCAGTCTGGCCTGTGCTTTCCGGTTACTCTTCAAGATGTATGCTGATGAAAACAGGATGGATAGCTTACCTGTCATAGAAGAGAGACTGATAGGGTAAGGAAGGGATCAAGAGAAATGTGATTCATTGAATATGAAATTTTTTATCCAACTGAGTGGGTGGGTGGGTGGTTGGATGAGTGAGTGGGTGAGTGGGTGGGTCGGTTAGTAAGTCAGTGGGTGAGGGTGAGTGAGTGATTGAGTGAGTGGGTGGGTGGGTGGGTGGGTGGGTGAATGAGTGTATGAGTGGGTGGGTCGGTGAATGGGCGGGTGGGTGAGTGAGTGGAAGAGTGAGTGGGTGGATGGGTTGGTGAGTGAGTGGGTGGGTTGGTGGGTGGGTGAGTGAGTAGGTGGGTGATTGAGTGGTTGGGTGAGTGATTGAGTGGGTTGGTGGGATAGTGAGTGAGTGGTTGGGTGAGTGGTTGGGTGAGTGGTTGGGTGGGTGATTGAGTGAGTGGAAGAGTGGGTAGGTGAGTGATTGAGTGAGTGGATGGGTGCATGCGTGTGTGGGTGAGTGATTGAGTGAGTGGGTGGGTTAGTGAGTGAGTGGGTTAGTGAGTGAGTGGATGGATGGATGGACAGTCAATATTTGTTTTCTGAAAGCATCCTGTGGATGGATTGTTGCAAAGAGATACTTTGATTAATAATAAGTCCGTCAATGTGTATCTATGTATATCTACTGATTAGAGAGTTTGATACTATATCATGTTCACTAATGAACAAGCATCCAATGCTCTGTGCCAAAGTCATAAACATTTACTGTTCCTTTTCACCATTTCCTTACAGTCTTGTGAAAGAAGCCCTGGGCTACTTCATCTCCCTGGACTCGGAGAGTCACCGTACAGCCTGGAAGTCTCTACTAGTCCTGGTCCTAACAAGGATCCTCAAGATGTCAGATGAGAGGGTGAGTTCCTGGTCCAGCTTCTGGTCCAGTCTCATTTACATGTCCGTTTTGGGGCATATTTATCACTAATGTGTTATTGAGGAGTTTATACTTTCTTGAAGGGATGACTCACATGTTTAAAGGTTAACACTGCCATCATACACATAAAATCTGAATCTGGGACAAAGACTTATTCATACTTAAGCTGTTACATTTCAATAATAATAATGTAGAAGAATTGAAAGTAGTATCTGTAACAAAGCTGGTCTGTGACTGCTTAACCTCAAAATAACAAATTATTTGAAGCAGTCACAAACTTAAAGAAAACAAATATTTATTAATAAAACGGGGAGTCACGGGGGTCTGGACTTAGGTTTTGAAGGGCCTATGTGTCCCTGGAGCCTGTTAGTGTTGCGTACTGAATACTCTGTACATGTATCTGCCCTGTAAGAGGCAAAGAATAATATTCTTGTTCTCCATTTTATATCCTACAGTTCAAGACCCACGCTGCCCACTGCTACAACCACATGTGCGAGATCATCACATTTGAGCTACGCCCGGAAATCCGCTCCATGCTCCGCAAGTTCTTCCTGAGGACTGGTGCCGTCTGCCACATCGCCCTCACGTGACAAAGTCTGGACAACCAAACCGACCTACCGACAAAACACATTGAATATCCAGGGTGTACCAGACCGTTCCGTGCTACAGAGGAGACATGATAGATGTATTCAGTTGAACTTAAAGATAAAGTTGAGTTCTGGTTATGCGATTGCATTATGAAAGAAACGGTGTGGAATCAATCAGAAAAGGTTGATCATCTAGCATATAAGTATTGGTGTGTACTGCAAGGTTCTGGAATCGTCAAAATGATAAGAAATTTGGCCCAGTCTTGGTAAAGTTACAAGCACTGTACACAGAAATATTTATATGGGACTACACGAACATGTGGCATAAAAATCCATCCCGATTTTTATGCTGTTACATGCCATATTTAGAACATGAAGGCATTTAAAGAGCCATGCTTTTCAGGGAACATTTGTTATCTGATGTTCTTCCACACTTACATAATAACAATGAAAACGCCCTCAACTTATTTTTCACCTCTTCCCAGAACTCAACCTTCTCTTTAACATTGGCTACCCGCAAGGAAGGCCTCGGATCTATGTATTATCAAAGGCAGTAGAGGCCTTCTTGCAGGCAGCTAACACTATATCCTTCATTTAATATTCATTTTCTCTACAACAGGGTGAGGAACATTGTTTCTGGGAAGGTTGTCTTTGAGAGAGTATATGCCATCATATTGAATGGGCTGCATTAGCAACAACAAAATTCTCTCATTAATTTTAAGATCATTTGATATTACCTATAAGAGAGATAAATTTCAGTCTGTGATCATGGACTGCAGGCTTAGTTCACTCATGTGAACCCTCAAATAAATCTTCAGAAGTTCCATGGGACTTACATCAATCGATCTCATGGGCTGTCAGTCCTATGGGCTGTTGCTTCTCTTGAATACCAGGCAATCCAAGTCCAATATTAAAGATTCCCAATTTGACTTCTCCCATCGTCTTGATTCATTATGGAAAACAATTTTAAGATCTGAGAAGCTGTTATCCACTGACAAAAAAATCCACTCCCGTTACAAAAAAATGGAAGTTGATATTGTGACTGCAATCATTATATTGTCTGTTTGAAGCCAGAAGGGTGTTAACTCTGTTGACAGACAATATCCGGAGCAACTCTCTACCTGTATATTATATCAGTACCTCAATTTGGATAGGTGTACACTCAAATTGTATGTACAGTCAAACCTGTTTTAGTGACCACCTGTCTACAAAGACCACATTTTCTGTTTCCCTTGTAAATGGTTTCTAATTGAAACATGTACTACGGGAACCTGTCTACAAAGACCACTTTTTGTGTTTCCTTTTGGCGGTGGCTATAGACAGGTTTGTGTGTACATGGACAGAATAGACTGTCTGTTGAAAGGAAAATTTGAATAAAATCTGGATATGTTGGTAATTCACGTAGTGGTAGGTCATGTACGTCATGCTCCTTGTTATAAGGTCACCAGTGAGGGTTTAGGTATTAAAGTGTTCCTGTGAATTTCAAAACCAGTTCAATTACACTCCTTGTGATGGTAGCCGTGTATCCCCCCTCCCCTTCCCCCTTGTTTTAGCTGTCATTATCATCATCACCTCCTCCCAAAAAAAAAATTATGAAAAGAAACCTGGTACAGGGTTGAAGTTCCTTACTGCATAGTGTATGTGCACTTTTGAACTGGAAGTTGTGTAGTTCTATTAAAAATCTTAACATTAGGGGAAAGTTGCAGATTCTGTGTTTAAATCAAGAAGAAATATGTGGTTTGAACCCATGATCTCCTGATTTTGAGACCACTACACTAACCACTGAACCAATGCAGCCCAGAGACTGGAGATAGCATTATTAGTAGGAGTTACACTGATGCAATACTTGAACCCAGCGTGAATACATATGTACTAGGACTACATGTAATAAATGTGTTGTGAAGAGAGTATTTTGATAATTGGCAACAGGGAAGCATGCAATCATAGAGATTTATATCATGAATGTTTTACTGGATTGCTTAGGTGTGGTAGTAGAATTTTAGTTTTGTGACATGAAGCTGCTCACACCCCTCTTGTAGAATGGAATCTCCCTAATGTCATGGAGCAGACATGTGCATGTGTGACTGTACCATTTTGTTTATGGGGTGATTTTTGAAGACTTCAAACAAAAGAGGGGCTTTAAATGGCCCCCTGTTTTAATGTTAGTATTAAGATGATAGTGTTGAGATGTTTCAAGTGTTATGTTTTGTTAAATTTATCATACAAAAAACAACATTTTATAAGATAGTATGAGACAAGTTTTTCTTTTTTTAATGATTTGGAAGAGTTGACTGAATTGGGTGAATGATGAAAATGGCAAAATGATTCAGTAAAGAGTTGCACAAATGTAGTCTGTTTTACTTCTCAATCATTAAAGCTTCCGTTGTTTGACAAAAAAATAACAGTATTGAGACAAATTATTGTATTCTTTCGTTCTTCACTCCATCAAACTTTTCTCTTGTTTCTCCTCCGTTTCTTTTCCTCCCTTCCCCTTTTCTTTCTTTGTTTCTTCATGATAACAACTCTCAGTTTTGTTCAATAATTTTTTTTTTTCTTCAATCGACTAAAACAAAGGAAAAAAAAATCAGAATTGCAGTGTGTATGTCATCAAAAACAAATGAAACCACTTTTGTTTTATGTAAGCACCCCTGCTTGCAATATGGAAGTGTCCATGATGTTTTGCCAGAGCATGCACTTCTACAGTGATGGAAGACTGCATTTTGAGAGGATAAGTAAAGTCATGTTAGAAAATATGCAGGGACGTATCATTCTTCTTTTTGACTGAGCTGTATGACAAAGAAGCCCACATTTAGATAAATAACAAATTATTGTGTACTAAATTGTAATTGTTCAAATTTTGCATTCCACATACATCCATGAATTTCATGGAAATTAAAAGTACATGAATGTATCTAATTCCTTATTATTTTAGTTCATTTTTTCTTTCATGATTTGTTATTTTATAGACATTTATCAAGCTGCCTGGAACAATATTGCCTGTTTAGAGATTTGTTTCTTTTCTCTCACTTTTTACTTTTTATTTATGCTTTGCACTTTTAGAATATGTGTACTTTAGAGTAAATATCTTGATTTGTTATAATTGATGAAAGGAATATGTAACTTACAAACCGTGTAGTTGACAGAATGGAGTTAGCATGTGTGTACTGTTATGCCATACAGCAAATTTCTGGTACGTAACTCGCTTCTCAGGTTTTGACCCCTCTATACATGTTATACTGGTATTAAAACATGACAGCAATATCTTTCTTTATCCACTAATGAAGAAGTGAATAATCGATTGTAACAAAACAATTTGAGTAGTTTGGTAACAAATGAGCACATACAGGAAATTTAATGCTAATGGAATAGCAACATTGCATGACTGTCATTTTTTTATTACAAGATTTGATGCCAAATATAATACTTGGGTTTTTTTCCAACTGAATGGCTTATAAAACATCAGCTTCCCTCGATATTGCAGGTCCCCATGCAGCAAACGGCTCAATGCACTAACACCCTTCTGTCAGCCGCATGACGAGATATAGTTTAGTCAGATTAGCTAAGTTTTACTTTCTAGAACCACAGAGGAAGATTATACAAAGGATTATATGGAATTAATATCATTATATATGTACTAATATAATAGCTGGTGTACAAATCGTCTTTCACATGTTGAAAATTCCACCCCATTGTACATAAGCAAACGTTGAAATATTGAAGTGTATTATTTTTAGACCTAAAGATCAGTGCACTTGTAAGCAACTTTGATGTCATGATTGTGATCAAGTTTGGAAGAAACTTTTTTCTTGATGTATTCCTTTATGGTATGTTTATTGCTAAGACCAAATAAGCGACCTTTGACCGACTAGTGCTTCATTGTATCCTTATTAGCATATTATGTGTTTGTGTCCCATTTATTTTGAAATGTTTACTGTTTAGTATTATGACTGAACACAAGAGATACAATGAGGGAAATATTAAGAATATCATATTTAATGAAGAGAAATGTTGAAAAGTTTTTAAAAGCCAAAATGAAAACCCACTTTTGAAGGTATAAACTAAATTTTCATCATTAAACTTTGCCGTTTTGCTATGTTCACAGGACCTGTCTTTGATACGATAGGAGTGTGAGATAGAAAAGATTATTCCATGTGGCATGTGTACTAAAATTATTGGAAATAAATTGTAACCCCAGGTAATTATAACAAGATGAATATTACATGATTATCAAATATCTTAAATTATCTTTCATCAAGAACTGTTGAATAAACCAGGGACTTGTTTCACAAAGCCTTTTTTCAATGACAAATTACAAAAATCAATGACAAATCTGTTGATAACCAATCAGAAGCAAGGATTGCCACTTATAACAAAAACTGTCATTTGTCACTGATGACAAGTTTTGTGAAATGCCCCCCAGTTTCAAGAATTTGAACTTGAGCTTTAAAATTGTTTTTTGGAAACATTTCATATTTCTAACCAAGATAAAAGAACAATTAATGTTTGATTTATAAATAAACAATCATTTCCCTGTCTCACACAAAGCCTGCCTGATTATCAGAAGCACATCAGAAACTTGGTGTGCATGAAAATACATTTGCTGTTATACAGTAGGCTTGCGGGTGCACCATGTGAGAGAGAGAGAGAGAATTGAGGAGTCCTGAAAAGGACTCTGACTCGGTAATCTTTCTTGGGGGGGGGGGGGGGTGTAGTCCTGAAAAGGACTGTTTGCTATCTTTCTTAGCTTATAGTTCTAAGGAGATGTTGTTTACTCAGAAACCTCATGAAATGAGGGAATTATTCTTGTAGTATGTCTTTGATTAATATTTGTATCATTTTAAATTAATAGTGACAAGAATTATACTTATTTATCTGTAAATATATTTTCTAGATAGCTAGTTACTTTTCATCATTCAAAATTATATAACTTGATTTTATGAAGATTTGTAAGGGGGTGTATTGTTTAACTAAATGTCTTAGTTTTGTATCATTTTGTTCTTGTCCGGCTTCGATGCAGTTGTTTGTCAACCACACATCATAATAATCTGCCAAATCAAGAAAAAATAGAGAAGTAACAGATAAGTTGTTCCCATTTTTCTATTTCTTTCATCGAGAATACATTGTGCTCTCAATTGGTTATAGAAATGTTAGCGATGAATTAGAAACTGTGAATATAAAAGATATAGAAAAACACAATATTTGTTTATTTTGTGTAGAAATCTGAATGAAATTTGAATAAATATGTTACTGTGGAAACCAAATTGTTCACTGTGTCATGTTCTCTCTTTCTCCCTCTTTCTTGCCTTTTCTTTTCCTTTTTTTTTACATTCGTTTTTGTCAGCATCAGACAAAATAATCGGGATTACTTTTTCATGCAAGGGTCCAGGCAACCATTTACTATATCTATATCTAAAACTAAATATCTAAAGTAGAAGTTCTCGTTCACTTTTTTATTCACTCCCTACATAATCAATACACGTATCTTCATTCATAAATCATGTTGCCTGGCGTAGGGAAAAAATGTTAGGACGAACAAAACCGTCATTTAAGGATACTATGTCCCTTTTGCAGCCAACATCGAATTCTGTAGAACTTTGCAGGAATTATGAATATGTCATGTATGTCCTATCTGCGAAATGTAAACGTTAGCAGTGTCCTAATATTCAAATTATGCAAGGAAACCCGCTTAGTTGCTAGACTTCACTGTCAGACACTTTTCTTCTTTGGTAATAACATACATAAAATGAGCTGTAAAGGGTACATGAGTATTTGTCTACATCAATAACCTACTTCTTGTAATGGCCAAAATTAAACTGATTGAATCTTTGCGCTGCATAAAACATATGACCATTCGGTACAATGGTCTGAAAATCAGATTATTACTTACTGGCTCTATAGCTCTTAAGTCGATTCGACAACTAATAGTCGTTATTTTCCTACTTTAAAGACATTTTCAAGCCCCATTTTTTTTAGGGAAGTTCTAAATTAGTATTTAATTTCAAATGCTATTGGAATTTAACCTTTCCATTTTTGGGGCCTGCAAATGGGACATGGTACCTTTAAAGCCCAAGATCATTAAACGAAAGCATTGATGTTCACTTGTTACTGATGGACTTTTCATCGACCAAAACAAATGTGATAAGTTTTGCAACTGGGTTAAGTTGAAGACGCTACCATAGGAAACGGGGTAAATGAATGAACAAAGTTCACCAAGCTGACATTTGCGCAATTTCTAATTGATAAAGAGGCACTTCAATTAGCTCTTATAATTTCATTAACGACAAAAAGTCAATATATGCAGGAATATCATTGTATTGGAAGAGCAGCATGACTTGATGGTTTTAGTTGAGACAGCTGAGAAATTGATGAAGGCGAGGATGATGATCATCATAAAGGTTATGACGATGATGATGAAGAAGACGATGATGATGGCAATGCTGATGATATTGTGGATGACCAGGACGATACTGATAACGGAGACCTTACAAATGACGATGATGTTGATGATGATGATGATAGTGGTGGTGATGTTGATGAGCCAGGGGAGGGGTGGGGCTGACGATTGCAATCGTAAACTTACCAGTTTCTAAATTTGCAAGGAGCAAAGAAAAAAAACTGACAATTGGTAAACTAGTTTTCACGTCATCAAAATGTACCAGATGATTTAAGAGAAATCATGCGAGACATTACTTATTTGGGAACCTCACTGCCCAAGATGAAGATGAAGATGAATATTAAGATGACTATGAAGATATTCGCACACGTCGCTGCACCAATTATGAGATGACGGTTCCCTGAATGGTTGTATCATTTTGGGGGGAATCATCGGGGGATGCGATCTTCGATTCCCTCTTCCCCAAATGCCTTGTAGGCCTGTGTTTCTGATGATAACGAAGATGATGATGATGATGATGATGATGATGATGATGATGATGACGAAGATGATGAAGAAGATGATGATGATGATGATGATGATGATGATGGTGATGATGATGATGATGATGATGATGATGATGGTGATGATGATGATATTGCTGCTACTGATGGTTATGATAACATTAACCCTTTATATACCACACAAATAATCTCCATGCGCCACATTGCATTTATTATGGGATAGATCGATATACAAAAGGCATCAAGATTATTGACTCGTATCATGTTACACAGAGTTAACACCCTTCTGGCTTCAAACAAATTGTTTTAAATTATGTTTCTAGTTCCAGATTAATCTATACCAATGTTAATAGGGTTTTCATTTAGCTTATCAAGACTAGAAATTGTGATTTTGCAAGGCATTTTGGTGCACAAAGCAATCCTTCTATCAATAATTGGTGCCTATATATTTTTTGTACAAAACTATATGCGGCAAGTAGGCGACTGTAAAAAGAAGCATTTAGAACATAAAGAAAGCAATTGAAGCCTTCAATTTCAATTTTGCTACGAGGAGTTAACGTGATGGTCTTGAAGATACTCTGGTCATTCCGTCTTTAAAAAAATGAAAACAACATCAAAGTCGTATAGTTATCCTACCGATGACGCAAGCCGGAAGATTAACTTTTATCATATTCACGGTTGGCATGGCAACGTTTTCTCAGCTATGCAAAGTCTCCTTGTACTATATCAAAAGAGAAATCCTTCCATCTCCGTGTTCGGGCAAGAAATGACCAGTTACGACAAAAACAAACAAACAGTGAATCGTTATAGGATTGATATATACACTAGCTCTCCAGTATATTCCCAGTATAACGTCATCATTCTCCTTGTTAAGAATCAGGGGCATTGCCAGGCTATTTTGAATGGAGGGGGGGGGGGGGCTGCAGACCAAAAAGTTCCTCAGATATCAAAATTTGCCGAAAGGCATTTAAAAAAATATATATTAACAAAATCAGACATTTTTTTTAAACAGATTTGCCAACAGTCTATAAAAGTATAACATTTCCGACATGGATTCTTTTCAGGGGAGAGTGTCAATCTTACCCCCCCCCCCCCCCCATCTTGTCTGACTGAGAGAATATCAAGGCGACCTGGTTGCAGAATGTAGGATTGATCGCAAAAAAGTGGAGCAAGGATGAGAGGGCGGAACTGTTGGTCCTTAATTAATGTATATATATTCATTTTATCCATTATGTATGGGGCAATCGACTGAAGTATTCCTTCGCTCAGTAGATTGAAAAGAGAAAAAGAGCTAGAGAGGGGGTGAGAAAGAGAGAGGACGAAAGAGAGCAAGACACCACGTAGACAGAGAGACAGACAATTAGTAAATTCACCCCTTGGACAATCACCCCCCCCCCCCCCCCTCCCCGCGAGGACAATTACCCCTCGAAATAAGTTTTGCTTTTATTAAAGTCCAACTTATTTTCAGGGTAGACTTCCCCTATAATGAACAAGGGGGAAGTGTCGTGGTCGAGTGGTTTAAGCACTCGACTTGAAATTTAAAGGTCGTGGTTCGATCCGCGACACAGCCTTTGGCAATTAAGGCATTAATCTTCATTTGCCACACTCGACCCAGGTGAAGTAAATAGGTACCTGGCAGGAATTGATTCCTTGAAATGCTGGAGCGCTTCGGAATGGAATTTCTAGATAGACGACGCTGTAGAAATGCCTATTATTATTATAAGGGAATTTTCAGGGGTTTATTTTCCTTGGGGGTAGTTATCCGGGGGGGGTATTAACCGGGGTGATTGTCCAGGGGGTAATTGTCCTGATATGGAAAAGGATAAAAAGATAGATAGAGACAGAGAGACAGACATAGATACAGAGACACAGACAAAAAGAGAGAAAGAGGGCATGAAGTGGAATAAGCATGGACAATTTCTGAATTTCTCTCAACGAAATCTTTCTGAAACATAGGTGTGTTTTTTTAGAATCGCGGATCGAGGCCCCCACCCCCAATTTAAAAAAAAAATGTCATTGTTATGAAGACCGGTAACCCCCTTTCATTTTCGGAAGTGCCATCGACAAAAATTAGGTTTGAAAACAGCCCTAAAAATGAAAGAACCGCTCTTCCTTGTTCTTCCGTCAAACCCCCCCCCCTCTTTCTCTTTGTTATAACCTCCTCCCTACCCAAACCTCCCTCTTCAAACTTCCCTCTCTTTCTCTCTTTATCTCTCTCTTTCTCTCTCTCCCCCTCTCTCTGTCTCTCGATCTCCCTCTTTCTCATACTATCATCATCTTGAAATACATTTGTATATATTTTTTTCCTTTAAATTTATATATATATATATATATATATTTGATTTGATTAAATATCTCTACCAAATTGTAGATTGCTGTACATGTACAAACAAGTCAAAAGAAGCAAGAAATCATTGATTAAACCATTTATTCCAAGAATGTTATTATCCGGATCTCTGTATAAATGCAAGTACGTGCTCCTCAAAACGGTAAGGTACAAGTTACGATAGCTAATTAGAATGCCACTAAGAGTAATATATACACAGAAATTGCAAAAATTAGGTGAATAGAAAGAAAACTTAACAAGATGCATGATTATGTTGCATACGTGTATAAGTCATGATTTATGAAACAACTGAAAACAGATATATTTACAAGTGCATAGAATCATTAATACCATTTTTTTCTGAATTATACAGAAAAAAAAATTCTGTCCTCCGATCCAACTCTATTTTACATTATGGGCTGAGCCAATCAATCGACATATATACAAATCATCTATTAAGTTTACCAATATCCAATGTTTAAGGGCAATATTGTCTGAAATAAAAATTTATAATTAATAGTTACAATTCACCAATGTCCATATCATCTTTTGTATAGTTTGCTGCAGCTGTTTTTGAGGCGGTTCACCTTATGAACGAGGCTAAAACACGTTAACAAAAATATTTCCCTGGGATCATTATAAAATTAAAAGCCTGGACGGATACACATATCATACAAAACTGCCTTCCACTTTCTCCTCTTAAGAAACCATCCCCTGAATTATAGCCCCACGTCTTGCGTCATTCAAATTTTTGCCCATCAATGCCTGATTTCGTCATCATTACAAATTCTATTTGTTCCTCCGTGCGTCAGATATCTAGCTAGAAAGCAAAGCTTTGTGGCGCTGGATGCAATGTAGCATTAATAATTAATGCATTGAGATGATTAAGGCACACTACACTCTATATTTACACACTTCCTTCCTGTTTGATCATGTTGTACTTTTGCGCAGGAAAAAAAATTAAACAAGATTACCGGTACTACTAAAGACGTTATGTACACCTTACTAAAATTGTATGGAATGTGCATATAAAAATACAGGCTCTGCTTTCCAAGTTAATTCCACAGTTCCATTTATCACAAAAACATAATTCCTATCTTTATTAAAGGGGATAAGAGATATGTATTATGAATTTCCAAGTAACCTTTTCTAGAAGAGGAACAGTTTATACACTAGGCGATGTCACTGTATAGATGCTATATAAGTGAAACTTGTGTAAAAATGGCAAAATTGAGATCAACCAAATTAAAATCAATGACAGAGAATTAATGATAATTTTTCAATCTGTCATCGTCAGTGAAGTTTAAAGCCCTTAAAATAGTCTAATACAGTACAATTTGCTGCAACCACCTAAATACAAAATCACATTTTCCGTGTGATTTAATTTCTGCAAAGGTATGACAAATAATCACGATTCTAAAACTCAAAGACCACAAAAAATGCTTTGGTTGTAAATATAGTCTGTGGTGTGATATAATTATGTAACTCAATTTCTGGTGATTAGTTTTCTCCCTCAAGTATATTTTGGAGAAAAGGACAGATTTGAAATTCTGATAACCAAATTAAATGCATGTCTGCAAAAGTAATGCCACAATGGACCTGTGTAAAGATGATAGTCAATGCTCTTATAATCTAATCATGAAAGTTTGTTTACTCTCCGAAGAATAAAATTTGAGTCGGGAGGTTTTATCACCCAAATTTTGAGCCAATTTTATAAAACTTTGTTTACAATGATCAAGAGAAGTTGCTGTCAAGATTACATTTGATTGGCCGTGATAACAGCATTTTGGCAAAAGGGTGACTTGAATCAAGTTTTATGGAATGGATTTGTCTCTGTGAATACTGAAAGTTAATACATTGCAACCATGTAAAAACAAAGCACACTTTGTCATCATGATTTAGAAAAGAATCATTTTGGTAGGACTATAAAGTTTCATTTATATATTGCTCCTCCTTAATCAATTCTCATTCCATGATTGTAAAAGTATCAAGCATGCATTTTCTAGAATTTATAAAAAACGTGCCTTTGGCATCAAACACTAAAATCAATTATTCAAGGCATAACTTGTGCATAAAATTAATATTGTCTATTAAGAACCAGATGGAAATTCCCTTCTACACTTTTAGACAGTTAACGCCCTTCTGGCTATCAACAGATGATATGCATCAACACTATAAAGTCCACATTTTTTCACACAAGACTATAAATACCTAGTGAGACCTCACTGATAACTCTAACGATATTTAGAACAAAAACGGTCCCAAAACACTTCCTTGTTGACAAGTCGAAAATGAATTGGAAATCACTGTTGTAGGTCAATCCTCACCAGTTTACGCTAATGAGTCTCCCTCAATTGTTTTATTGTCTTCTTGGGATCGCTTGGCCAACATTTCATTTAGGACCAGCCGCGGCATTTACATCAAATGTCACTTCTTTGATGCGACAACAGCAAAAGGGATGGAGCTGGTGTTCGTAGCATTTGAATGAAACCATTTTTTTGTTGCATAAATTTGTGGGGTTCGACCGCTTCAATGGTTATCGTTATCGAGAAGGTCTGACCAGGTCTTTAAGGCTTTTTTCCCTCACCATGATTGCTAATTAATGGAATGACCATGAGTATTTTTTTGTTAGTATAAATTATACTATATACAATATAAGCCTTATATACACAATATACAAAACATACAATATCATGAAACTCTCTATATATACCTATTTGAGACAGGCATACACACGTTTCTACATATAATTTACAACACATGTACTTTTGAATACACAATGGTTCACATTTTATTATAAAATTACCTACCCTACCAAAACATCATGATCATATAGAACTTGTGTATACACTTTTAAAATTCTGCATGAATTAACATTTTACAAACTTTTTTGTTAAACTCTTCTTGCAGAGATTCAAATTTGAAGACAATTTCCTTTGGAATTATTAATTTTAACCCATTGCCTACAGGGAATGGGTGATCCTGACTAAGAAGAAGCCGAGAATCATAGAATTCAGTAGTCACAAGTTAAAAGAGCATAAGCTCTTAGATGAATATTATTTATGACACACATCTTTCAGGAAAAAGAAAAACATGAAATCTCTAGACTAAAGCGATTGTTACCCAAATCCTTTTTTAAAACCCTTAAAGCTACAATAATCACACATCTTTCAAAATATGGACGGAATTTGGAGACCCTAAACTCACACAATATGAAGCATACATAAACTTCTTACACACTGAAGTATTTTCATTAAAATCTCTTTAAATCACCACAAAGATGTTTCTTTTAGAACAAAAGAAGAGTTGGTAGGAGAGACGTAGAGTTGTCTAAAGCGATTTCAAACTCCCACTGACACACAGTAAAGCCTGTTTAAGCAACCACCTGTTTAGAAATACCACATGTCGATAAAGACCACAAATTTTGTTTCCCTTGATAAGTATTTCCTATTGAAACCTGCACTACCGAATAGAAACCGTATACGAAGACTACCTGCCTACAAGGACCCTTTTTCTTGTATCCCTTAAACGGTCTTTATAGGCAGGTTTCACTGTAATTGATAACCAAATGAAATCCCATTTTCCTAAAATCATAATCACTTCTTTGGAATCAGCTGCCTTAATTGTCCTCTGAAATATATCACAATTTATTGACTGTAAACTGTCGTTCCTAAGCTAGTATTATTAAAAACTGGATCTATTAATTTGGTGATGTTATGTTTTTCTACAGTCCTTGAGACCAATAGCCGACAAGACCAATGACTAACAAGACTGACCGCCCTCTAGACTGGCATTGTCAAACCTCAGTCACACTGATCAACCACTTCCAAACCAACTGATTTTTAGCCTTGGGGGTAATGTAATATTTTGTTCAGTTTGTAGTCGGTCTGGCTTCGGTCTCAACGATGTGACCGGAGTATCGATCTTGTGGGCCATCAGTCTACTAAGATGTCTCAGTTATATCAATAATCATTTTTATTTGAGTTTACTCTTCCAAGACTTTTTCAAAACATAGTATCTTCTCCCCATGTCCCCCCCCCAAACGACATAAAGAGAAATTTTTCTTGAAGCTACGTCATCCACTGTGCGTAGCCATAGCAACGCGATGGTGTGCTGACTTGTCTGTGTTTAAGATAAGTATTACCGATTACCCCCCCCGCCCTCTCATCCATCACATGAAATGAACATTCTAAAATAACATTTTTCTTGATGTGGTTTCAGTTTCATCCACTGTGAGTATCCATGGCAACGGGATGAAGTGCCATCTTGTTTGTTATGGTGGTTAAGGGGTGCGTCTTTATTCTGCTGCTTGCTCGCCTGTAGCTTGCTCATCGCCATCAGCCTTGGCTTGTTCGCCTGATTGTGCAGAAAACAAGAGGAGAGAGAGAGTGAGAGAGAGAGAGAGGGAGAGAGAGAGAGAGAGAGAGAGAAAGGTAGAGAGAGAGAGAGAGGGGAAGAGAGAGATAGAAAGAGAAAGAGAGAGAGAGAGAAAGAGAGAGAGAGAGAGAGAGAGAGAGAGGGGGGGGGACAAGAGGGAGAGAGACGGGAAGAACAAAAAAGTAAGTCATTATGACTAGATGCATATATTGTCTTCAGGTCTACTCTTTCAATCAATGTTACAGTTCTTGGAAAATATCATCTCAGTACAATGAATAATGCATATGTCAATTAACCTCATCTTAAAATTGTGACATGGAATATTAAATTTGTAAACCTTTGGAAAAAGATTTTGAAAACTTATATTTGTAATTTTGGCATGGTAATATAACTTCATACCATAAATGACTCCATAAGTTATGATCTATGATAATTGTTGAACCAGATCGACATCCCTGATGTATTTATATATTTTTGTTAACTTTCCTTTAAATGTTTCTCATCAGGACTGTTTAAATGAGTAGATCCAAAGCATACAGATAACACATTCAAGGTAAATAGCCAGTAGTGTAGTCAGTCATAATTATCTATTCTTACTGGGGGATTAATTTATTTTTCAACCCACAATATGTGTACATTTTCAGCTTGTCTACTGTAATGCTGAAAGCCTTTTTAGGGCTTTTCAAAAACAGCGGGGGAAAAGGTCTACACAACATCATGAAAAAGAACTGTCTTCAGAAGAAGAAAAAAGGTTAGATGGATAAGAGCATAACATTTCTAAACTACACATTTCAATCATTTGATGTGGGAATAACATAACAATAACAATTTACAACACATATATACATGTAGAATGATAAACAACAGTATTGTGAAATGGTGAAACTACATAGAAGTACAATAAGAAGAACTGACATAACATAAAGACTGTGAATAAAACAATTACTAATATTATATTAGATTTGTATTGGGGTAAGAAGGTCGAATTAGCAGTGTTGGAAAGCATGAGACTGAGATAAAATATTACATTGACATGCGATTATCAACTGAAAACCTGTAATTGAAAACATAAATCATGCATATGAATTGGGAATATAAACAAAATTGATGAAAAGGGGTAATTATTAGTAGTAAAGATCATTGTCTCTAAGCAGGATACAATCACATTCTTTAAATAGAATTAAGGCAACATGTGTGCACTTACTTTTCTCTCAATAATTTAATTCAATCATTAATTAATTCATTTATTCATTCATTCACCCACCCACTCACTCACTCACCCACCCACTCCCTCACCCACTCACTCACTCACCCACCCACCCACTCACTCACTCACACACCCACCCACCCCACCCACCCACCCACCCACCCACCCACCCCTCCCTCCCTCCCTCCCTCCCTCCCTCCCTCCCTCTCTCCCTCACTCACTCACTCACTCACTCACTCACTCATCCACGCATTCATTCCTTTTTGCTCTTGTGTGGTGATACTTCCGACAACGATAGCTGATTTTACTACCTACCATATATATAATAAATAATCAATGTACATGTATATTCAATGTAATATATAGGCTGATATTCAAACATAATTGTTATTTTTACAAATGTAAATATATAATATGTATGACATGTCATGTACATGTATAATGATTTGTAAATTTTAGAAATGGAATGAATGAAGAACTGTGCTACATATCCTAAATTTTCTGTTTGGTGCCACAATATAATAATATCATAATATTTTTTAACAGAGCTAACTTCATAATGGCTCTTACAAATAATATATTTTCATAACTGACAATATATGCCATTAACTGATGCTGTAGGAAAACATTGCTCATAAATCTTTCAAATAAAACAATTTTTAATAATCATAGTTTGCATTTCCTTGGTTCGAAACCAATTCGATGCACCAGTGCCCTCTGGTAAGGGATCGTAATCCTTATTACCAGGTCCCTCTGAGAGGATCTAAAGCTGTCTGTCCACTGGTTGCTTACTAACAAAGCAAATATGCTTTCTTAGCAGCCAGGTAAAATAACTCCCACTAACACGGTAACACATTAGCAAATCCATGGGGGAACATACTTCAAGTGACAGTCTCTGTCTGTGTAATTTGATGGTTAAAAGCCTTCTCAATCAATAATAAATGCATACCGCATATCAAAAACATAGAAAGAAAAAAAGTTATAAGAGATAGAATTGGAAATGGACCACCGATACTGAGTCTGTGTTGGCAGACAAGGAGTATGAAATCTCTAAGATTTAACACGTTTCTATATAAATATGATTGATGGAACAATCATCATTATGTTGCCATGGTTACTCCTATATCTCTTAGGAAATGGTAGCATGAGGAGAAATGCTGCCTTACTATTTTTAGAAGAAACAAATTCAAAGCATTTTTTCATGGTCAGTTCGCTGGCACAACGAGCAATAGCAAAAGTGTAAAGGAAAAAAACAAGTGAAGTACGATACATGTTTCTCATCATTAAATTGAGACATAATATAGTTGGACTGAAGATTGCAAAGTACCTGAAAGAAAATAAATATTTTTGT
Source organism: Strongylocentrotus droebachiensis (assembly GCA_035222895.1). Classification (NCBI taxonomy): domain Eukaryota; kingdom Metazoa; phylum Echinodermata; class Echinoidea; order Camarodonta; family Strongylocentrotidae; genus Strongylocentrotus; species Strongylocentrotus droebachiensis. The sequence goes on from JAVYIG010000707.1 coordinate 127,504, forward strand.
TCTCTCTTATATTCATTCTCTCAGTGGATGAAATATCTAATTGAATACTACCAAATGTAGGCCTAAAGCAAATCAACTTCAATTTCCAAAAGTTCAGGTGTACTATCTTATAATAATATTTCATGAAATTATACATTTTTTGTGCTTAATAACAAAAAAAGAAACTCTAACAGTAGATTAATTGGCAAACGATATAACTCTGTACTTTCATTTCATAGAAATTTATGACAAAACTTCACACTGTACAACTTGCTTACCCTACCGATTAAAGAATATTCAGTGGTTGAGGTTTGGGTAAGAAAAAACGCATATTCCCAGAATCCCAGGGCCTACATACATGAACATATTCCTTCTGGACCACATAGTTTTTGATCAATTGTAAATAATAAACGAGTTCTGATTTTTATCACTTTGGCTCTTTAAAAAAAAAAAAAAAAAAAAACCCCAGAGTGTAACATCTCTACATCTCTCAAATACATGTACATGTATATAATTATCTCCCTCCATCTACCCAACTCTCTTTCACGTTTATTTTAGAACTATACATGGATTACATCTCTCTCTCTCTCTCCTCTCATTATTTCTGATCTCTTACTCCCTCCCCCCTTCCTCCTACACTCCATTCCTTTTTCTTTTTCTCTCCCCCTCCTTCCCCCTCTCTCTCCTCCTCCTTCTCCCACTCTCCCCCTCCTTCAACTCTCTCTCTTTCTCTCTCTCTCCCACCCTCTCCATTTTGAGCAATAAATTATCCATTATTACACTGCTCAATTGCAATAGGACTTATGTCCATATGATCATTTTTTAGTCACAACTTCTTGTGTATAAACCTGCACAGTGGCAACAACAACAACAAAATGGAAAGAAAAAATTGTATAAAATGTGCACAAGGATTAGAGTAAAAATACAAAATAAGTATAATCCACCAAGAACTCCATAAAATAGTGTGAAAGTAATTGGAATAAAACTGATTTATGATTAATCTATGACAAAAAGAAATGTTTAAATGTGTACTGGTAGGTTTAAATTCATTCCTTCTCTTTGCCAATAGAATATATCAGATGGAACATGAAAATATGGACCAATGGCAGTGGAAGAGTGATGAAGCTACATATCTGATGCAATATGAAAAGAACAAAATCATAAATAAATATGAGTAACATATCCTTGAATCAGTTGGGCAAATCATTGTCAAATAACAGTCTAACATTGCCCTTAAACCAAATTAAATTTAACAAAGTTTTCCGGAAAATGTACATGTGACCTTTTGCAGCTGAAATATCTTTCTCATCGATAGCGCTGAGGGCATAGTCCTTGTGCATTTACCGTCATCAAATAAACGACTTTTGTGACGGGCAATTGACGTTCCATAATTCAATTAGTCATCGATCACTTTTCAATTCCTCCCTTTGTACTGCGACAATAGGAGAGAATGACTTTGTATTCATGTGGATCAATGGTGTATGAGCAGCCACTCATGCATGTATCATGATGGTATTGAAGATGAAATCATTTAAATGCAGGGTGTATTGTGGAATACAAAGACGATAATGAATCGTTATTCAATTACTGTTATCGTATGGTTAAACCTGGGTATTTTGAGCATAGCTTTTGGAAAGAATGGTAGAAAAAAATCCTGTCATAAAATAGGTCTGAAGTTAAGCCAAACTATGTGAAAGCACTGTGGCATGTTGGTTAAAGTAGATATTCATTGATTTTAAAAGGTAACTTTATTTTCATTATTGCAAAGTTGAAACTTTGATTCGACAAGGGTATCAAAATTCAATGCTTGGAAACATTCAAAGTAAAGATTATTATCAATTACAAAACGCTTAAATACAGCCCCGGCATAGCACCTGAGAAGCTCTCCGAATGCTGCTGAGATATGTGAGATCACAGTATGGACATGATTTGCACAAGCAGACAATGTCCCTTGACATCTCACACATTTTCAGTGCCTGTGTTTTCATCTTTTCTTGAGTTCTTTCTCTTACTCCACTACCGTCAGGCTAAATGTATAATCTATTGCCTCACTCTAAACCCCGCGCATGGTTTTATTTTGATGACAAATGCAGCGATACAAAAATAAAGAAATTTGTCGCTTGTAAACAAAATAAGACGCCATTGTATATTCAGCTGCACCCACCGCGGTATGTTCGGCGTTTCAAGAGGGAACAAATGCCGTCCTTAATATCATTTCGGGGGGTTTTCAATTTGAAAGTCTGGTTTCTTTGATTGTTAATTAACCCCTATCCTGTGTATTTACAAGTAAAAGATTTCAGTTATCAGAATCGGGTCATATCCACTTTTGAATGGTTTGACATGCCATTACATTTACATACACTAAACTCATTATAATTTGACAAATAATAGCTTTGCAATTATGTTCATCCTTTATGGGATGTCGTCTGCTTGGGCACTATTGGTCCATATAGTGACGTCATTAAAACATCGTTATTTTTCCGGCGAATCTCTCGTAAATCCCAGCTGCTATGGAGGTGGTTGTATTTGTATTTTTATAAATCACCCGATATGTAGTTGACCTAAAACTTGTACGATGGCCATCTGTTAGCTTACCCGGTACCAGTTTCTAATGATACATTAGTTGACATATTTGTGATTTTCTTTGAATTTCACCTTTAAGGCTCTGGACTCTCATAGTCATACAAAAGGTCCTTGGTTCAATTGAAGTAACAAATAATCTAAAATGTATCTTTTTATTTGGCATACATGTATAATTAATTGTTCTCTTTCATTTTTGTATGTTCTATCTTGCCTCTGTGTGTATAATGGTGCTACGTGAGCAGTATTAATAATGATGTCGCTATCTTGACCAGATCATTACAATCAGTCTCTAAATTGTATCTTTTTATTTGGCATACATGTATAATTAATTGTTCTCATTCATTTTTGTATGTTCTATCTTGCCTCTGTGTGTATAATGGTGCTACGTGAGCAGTATTAATACTAATGTGGCTATCTTGACCAAACTTTTACAATAAAATATTATGAACTAATTTATTTGTACCTTAGTGCCATTAAAATATTGTCTTCTCATCTCTTCCCTTCCTCTTTCTTTTTCTCTCCCTTTCTTTTCCTCTGTAGGTCTCACCCTCTATCTCTCCATGTCTCTCTTTACTTCTCCCTCCCCCTCTTCTCTCTCTCTCTCTCTCTCTCTCTCTCTCTCTCTCTCTCTCTCTCTCTTCTCTATCTCTCTCTCTATATATATATCTCTCTCCCCCCTGGCATACTTTAAAAAAATGTCAATTTATGCATCAAAACACTTCTTATCAAGAAAAAAGATTTTATCTAATGATATCCATAGACCAACAAAAGTAATGCAGTATATTCTCATTGACGTTCAGATTTTTTTGTACCTAAAAAGACAAGAGCTACCGCATATAAACCCCTTTCAGAGTGATTATTTCCCCTCATATAATGGTAGACATAATACACTGTTTGTCTACGATCTGAGAATGTATTTTCAGTGAATTTCAGTTCTTGCCAATTATTTGAATTATATATCCCTATGCATGCATGAGTTAATTGAGCGGCAATTGAAGGCAAAGAACGCAAGGAACATCTCATGTAGAAATATTTCATGTGTCACCGTGATCATGCGTAAGAAACACGAAACCAGATGCATTGCTAGAGTGGTCTTGGCGGTGGCTTAAAACACGCCTCATCAACAACAAGAATTAGATATCCGTGAAATCATTTCTTTTTTTAATGAACTAGGCATTCCATAAGGAAGGCTTGGAAGCATGTACATTTGGTTCTATATTTAACATCTTTTGTGCACGGAGCTCTTTGAAATCCATGATTACTTAAGGCATAAACCTGTACTTTTGTGTAATATTTATCTCATATGTTAGAGAAAATATTGCAGTAGTGTTAATATAAGTACAGTGTAGTAGTTCATTTCCTGTACATGTATGTCTCTGTCTCTCTCTCTTTCTGTTAAGCACCATTTTCTCTCATTATTAATGGTCTGTTTTCACTCAAACTTTCAGATTATCTTTAATTGTACATTTAGCACCATTTTCTCTCATCTGAACAATGTTACCAAGTCCCTTTAAAGGGGTTACGCATGCATGGGAGATAGTTAACGTAAAACTGCAATGATTGGTATCTAAAATAATGATGAGAAACTATTGTGTAGGATAAAATGTGGGATATACTAGAAAACTGTTATGTGATATGCTTCAGAAATTGTGCATGCACTGGTAATACTAAACACAAAGGTCATGCATGGGTTTACAAGTATATCTGGAGGTGACATAAATGTGGGTATCTAAAAAATGAGAGGCTCAGAAATTAAGGACTAGACAGATCATGATCTTAGTCTGGGATACCCTCAAAAACTACTTTGTGATGCTGCAACAAATTGTGCATGCAGTGGGAATAAATAAAGAAGGTTGATCATATCTCAAAGTGACATAAATGTCAAAATATTTGATTAAAAATGTTCCTCAGAACTTGACAGGCACGTGTAGAAACGAAGGGTACAAAGGGATGACCTCAGTTTGAAGTATACACTTGAAAACTACAGTGAGATGTTGGGATGGAACTGTGCATGCATCAGATAGTATATAATATACAAAACATTCCTGCATGAAATCTGAAGAATGAAGCTCAAAAACATGGTGACCACAATTAAGTCCTTGAGTAGAAAACGATGGGTTGACTTCACTGTGAAAAGAACTTGAAAACTACTGTGTGATATGCCGGGAAGGGATCATGCAAGCCATAAGGGAAATGATACAAAATGCTCATGCATGCGCTAATATCTGGATGTGATGTAAAGCCGGACACCATGCAACATGTCTAAGGTAGGCACCACCTAGCTAGCTAACCTTCTCCCGCCGTCTCTTCCTCATCTTTCGCCGGTGAACCTCTCGCGTCTTCTACCGGCGACGCCGCTTCCGGTACTGCTTCTCCACCCTCTGCTTGATGGACATCATTGTTTTCATCCATTACAGGCGCGTCTTCTATCCTCTTTGTTTGCTCATCGCTTGGCGCCTCAACACCGTCCGCCACGTTTACCTCATTGTCCGTCATTTCGGCGTCGTTATTTAACACCGGTGTTTCGACTTTTTGCTCCCCTGTTTCGGCGCTGGGTGATGATGTTAGACCATCATCACTAGGAACATTTGGTTCATTTAAGGCCGATTGCTCATCATTTTTTGGTGATGGTGATGCCATAACGGGTGCTGTGTTTGATTTTGGTTTGACGAAAGTCAGGGTAAATATAAGGATAAAAAGTTTGATATTAATATTAGTTTTCCCTCTAAACATTCTACCGGTACTTCTCTGTAAAAAAAAAGCATCTTATTCTCACATAATTAACAGTATAAATTACCTGCATAATGCTACATAACATTGAGACTGATATGTATTCATATTTCGTCAATCTATTTCCACTCTTTTAAAAGCTGAACAAAGAGAAAGGGACGGTATAAAGCAGCAGGTCAGTTTAAGTTAGTCATTGCTCAAACATTAACTAATGAAAGTGATTAAATGATATCACAGGAAAGCTTTCTATCTGCTTTAGAAAAATTAGTGAGAACACAAGAACAAAATCAGATGAAGAAAAGTTGAAAGCTAAGCACAATTAGGGGATTCATTTTAGGGATATAAATTAGCACGTTGCGAGCAAAAGCTATCAAAAAGAATGAAATCGGTTAAAAGATTAAAGTGTATCTTTCATTAGTCTTCATGGGCACATTACTTCCATATGAGCTCATGAAACCCTGAAGATTTGACAAGACTATTTGCATTAAAGGTAATCTTTAATTTATGAAAAGCAATGAAGAAATGGTGAAAATTAACAATTGATATGTTTACTTGGCATAATGATATAGAATGCTTAACTAGCAGGTAGCATTTCTTTTAATGAAAGCTCTTTTTAATCATATGACTGCTATATAAATATAAAAAGATATATGTAGTTTTTATTGCATTTGCTAAATTCTTTCAATCTTTTTTAATTGTTATTTCAACAATTGGACTCTGACTTTGGATATTACAGGACGGTAGCCATATCCAGGTACAGTCAAACCTGTCTACAGCGATCGCCCAAGAGAAACAAAAAAAATGTGCTTGTTGTAGACAGGTGGTCACTAAAGCAGGTTTGACTGTATCAAGAGATATGAAGAAGGGGATTTAGCTTCTTTCTTTGTGACTTTATCTAAATAATGATGTACCTTCCTCTTCAGCTTCTGCCTGAATCTCTACAGCCTGGATTTCCATATCAACAGCTGAGTCTTGGATTAGAGAGAGACAAGATGAGAGGAAGGGAGAAGGACAGGATGAGAGTGGGAGGGGAGGAGAGAGGGAGGGGAGGGGATATATTAAGAGAGGGAAAGGAGGGAAGAGGGGAGGATGACAGGGAAGAGAGAGTAGGTGGAAGATGAGGAATGGAGGGAGAGATATTAAGAGAGGGAGGAGGGAAGGGGGATAAAGAGGGGAGAAAGAGAAGGAAAGGAGGAAAGGAGGGAAGAGGGAGAGAGAGAGAGAGGATGACAGGGAAGAGAGAGAGAGTAGGTGGAAGATGAGAAATGGAGGGGAAGGTGGGGATAGAAGGGGGATTGAGGAGAGAGTTAGAGAGAGAGGGAGGAGAGCAGAGAGAAAAAAATAGAAATCAAGAGAGAGCAAAAAAAAATGGAAAGGAGAAATTGAGAGAAAGAGAAAGTGGGAGAGAGAGAGAGAGAGAGGGGGGAGGAGAAGGGGAGGAGAAGGGAGGGGAAGAGAGGATCCAGGGTGAAATAGCAAGAGAAAGCAAAAGAATGAAAGACAGAGAAAGGGGTAGAGAGGAGAGGAGATTTACAGAGTCGCATCAAGACACAGACAGAGAGATAGCAAAAGCCAGAGATAATACGAAAAGTTAGTGACGATTTTAAAGATAGCAAGCTTGTAGGCATATATGCTTTCCGTATGAATACGCTTTACAATTAAGTTATCAGGCCTATTCACAATCTAAATATTAGTAGGCAAGCAGTGAAGCCAAGAATCTAACTTCACCTGTCATCACCGGAATATATGTATGACCAACATTAAACGTAAGCTTCTTCTTAGCTTTATGTTCAAACTGTATTAGACAATTACTAGTCTAGTGTTTTGATTGCTCTGGCTTACATCTTGTTAATAAATTATAACCTGTTCTGAGGACATTATACAAGACTCACATTGAGAATCGCTGTACAACAGAATGCACGCATACACACTGGATAACAATGAAAGCAACTCTGTATAGAAAGAGTTTTTGAGGCGTCACCTGATTCTTTATCAAAATTTCATTCAAAGCAATGCTCAAATATGCGTTTTGCAACACTACTTTTCATTATACGACGTTCAGACTTACAACAGTTAGTTTGTAAGAGCGCTATAGAAATGACTTTATTTTATTGAACTTTGGTAGTATGAACAGAAAGGGGTAAATTTTGTATGTTAATTACCTTCATCTAACTGAAGTTCGTTTAAATCTGATGTTGCTGGATTTTCACCCGCATTCCCTGTTACTTCTAGCAAAAGCATGATGCAGAAAGAACAAAGAAAAATGAAGAATGAGCATGGTTAGTACATTTATTATTGTAGAGAGCCCGGAGTGTCAAGTCTGACTGATTTGAGCACTATAAAAGATCAACCCATTATGATTAGAATTATTTTTAATCTGCAAGAGCCATTCCAATATTAATTTGTGTCATATAAAATGGAAAAGGTAGGCTTAGATCTGATATATTTAAAACAAACAATGGTTGCTTGATACAAAGAAAGCTTTTAGTGATAATTCTTTTTTTTTTAATTTGAGAGATGCAAGCGAAATAAAGGCATACATTTGTTCTCATTCTTTTGGAGAGGCAGCTATAGGTGCAAAAAAGGAGACTTAATTGTTAAAAGTGATAGATAAAAAGTGATAGACATACCGGTAAACATTACTATGCACATGCTAAGAAAACTATAATTAATGCAGCACCCTATTATGCACATTTGTGAGAAGCTGCTAGTTTCATTTTGCAAAAGAGAATTAGTTGAGAATCACATTTTGATACAAGAGCTGTTCACCAAAAATATAAAGCCACAAGAGAAAGGGAAAATGCACAGGCAGATTGAATGTTTTGCCTGAAATAAGCATCACAAATTAGTTAAGAATCACATTTTGATAGATGAGTTGTCAACTTTTAAAAGTAAGCCAAGAGAGAAAGGAATACACACAAGCTGATTAGAGACTTTGCCTGACATAGAGAAGCATTTAAGCTGAGAGCGGATAAAAAGCAGATCACATAATACCTTCCGTTGGTTCTTCTGCTGGTTTTGCTTCCGTTTCTTCTGCTGCGGGGGCTGCGGGTGCTTCTGTTTCTTCTGCTGCTGCTGCTGCCGGTTCTTCTGTCGCCGGCTCCGTTACCTCTTCCGCTTGCGTGACCTCTTCTGCTTTTGTGACCTCTTCCTCTTTCGTGACCTCTTCCTCTTCTTTGACCACTTCAGGTTGTGCGACCTCTTCTGACGCTTGCGTCGCCGGCGTTTCTTCTTGTGTTACGACGGGCTTTGTTTCTTCTGAATTTGCATAAGAGAGCACACAAGCATTGACAGAAAGATTGCACAGAAGCAAGAGACTAGGGTGTTTGAAATAAAGTGAGCACTCAACCACAACGCTGGTCAAATTATTATTTTCCAGTGTGAAAAATTAATAATTTCTAGTACGAGAGACAGCTCATTGAAAGCACTGATTTGAAAACAGAGCAACAAATTTTTCTTGCAGAAAAATCACAACAGAAATGCATCAGGACAAAGTACAATTAAGTACATACCACAAAAAGAATTAGAATTTGGCAAGATATAGCTTCAAATAAAACTTTTTGTTCTGGTTTGAAAGACAGATCATTAACAATACTGCTTTGAAAACAGAGCAGGACATTTATTTTGCAAATGATTAAAAGAAAATAGAAGTACACCAGGACAAATGCCAAACAGACCATAAAAAGAATTACAATTTGGCAAGAAATAGATTTGAAATCAAACTTGCTGTTATTGCAAGTCAATGCTTTAGAAAAGAAAATGCAGTTGGAAAGAGGAAAACATATATGCTTATCGATTAAATGGATCTGTAAAGAAAGACCATGTACTTTTCTCCTTCATCAAGTGGTCTTCCTACAGAGGTTCAAATGCCCAAAAGCAAGAGGGGACAAGAAAGGGGCAATTTACCTTGTTCTGGTGTCTGTTCAGGGGCCGATTCTTCTGATTCTGCTGCAAAATGAAGAAAAAGAAGAATTTTCAGTCTCGGTCAGTTAATTGTCGGCATTGTGATAATGATCATGGATCATTTACGTAATAACTCGACTAAAACCGAATCAATTTGATGTGGAGGTGGGGATGTGTGTGGTTCATTTGTTTGACTATCAATCCAAGGGTCGACGGTTCGATTTTCACTTTCCTAAGTTCAACCCTAGTTCAAACAACCTACCTCATCATAATCATCACCCTAACCCTAATCCAACCCTAATCCTAATCTTAACCTAAAACTGCAACCCTCAACCTAACCCTCTGTCTTTGACAAAGTAATTAAAGCCTGAAACAATTTAATTTTCGCCAAAGTGAATGTCTGATCACCTGTAATTTTACTTCATGACATACCTAAGGGGAGTATTTTGACAAGACCTTAATAATAATTATTTGCATCTCCTCTGTATTTTTATTCATCAGATTGTTAAGGAATGACTTAATTAATTGTATGTGTATATAAGTTTTATTAGAATTTAATAAAGTGGACTTTATCTTGAATACATATTCAGTTTGACTTTGTAATCTGCTGTGTGCTAGAAGGGGGCAAACTCATACCTTAATACAAAGTTAATGCCATTCTCACTCCGATCTATCACCAGACAGTATTATCAATACACCATATTAAAGCCCCTCTGCATTAGTTTGGCATGGGGGATTAGACCTCCCTGCAAGGTCATTGACAGGTGGTTATCTCGTCAAATCAGCTCTCAATTAACATAAGAAAAAAGAGCATCATGGGGGATCAACGGGTACCGCTTAGACATTGTTGGCTATATAGAGAGGGCGCAAGTACCAGTAGCTATAAGTAGTGCAGTGGTGCTTTAAACACAAAGTTATAGCCATTCTCGCTCTCACTAGTCACCAGACAGTACCATCAATACCTCTGATAACTCGATCAGCAAGTCACATCCGGTTTAACAAGTGTATTTACAAGTGCGAAACAAAACCCATCAAATCAAGGATTCATCATCCATTATTTCTTCTTCGCGTTCACTAGCAACCATCAATATTGATCGCTTGTTACTAGATCAGCAGAGCTTTTCATGTCTGTATGCATGTTTACATGACTACCTCCGCAACAGCATCAACATATATGGTAGTAGGCAAACAAAAGTGCAGGATCCATGAGTTATGAGAAAGGAAGCGGGGAGATGAGGCAAGGGGTAGGGGAGGGGGGTAAATCCACCCCCTTCTGAAATTTCAGAATTTCTGTCAGCATATCATTGTTTGGCTGGCAGAAAGGCGTTAGCAGACGCATATATGCCATAAAGGAAATATTTGTTTACTTCCTTCGATGGTGTTGGTTCCTCTGTACATGTTTTTCAAACCATTTTTAAACCTATGCCTATTATAGGGTTTTCCTGAAGAGTTTTTAAGACTATAAGAATTTTAAAAAGGAAAATGGATGGTAAGTTTGTAACTATAGTTTGAGTAGATTCATATCACATACAGTTATTAAAGCAAAGAGCGCGATGCACTAACGCCCTTCTGTCAGCGGCATGACTATATTGTGTTATTGGCAAATCTGTATTTTGTGTGCACCTTTGCTGAAAAATGGGACTATCTGAGGACCTCTCCATTTTTTGTATTGCTTGCTCAAATACTTCTACCTCATTTAACAGTAAATGGTTCGACATCCTAGCTTGTATTTGTTCAAGCAGGCGCATCCCTAGGAAAATTGTATAAATATGAAATGATCGTATGATCAACTTCTTTTGTAGTATTGACAGAATGACAAATAGTCAGCTCTCATGTTGGCATGGTTTGCAATAACAAAAATACATGGAAGCACATTTCCTTTGTTCGTTAATGGTGATGAGTACCTCGTGTGGTTTAAAGGTAGAGATCGAGGCTCAAAATAAATCTCTTTAGAGATAAATTAAGTCGAGCTCTGGTTATGCAATTTCATTGTGAAGAAAAATGTCTTGAGGAGATTGGAAAAGGTTGAACAAGTACCACATAAATATAATATTGGTGTATGATAACATAAGGTTTTGGAATCATTGAGATGATAAGAAATTGGCCCAGTCTTTCCGAAAGTCACATGAACTGTACACAGAAATGTGTATATATATTATATAGTACGTAGTACACAAACGTTTTGCATTAGGATGTGGTCTACAATCTTTAGCTGTTGCTTGTCATAATTTTTCAGGGGACATTTTAATTTTCAATCGATTAGTCAATCAACTAATCAATCAATCAATCAATTAGTCAATCAATCAATCAATCAATCACCAGACCCTTTTAAAGGGAGGCTTTACTACTGCAGCTAGAAGGGATTAGACCACCCAGAGAGCCATCGAGGTCACTGTGACAGGTGGCTATGTCATTAACTCAGCTCTCATTTAACATAAGAAAAAGAGGATCATGGGGGACCAACAGGCACCGATTTGGGAAGTGTTCTATATAGAGGGAGCAAGTAGTTACAAGTAGGACAGTGTGCCTTTAACATCCACTATGTGATAAGACTTTACAGATTTCAATACATAATGTGTATGTTTACAGTTGTTATAATGTATGTAGGGGCAACCAGACAATGGCTTGGCGTTGCTAAGCAACTGCATGTACATGTTTCAGAGAAATATTGCAATGTTTGCGCAACGTTGTCATAGACTAATCAAACTCATATGAAAGGGTTTAACCAATATTCACATTGATTGGAAAGTCAATGAAGCAAAGGGGTACATGTATTGATCTGAATGGGTCAGGTCTCATGACCCAATTAACTGGTGTATGTAATTCTTTATCAAGATGCCATTATAGGTAATTTCTGATGAAACCCTGTCAACACTTCATTAAATGATCCTGCATTATGTGACTATGCTATGCATAAACATCAGCCTAACTAACTGGTGTAAATATTGCTTTGTTATGATCATGCTTTCATTAGATGTTAATGTCTGACAAAACCTTGTTCATACTGAAATAACTAATACTGTACTGAACATTTGCTATGTATGACCATTGGCGTAATTAACAGGCGTACAATGTAGGTGTTGCAACACTGTTCACACTGAAATAATTAATCCTGTAATACTATATTAACACCATAAACCTTGTTCACACTGCATTAGAAATTAATCTTATAACATATATACATTTATGTATGAGGAATGGCCTAGATAACCAGTGCAACTATTGTTTTTTTAATTGTCATGATCTTACCGATTTAAAATGTAAATTAATAATTAAACTTGTTCGCACTACATGAAATAATCCTACAACATGTGAATATGGTATTAATATGGCTTTGTAACGAGATCACTTTTCAAATTTCAGCTGATGGCTCGATAAGACTGTAGTATTTGCATTTGAATGATGTATCGGTACATACATTGTATTAAGAGTAGATCCATGAAGTTGGTTTTAAGAAAAAGCAGAAAAATGAAAGAAAATTAGATCATTGAAAGTTTCAGCAAAATCCAAAAATAGATAAACAATAAAAGTCATTCACTTATGAAATTATCTTTATCATATGAACTGGGGCAAGAAGTCCTTCATTGTCTTCCGCCTCCTGATAATACAACCTACATGTATACGTCAGAGGTTTTAATGAGGAAGGTAAAACCATCTTTTGTTGTCTAATTAAGATAGTTGTTCACTCTCAAACATCATGCATTGTTCAAGGTAGCAAAGATTTTCACTTAGCCATCAGCAGACAACAGAACAATGGGCCTGTTTTCATTTGCTCGAGTTTGCCAAATAACCCGCTACTTTCAGACTTGGAATATTATCCCGAAGCTCGAAATTGCATCTTCACCAGACCGATACGTTCATCACAAACTAGCTCGGATGGGCGCAAATAGCAGGATATTTCCCAAATAGCAGGATATTTCGGAAACAAGACCAAGATTTCTCTGGATATGTTCTCCAGATATCCCGCTAATTGCGACTGCAGGCTGATGAAAATGCATATTAAATGGCTAATTTGCGATCGGGATAGACAAAATAGCGGGTTGTTTGGCAAACTCAAGCTGATGAGGACAGGCCTATTGTTTTGTATGGCCCTTGGAAGTGTGTTACCAGGGGAATAACTAATACTGTTGGGAAGACCTTACTTTTGAGTACATAATTAATTTTCTTTCAGATACATTGTTTGTAAATATATATGCACGTGACTATTTTCTGTAGCACAGGGTGGATTCAGCGTGTGAAGAGGCACCTGTGTCATATGGGAAGGGGGGGGGGCACCAGACTTATGAGGGCCTGGGGGAGGGGGTGAAAGACAACAGAATGAGGTCATTAAGTGAATAAGGCAGGATGTTGAGGGGATGGGGAGGGTATCATCTTATTTTCATATTGCCTCCCCCCCCCCCCCCATTCTCCCTTTCTTTTCCCTCTGTTTCCCTTCTTCTTAATTCCTATTTTTTTAATATGCCATTCAAAGATGGGCACATACATGTACAATGTACCCCTTAGTAGCTTTGATACATGCTGATGAGGTGAATATACTACACAAGAATAAATACAGACAAATCAACCCATGACTACGTCTTTCAGCTGGTGACGCAAATGACTTTGACTTGAGTTAATGTTCATGCAGGCCGCCTTAATACAAATTGTTTTTATCTCTATATACTCCTAAGATTCCTGACAGCCTCTTGTTGATTTTTAAAATTATTTTATTGAACATATTATTTTGAGTGTTGTTAGCTAGACTTACCTATTTTTGTATCTTTCTCTGCATCTTTCTTCTCCTCTCCGTTCTCTACTATAGCTTCCTTGGGTGAAGAATCTGAAAGTATCAGATAAAAAGAAATTAAATATAGATATATAATTTATATATACCAAATATTCAATTCAGAATTGTTTCTCTAATAATGTCACAGGTGTAGTTAATTACTCTGTACTATGCCCCCCCCCTCTCTCTCTCTAGAGCTCTCTCTCTCTCTCTCTTCCTTTCTCTCTCTCTCTCTCTCTCTCTCTCTGATGATATTTTTAGAGTTATATTTGATTTTGTATTATCTTACAATGTATTGAATATTTATCCCATATATTCATTTGTTCCTTCATTTTTAATAAATATGTATTAAGTACATTTTTCTCCTGCAAGTGGTGATCTGTTTCGAGTAAATAAAGTCATTATATTCTATACATGTATTGAAACTTGTATGTTTTTAATGACAGAAATTGAAATATAGATTGTAGAACATATAGTACTTGGTACAATGTTCTACAATCTGTATTTCAATTTTTGGCATTCTTTATTGTGGCAATTTTCAAATGAATGAAGCTACCACACATAACAAATTCATACCATTTTCATGTCATTAATCAAAAGTTCAAAACCACATAAAATTATAAACATGTACATGTACATCTACATCTATGCACATACAATGTCTCTAACTGTAAGTGTATGTGTGCAAGCAAACACCCATTCTCACGATTACCACTTGAGCAACACATTAAACTTAACTTTCTTCCAATCATTCTAAGGAGCCTTATCATCAAATAGAAGATAAGATGGTGGAATTAATTAAATAAAAAAACTAATTAAATTATCTTGATCGGTTTCAACTTGAACCCTAATCGATTCGTTGGGGGAAAGCAAACAGCTTTTTTGCCGCCTAGCTAGCAGTCCAAACATCAACACATTACTTAGCCACAACACAAAGAGCATCATGACCAGAATGCTTGCTAGACATTGACCCCAGTTGCCTAGCAACCATTTTGTTATTAATTCAAAACATTGCAACTGATTGGCCAAAACTCGCTGTTTTTCTGGGGTAAGAACCAAGAGATGGAATTCTCACTCCAGTCTTGGTATGTATAGTCTTGTCAGGGGGTGAATATAGGAGGTCTAGTCATTGCTTTGTTTTCCACCAGAATTTAGATTTGATGGCTTTGCACTTTAATACCAACACACATGGAGGTGCGTGCCGGTGCCTGGGCAACACGTTGGAGACGGATATATAGATCAGAGGCAGACTGGCTTAACTCCATCATCAAAACAATATCTCATTATGATTAATAACAAAAATAGAACTATTTTGATAAATTTAAGAGACAGAATGTTATTATCTTTGCAGGAAGAATTTTGAATGCATGATCTACATTGTACATGTTCAGTTATCAACTACCGGTAAATTATTCATACCCCTTGTACATTTGATGTATTAAGTCTTTTTTATAACTCAAGAATGAGAGACTCAGAGGGACTGTTTGAATTAGGTTGGATGATAAACATCCATTTCTTAGGACCCAGACCCGAATATTGACCTCTGACCTCAATTCACTGAATTTGAGCAAAACGGGGGTTTCCTTTCGCAACTACCAGTTCCTCTATTTATTACCATCTGGAGTTTATTTTTATCCTCTCAGCGTGTTGTAAAGTGGTATCATTTTACTCCTATACTCCCTTGGATGGATAAAATATGACCGCTTACAAGTATTTTGATTTGTAATGATCCTAGATGTATATGCCTACTGGAGTTTCTAATGTATTCTGCATGGACTTAACACTTAATCACAAATGTTCTTTTGGAAATGTTGCATAAAACTTGCTATACCTGTAAATATTACTTTTGAAACAACAGAGGAACTGATTTTCCTGAGGTCTTAATGAATTAGTTTTAATTTCATTCTCAAATTGGCACTTATTTATTAGGGCCTACATTATCATTTGTTTATTTAAAAAAAAATTATTAGGCCTTGATTTACTTGTATGAATGGAATGAAAGTATGAATGTGTTCAAAGTAATTACAAATCTTAATTTGCTAATTAAACTATTAGATGCTTAATTGTATTAACAACTTTCCAATTTATAAACAACATCCTACATGCAGACTAACAGAAACTTAAGTCAAATCGTCAGGGATCAATAATGCCTCCTCCTGCTCAATTCTTGCATTTTTAAATTGAAAACGTCTGGACAGATTTTTATGATTCAATTTTTTTCAATTAACTATAATTACCTTAAAGAGAAGGTCGAGTTCTGGGAAGAGGTGAAAACTAATTTGTGAGCGTTATCATTCTTATTATGCAAGTGTGGAAGAACATCAGATAAGACATGTTCCCTGAAAAGCATGACTCTTTAAATGCCTTCATATTCTAAATATGTCATGTAACATCGTAAAAATTTGTGTAGTCCCATATACATCTTTCTGTGAACAGTGTTTGTAACTTTACCAAGACTTGGCCAAATTTCCGATCATTTTGATGATTCCAGAACCTTGCAATACACACAAATTCTTATATGCTAGATTCCACACTGTTTCTTTCACAATGCAATCGCATGACCAGAACTCAACTTCATCCTTAAGAGTTGATCGGATTAGGATTAAATATTTCCAACAGAGGTTGCTAATGGAACAAACTTAATTATGAAAACAAATTTGATTCTAAAGCTCACGGCCCCGTTTTTATGGGTTCCCACTACTCGATCAACCATCGATCCTTTAAACAACAATAATAAATACATGAGGTGAATGGAAAATGTCTCTTTCCTGCATGAGTTTAATGCCTATACAGTGTACATCTGTGGGTTATAAATTCCTTTTTTTTCCACTTAGTGGTTGTTTGTGCACCTTGGACACATCACAATGATGCGATAAATAAGACGTCTTACTGGTCGCCATGGCAACATAACCTGAGGGGAGTGTATAGTTCTATAGCACTGTCTGTTGATAAAAGCCATAAAATAACCTCTTAGGCGATTCGCGATTGCTCTTATGTAATAGCCGAGTGCGAATTTTGCTGAGATTAACCGTAGTCTACTGTAATGTTTACAAGTTGTGTACATGTTCCATACATTGTAGCTGTGGCTGAAATTGATGACCATAAAATAAGCTCTGAATTGGTTGCCCTTGAGTGATAGCCGAGTGTTAAATTGACAAACCACAGCTACATGTAGTCTACACAGTGTTTACAAGTTACATGTTCATGTGACCTTACATTATATATAGCTAAGAGAATGAGAAAGGAGGACAAACCACAGCTTACACAATGTTCACAAGTTACATGTTCATGTGACCCTACATTATGTATACCGTAATTAACGGTGTATTAACCGCACCTTTTTGCCGCCGAAAAAAAATCAAAGTCGAGGGTGCGGCTTATACGTACACGGTACACAAAATAAAAAAAGGGTGCTGTTAATACACGAAGGCGGTTAATACAACGTTAATTACGGTAGCTAAGAGAATGAGAAAGAAGGAGCAGTCTATGGAGGAACAGAGAAAAGGAGAAAGGGAAAAGAGGGATACATGTGTGAAAGAAAAAGGGAACGAGAGCTAGAAGAGAGAAAGACAGGGAAAGAAGAATCTAGAATGAATGGACATGAAAGAGACTGAGAGTAAGATATAGAGAAGAAAGGAGTGAACAAAGGAGAACAAGGAGAGAATGAAAGAACAAGGAGAAGAGAGAGAGAGAGAGAAGAAAAAAAAGAATGAGAGAGCAAAAAAGGGAAAGAAGGAATTGTTCATGCATATAAAAAGAGAGAGAGACAATCAGAGAAAGACCTTTAAACATACATGTACATGTACATATAGTTGGAGAAACATAGAGGGGAAGAGTTAGAGAAGGAGACCTGGACGAATAGCAGGCAAAGTGCGAGAAAAAAAAACTGGAACCAACGAGAGAGAGAGAGAGAGAGAGGGGGAGAGAAATGAGGAGAGAGAAATGAGAAAGATAGGGAGAAATAGAGAGGACATTAGGATGGCAAAAAAGATTATAATGGATGTAAATTTGTTAATATTTGTAATGGATGTAATCTCTCAAAGAAATTTAATTTGAATGACATGTTTCTTTTTTCTGAATGTTATTGTATACAATCGAGCTCCACTGTCTAGTGTTTACATGTGCAGTTGTACCAAGTCTAATTTTTCAAGTTCCTGCACACGAAGCCCTTGTGGCCCTTGCTACTGTAGTAACTATTTTTAGTGCAATTGATACTGAAACGTATGGATAGTAAATGGACCAATTAAATTGAGAATCAGGCTAATAGAACAGTTCTACAGGCATTGGACAGACAGAACAATGAACTACAATGTAAGTGAAACATCTGACAAAATAATGATAAAGACAGCATAGAAAGTAGACAAAATGGGTATAGACACAAACGACACCAAATGAGGATAGGATAAAGTAGTATTAGACCGAATGGCAGTTAATTGCAGCAATAAAGGCAATAATGATTAGGTCCTATGCCAAGATTTAACTAGGCTTCATGTAACTACTGCAAAGCCATAAAATCAGACTTTGGCCCTAAACTACAAACAGCATAATCGCGTTACCATGGACACAGTTAAACAACTGCTTAGAGATACAGCTACAGTGCTAATACCATCAAGTAATGGCGTTCTTTATGCCTACATGTATTGTATACATATGTTTGTGCGTGACATGATTTCAGTAAATGTTCATTCAATCTTGAAGAATATTTCATGAGAACGACTGAACTCATTTATTTTTAAAATACTGCCAGACTTTTACATAAAACCTTAAATGTAATTGTAAAGCCAGTCTTGAATCTTGGCATGATATAACAAGTAATTATGTTCTTAAAAGGCAATTGTATCTCAATTATTGAAAGGACTAGACCTTTACAAATCACACCAATTCCAAATCCCTGACAGTGCTATGTGAAACATGAGAGTACATCTATACATATTCCTGGAATATATATACTTCAAATTTCACTGACAGGCTTCACCAATTAAGAGCCGTCAAAATCGGATGAAGAGTAGGAGATTTAAGCACCTGTCAAAACTTTTACTGCACTTTTCATTTTGTTTTCTCTTTTCACAAATTTCTCAACTGTCACTTATTCTAATCTTTCTTTATAAATCCCTTTCACTTTGTCATTATCCAACTTAAGAAAGCTTTAAGAACAATGATTAATTACAGCAAACAAAGCCAACTGTCACTTATTCTAATCTTTCTTTACACCTCCCTTTCACTTTAAAATGATCAAACTTTAGAAAGCATCAAGAACATTGCTTAATTATAGCCAACAAAGTCATGCTAAACGAGCCTAAACACAAAGTCGCTACAAGAACATAACACTCCTGACTCGATCTTAATAAGGATGACATCCAAAGAATAGCTCTTCAAAGATGGATAGACAACAATGGCTGCACTGGGGGACTCGTTTCCTCGGCAACGAGTGCAGTCAAGGGGCTCATTGAACAAAAGATGTCTGCCATGAATCAACATGGAAAGGGGCTCTTATCCTCCAGTAACTACAATAAATGAAAACATCGCAGGTATTGTTGAAGCGGGTTGCTGCCAATCCCAGTGCCTCATTCTTTTCCCCTCTCGTGTGAGTTGTTTTGATTCTCCTTAAGAATAAGGCTATTCATCAGGATTATGACATAATGACGGAGAAACCGGTCAACAAAACCACAAAACTTGCTTTGGTGACCATGTGTAAATATGAGGAAGACTACATGACATGTACCTGTCTATTTAAAGACCATGACATTTTGTTTCTATTGAACAGACTTGAGACATGTATCTTTTTACACAAAGATCACCTGCCTATAGATAACGATCCCTTTTCTTGTCTTTCTTGTGTGGTCTTTATTTTACTACATAATAATGTTGCTGACAGATAGAGTGGGCGAGCCAAAAGCAACAAAATGTACACAGAGGTGAAAATAGCAGTTTAGATTTAGAACCCTTTAAACAAAAATATACCCTCTAAAATACTAATAATGTACAGCATCTCCCAGGAACAATTTTTTTTGTTATTGTATACAAAAAGCTATAAAAAAGTACAAGTCCAAAATTTGTTCATGCCTGTCCATGTACTGGTATATTTATATTTGTAACTACTAACTATGATAGTTTAACTGAATTTTTAACTATAGTACCCTGTCTAAAGCCAGGGTAATAATATGATTGCAACTTGGCCCTCAGAGAGAAACAGTATTGTAATAATGAAAAGGCTACCCTGGGTAAAAAAGACATGTCATCATTATCATTATTATCATCATCATCATCATTATTTTTATTATCATTTTGAACTCATCAATGACTTGCACTGCCATGACCGATTTAATTTAGTATGGTATGTATAAGACTTGGATTTTGGTGTAAAAGATGGTTCCTTTCTCTTTGATGTTGCCCTTTTACGACTTTAGAGGGCCATTTGCCAACAGTCCTGCCTCTGCTCTGCCCCTTCCCCTTCCACACTGACACCCCCCTTTTATTTTATTTGTAAGGAATAATGATTGTCATTTCCTCAATTTAAAAAAAAGACAAGTGCTAGAATATGATATTGATCACAGTAATCATACACTCACACTTTACTTCAAAAAGCAAACAAATTAAGTCTTTAAACTTTAAAGATGCAAGGATCAATAAAAGACTTTATGAGTCAAAAAGGCATTGGTCAAAATAGCAATAAAAATACAAATACGGTGTGGTGCCTTAGGTGAATGAGAATAAATCTGGAAGACAAATTATCTAAACTGAAAGACTACAACATCAACGAACCACTTTAGGAGTCAAAAGTAAAAAAGGCATTGGTCAAAATAGAATCACTGTTTGGTGTCTAGGGTCGCTGGGCAATGCAAGAAATCCTTTATGCCATTGTATTTATTCAAGAGAAGAGTTTTGGTTACGTCGCAGTTGTGTACATGTTAATCGATGTTTAAGCATTGATTGAAATGCCAGAAGGGGATTTCTCTCTCTTTCTTTACAATAAGATATTGATTTGCTTTCTGATGACCATCGAAATGATGTCTACCACGTGAATACCTCTTTGAGTTGAGATGAAAAGTCATGCAGAAGAAGTTAAATATCAATACAGGTCGAACCTTGCAGGCTAGCTCATGCTTGAGTTTCATTTTCAACTCCAAATGTGTTGTCTTGTATTGTTTGCTAAGATTGTATAACTGCAGTCATGTATACATTTTATTTGTAAGGTTACAATATACAAATGCATGCAAAAGGACAAGAAGGACCCATTAGAAATGAGAAAGACATGATTTAAACATGATGAAAAAATCTCAAGATGAGCTGAGGACATTTTCAACCATTTCTCAACTATGAAGGAGTAATGTACATTGTACAACGTACACATACAACTTGGCAGGGCTATATTGAAACAGAAATATATTGCAATATGTGGACATTAAGAAATGTGCAACATTTCATCACAAGTAAAGTTAAGCAATATCTTTTAGGTGTAGGGCCTAATGAATACGACAAAATAAAAATGGTGGTGGTGATGATGATAATGATGATGATGATGATGATGATGATGATGATGATGATGATGATGATGATGATGATGATGATGATTGGTGATGATGATGATGATGATGATTGGTGATGATGATAATGATGATGACGATGATAATGATGATTGGTGATGCCGTTATTGGTGGTGGTGGTGTTGGTGGAGATGGTAAGAAACTAAAAATGATGGTAGTGACATGGTGATGATGATGATAATAGGGGCGATTTTGATGGGGATGATGATGATTATTGAGTAGATGAGCATAAGGGTGGTGATAGTGGTGGTGACCTATATGATTGATTGTGATGGTACAGTATTGTCATTATAACGTTAGTGGCTTGTGGTGCATGGTGATTAATGATCATGATAATTTGAATGGTGGTGTTAGTGGAAGTGATGGGGAAGAAGAAGAAGAAGAAGATATATTCATGATAGTGGTGGTGGTGATAATTATGTAATGTTGATGATCATGACCATGTCATTTTTTTCAATAACATTAATTATATATTAACAATATTACTCCAAGTAATTTAAAAGGACAAAAAATAAGTTCAACATAAAACTTTTAATTCCAGCAATTGCACGCTTTATCATCATACATTCTAACATTCTCTTTACATCATATCCATGTCCCCCTCTTTCGATTGTCTCTCACTTTTCTAATTCCACTTCATTGTATTGTGGTATGGGCCTCAAATCTTCAGTGAAGTTTAAGTTCAATCTTCAAACTTTATTGAAGTGAATCTACATCTCCACAACCTCCTAACATACCTGTATTCTGTTGGTCCTCTATGTGTTTATTGCTATCTTGTGGTTCCTGTGTGGTTTTATCGGGTCCGTTCATAACTTTACCGGGTTGTTCTCCCGTTTGATGATTGTTCGTGTCCGATGAAGGACCTGTCTGATTCTCCACCGCCGTCGATCCTTTGCTATTTCCACAACCCATTTTCGCTCCAAGTGTTTTCACAAGTTCATACAAAAATAAATTCCACAGTATTCCTCAAACTATGTCCCGTCCCGGTTTCTTGTAATTTTCGCTCGGTCTTCTGGCAGGAATTACGTAAAAAATACAATTTCCGGCAGTAAACAGAGTCAAATTTCTGAACTTCTCAAAACTAAACGGGCTGTAATTTGACACCTATTCACCGCTCAGACATTTACTACGAGGCGTGCATGTGTATAACGGAATCGGGCGTGTGTAACGTTTCAAGAATTCACCTGTCGTTGTTCTCGATCTCGCATTAGTTGTTTGTGGGCGGAGCCTAAGAAGTATCTATAGCGACGAAGGGGAGAAATGCGATTAAAGTGACGAGTGCTTAGCTACGCTGATAAAGAATTTAATTCCCCGAAATAAACACTACCCTTGAATGTTGGCGTTTGTTAATTAGTTAGGGACAAAAACATGTTCTATTTGATGTTTGCAAAATGTGTAACTTTTCAGCGATAATAACTCAAGAGAAACAAGAACGGATAACTTCGGTATCTGGCTTAGATTTGAAGCAGAAATACAAAGACAAATGGTGAATCTCTTTAGTCGATCTCTTTTAATTTTAGACGAAGTATAAGAAAGCTGAGATTTTTTTTGTTTTTTGTTAAGGTTTAGATTACAAAATGGGGAATATGTGAAATATAATGAGAACTCTCTTTTTATGTTGTTCCCAAACTATGTTGTTTTTTCGTAGAAGGCAGAAAATTGAGATATTGCCTTTGAAACAAAACTCTCACTCTCATTTCTCTCATATTTCTCATTTCTTTTACCCCCCCCCCTTTTTTTTTTCCTTCTCCTTAAAGGTACTATGTCCCATTTGCAGGCCAAAAAAATGAAAAAGTTAAATTCCAACTGCATTTGAAAGATAATACTAATTTAGAACTTCCCTAAAAAAGGTGGGGCTTGAAAACGTCTTCAAGTGGGAAAATAACGACTATTAGTTGTCAAATCGACTTTAGGGCTATAGAGCCCAAAAGTAATAGTCTTGATTTTCAGACAATTGTACCGAATGGTCATACGTTTTATGCTGCGCAAAGATTCAATCAGTTTAATCTTGGCCATCACAAGAAGTGGGTTATTGATGTAGACAAATGCTCATGTACCCTTTACAACTCTTTTCATGTATGGTATTACCAAAGAAGAAAAAAAGTCAGTCAGTCACCAGAAGCGGATCTAGAGGGGGGGTTGGGGGGGGCCCCCCCCCCCCCAAAAAAAAAAAAAAAAAAAAAAAAAAAAAAAGAAAGAAAAAAGAACGCACGCTGGAGAGAAACCCTTTCAAGTGCAAATATTGTGAGAAGATATTCAACTCATCTGGTAACTTAACCAAACACATGATAACTCTGGATATAACTATGTATTAAACTGTTACTTGATTTAAAAAGACGTTATCATGCACTGCTTTTTATGGTCTCCATTGTGTTAATAGATGCCAGGAAAACATCACTTACGGGGTTCAAATAAACACCCCCCAAAAAATCGGCTCGCCGCTTCGCGGTTCGTGGACGATGCTCCGCAAGGTTTAGATTTGTTCCACCTCCCTGATTGCACTAAGCGCACTACGTTGCTATGTTGGTTGGATGCTTCTCAAATAAAGATCTGATCATTTCCCGATGAAGCCCAATGGCCGAAATTCGAAGTTGCACTTCTTTACAAAAAATAATGTATATATCTATTTATTTCAACTCATATCAAGATAAAACGTTTGAAAACTTTTTGATTAATCTGCATATTCGAGAGTAAACCATGACGTTTTTGTTTTGTTTTGTTTTGTTTCCACTATGAATAAAGTCCATGTGCAAGTAAATAAAGTATAGGCGGCTAGGCATATCCAACTTAAGAGAGTAAATTCCTTACAACAACAAAAATAATAAAAAATATAATTTTTTTCAAAGTTGTATTTAAAAGATAAAAAACAAGCCTTGAAGCAACGATAGCGTTGGCATTAAGTGATCTATTCCATGAAACAAATCAAACTAATATTCACTTTATATATCACAGTCTGGTTGTTTTCTATACTATTTCTTTAAGTCCATAGAATGTAAGTTACAAAATTATTTTTTCCGTGCAGCTTTATGTTTTGATTTGATTTGATTTATTGGTTTCTGCATCTTTTTTCTTTTTTTCATCATACATTTTCATGAACATATTATGGGTTGATACAATATTTTAAGTGTATATAATTTTATACAGATAATAAACGAAATTAAAGAAATAATATTTAGTGCATAATTAACATACAGGGCTACAGAAATAAGCAAAGTAGCTCCCTCAAAAGCAAGATAAATATAAAACACGATCATCACAACTATTATTTTCGAAAAATCAATTCCCGGGCATTAGCAATACCCTATAATTATATTGTATACATCGTCATCATAAAGAAACCGTGCTCGGATTATATAATGCCTTATTGTAATGTTCGCACACTGATGCACACGGGTATACTAAAATTGCCTTTAATAGGTTGACTTTTCAAAAAGTATTTGCGATCCGTGAAATAAATCGGCATTTGTATCTCTACATATACATCTACAGGTCGTTATATCACTGCCATTGTGTAAAAACGGATGATTTCAGGTCGTGACGTAAACCGTTTTAACTTAGGGAGTGGGTGGGGGCGGGACTTTTGGGACATTCTAATTTCTAAACTTATTTTCATTAGAAGGAGAAGAAAGAAAAGAAGGAGAAGAAGAAGAAAGGAGAACGAAGAAGAAGAAGAAGAAGAAGAAGAAGAAGAAGAAGAAGAAGAAGAAGCAGAAGAAGAAGGGCAATTCCACGGTAACGGAAGGACACTCAGACAAGAGTTTTGAACTTCAGGTTCATACTAAAAGAACTGTTTTATTAGTATAAGATGTGAAACAGTACAGATATAATACCTATATAAGTGCCTTTAATTCTCCCAAAAAAAATTGTCATTATAGTTAAGTAGTTTAAGAATGTGCATATTAATTATCTCGGTAACGGAAGGACATAAAAATGGACATGGTTTTTCCAGTTAATTAGTGTTTATCCAAACTTTGTGAAGTTGATGAAGCTTTCTACTTGACTGAAACACATTTTGTTCCCCATAGTTTAATACATACTAATAAAACATTTCTTTTAGTATGAACCTGAAGTTCAAAAATCTTGTCTGAGTGTCCTTCCGTTACCGTGGAATTGCCCAGAAGTATAGAAGAAGAAGAAGAAGAAGAAGAAGAAGAAGAAGAAGAAGAAGAAGAAGAAGAAGAAGAAGAAGTAGAGGAAGAGGAAGAGGAAGAAGGAGAAGAAGAAGAAGAAGAAGAAGAAGAACAAGAAGAACAAGAACAACAACAAGAAGAACAAGAACAACAAGAAGAACAAGAAAAAGAAGAAAGAATACATTAGCTTGTCCCAAGTTTTGGAACTCACTTCCTATTGATGTAGCTCATTCTATCAGTGTCTCTGTTTTTAGACGCAAACTGAAATGATTGTCTCTCCCCCCCCCCCCCCCCCCCCCCCTCTATCTTTTCCAGACTGGCCCTTACCTTACCTTACCAACAATTCTTCATTTAATAGCAAACTCGCTTTGTTCTGTTTTGCTCTATTATTGTACTTTTTTCTTTTCTCTCATCTCTCTCTCTCTCTTCTACTTCTTCCCCATCACCATTTCCCCCTACATAATTATGACTTCTATACTTCTCAACTTTCCTCTGTTGTTTTTTTGTTCTGTTTTGCGCTTTCGCTTTCCATCCTTTTGTATATATTTTCCCATTTTCTCCTTTTCATATACACTGTCGCTCATAAAGTTGGAATATTTTTTGTTTTACCCTAATTTATGGAATTATTAAAAAAAAAAAAAAAAATATTTTATTGAATGATAATTTGACAATGTGTGTTTTGCGTGACTGCTAAAGCATGTGTATGCTACTATGCTTATCAAATAGGGGACCTACGCCCTTAAGTCATAAATGACAGTAATGAGTAAGAGGGTAAGAGGACACTTTTTTGGGGGGGTCTCGAAATTTGAAAAATTGACATTTTGCTCCATTTGGGAGGGGGGGTTAGATCACCTTTTGTTAGGTCAGCCATTGGCATAAGAAGAAGAAGAAGAAGAAGAAGAAGAAGACTGAGAAGAAGAAGACTGAGAAGAAGAAGAAGAAGAAGAAGAAGAAGAAGAAGAAGAAGAAGAAGAAGAAGAAGAAGACTGAGAAGAAGAAGACTGAGAAGAAGAAGAAGAAGAAGAAGAAGAAGAAGAAGAAGAAAAAGAAGAATAAAAGTAGGAAGGAAAAAAAAAACTAGAAGAAGAAGGAAAAACAAGACAAAAGAAGACAAATGAAAAAGAATAATGATCATTGTCAATGAACCAACTCTCAGAGCCATCTACTATAGCGCCATCTGCGATGACGTTTTCCATAGCGCCGCGATATTTTGAAAATGGGTCGGAAACGAAACTCAAGAGAGGATTTGTCGGTGAGATTTTCTGTTATTATTTACAGTAAAATTGTGTAGTGAAAATAATGAGAGTATGACATTGTTGATGGATTAATTAATAACTTGTTTATTTCTAGCTAATGCTTCTGAACTAATGAATGAATGATGAGAGTTGACATTTGAAAAATCAGCACGGGCCTTTCCGACGTCGACCAGCGACTCTCACTCGTCCAAGCGGGCGCGGTGGGGTAGGCAACAGGCAGCGGTCGGCTGGCTCCACAAACATCATGCACAACCACTGAACCAGCAATTATTTTCATTCTCTTTCAAATAGCAAATCTAACTTTCAGTTTTAAGATCTACAGCTTATCTGATAAATAAGGAACAACGGACGTTGGCAGCACTCAGTGAAACTTTAACTTTGTTTTCTGATCAATCTGTATCATGCAATTCAACAAAATTGTTTCTTTTATTTTATGATTCTGATAAATATTGATAGACTCTAAGTTTTAACTTTTTAGTACTAATTACTAGACTTCTACTAGTCTAGGCTACATACTAGTCTAAACTACTTCTAATTACAAGTTGTAACTTTTACATTACAAACAAGGTTAAAGATCAAGCACAGACATATAGACTAGACCCCTAGTCTGTATTTACTGGATCCAAGTAGAAATTTCTTTGCTAATTGAAAATTTGAAATAACTCCTAGGCTAGGAAGCCTAACATTTGATTATACTCTTAAAGGTACTATGTCCCATTTGCAGGCCAAAAAAATTAAAAAGTTTAATTCCAACTGCATTTGAAAGATAATACTAATTTAGAACTTCCCTAAAAAAGGTGGGGCTTGAAAATGTCTTCAAGTGGGAAAATAACGACTATTAGTTGTCAAATCGACTTTAGGGCTATAGAGCCCAAAAGTAATAGTCTTGATTTTCAGACAATTGTACCGAATGGTCATACGTTTTATGCTGCGCAAAGATTCAATCAGTTTAATCTTGGCCATCACAAAAAGTGGGTTATTGATATAGACAAATGCTCATGTACCCTTTACAACTCTTTTCATGTATGTTATTACCAAAGAAGAAAAAAAGCCAGTCAGTCACTCAATAGTGTCTGACAGTGAAGTCTAGCAAGTAAACGGGTTTCCTTGCATAATTTGAATATGAGGACACTGCTAAGGTTTAAATTTCACAGATAGGACTAGACCGAATTTTCCGTCTCTTTCGTTCGTTAGCCTCTTATTGGGGTAGGGTCGGCCGGCTCTCTCTTTAGAGACGGAAACCGTCTATACACATTCCCTTGATAACGCCACGACCAACTCTGGTCGTAGCGTTTTGCCCCCAAAATCCCCCAAAATGTCATTTTACCTCATGCATTGATTATTTAAAATTAGGAGAAGGTTTTACTACCTCGGTTCCACTTACCAACTTGACTGTATAATCCGTTTAATGGTCCCTTTTAAGGAAATTACGGGTCTAAATTGACAGCCGTGTTGAAAATCTTGCAAGGTGTGTTAAACTCTCGCTGTCGGAGTCATCTAAATCAATCGCATCCCTTCTAGTCTACGCCGAAGGCAAAATGATTATGAAGGAAAAACTGTGCGCCATCTACACGCTCGTAATGGCGTTATCACAGTTTTTCCTTCATAATCATTTTGCCTTCGGCGTAGACTAGAAGGGATGCGATTGATTTAGATGACTCCGGCAGCGAGAGTTTAACACACCTTGCAAGATTTTCAACACGGCTGTCAATTTAGACCCGTAATTTCCTTAAAAGGGATCATTAAACGGATTATACAGTCAAGTTGGTAAGTGGAACCGAGGTAGTAAAACCTTCTCCTAATTTTAAATAATCAATGCATGAGGTAAAATGACATTTTGGGGGATTTTGGGGGCAAAACGCTACGACCAGAGTTGGTCGTGGCGTTATCAAGGGAATGTGTATAGACGGTTTCCGTCTCTAAAGAGAGAGCCGGCCGACCCTACCCCAATAAGAGGCTAACGAACGAAAGAGACGGAAAATTCGGTCTAAGATAGGACATACATGACATATTCATAACTCCTGCAAAGTTCTACAGAATTTGAGGTTGGCTGCAAAAGGGACATAGTACCTTTAATGTAGTATATATATGAACAACACCCATAATCTCAAATTTCAGGGAGGAAATGAACTTGATGAAGAGGGCTATGGTGATACCGATGCTGATGATGCATTCCTTATAATGGACAGTGAAGGAGAGGATGACATCCCAAACACACAACCAGCCGATGATAGGGTGCTCAAAGGTATGACGTTTAAAACATCACGTTTTAATATTGTAAAAGGTTGATATGATATTATGATGCGTGCTCAAGGGGGTGTTTCACAAAGACTAAGAACAAATTTAAGTTGGACTTAACTTTGCCAGGCCGTTCATGCCACTGTTTGCTCTCACCACTGGCGTTAATTTCTCTAGGGACTTACAAATCATGGTCACAAATCTACAGAATTGATAGTTTATTATTGAAGGAAAAAATATCATCTAAACATCATAATTGAGAGACCAATGGTGAGAGCAACTAGTGGCATGAATGGCCTACAATAGTTAAGTCCATCTTAAAGTCGATCTTAGTCTTTGTGAAACACCCCCAGGACTGCAACATTTCCTACACCAACCAAGAACGTGTACCAAACCTTGTGACAGATGTACCGAGAGAAAACAAATTAATGAGACCCATTCGGGTACGGTGTAAACGTTCACCAACCAAATATATAATTACTTCAATCCTGGACTCAACTAAACTTAACCAATGCCCTAATCTTAACCAAACCTAATTGCAAACTTAACCTTAAACCTATTTCTTTAACAAATGCTTGTGTGTTATTATTATTATTATTTGAACAATGCAATTCAAAGTTACTAACGATTTTAATGAATATTTTGAGGGTTACGATGAAATATCCATCCAAAAAATTATAGAAAACTATTGAATAAAATGTTTTTTTAACAAAAATGTAATTATAAGTCCCAATTACATTTATTAAATGCACCCAAAATTTCCTCCTCGCCCCCGAAAATACTAAGGAAGCAAATCCTCTTTTATTATGCAGTAAATGATCATCTTGTTGCTTAAACTTCCCATAGTTAACGATAGTTTTATATACAGTTGAAACGCTTGCGTCTTCTCATGAAAACGTTATGCTGTGGCCCCTTTCCTTCTTTTTCTTGAAGATGTCATTGCGTATGTTGAAGTGAGAACCAAGACAGAGAACCGGTCTAAAGGAGTTTCAAAGCAGCTGGAGCTCTTGGGAGCTAAGGTGAGTTCAACTCCCAGTTGCCTTTAGTATAGCCTACATTTAGGAAGTCTGTTCATCAAAAGTCTCTGGCCTATTTTCTCAAGTGAGACTGAGTCACTACCTTTGCACGTTAAGAACCCACTGCACTATTCGTATAAGAGTAGGGGGAAACCCCGGTGTAGTGGTCCACCTGCACACACCCCCAGTATAGTACGATAATACTCTGTAAAGAGGTCTGTACTCAAAAGGAAGAAGAAGGAGAAACCCAGGCCCTGTTTCATAAAAACTTGTTATCAATAACAAATGCTAGATTTCTATAAAGAATGTGCTCTCAGCCAAGCAAATGCAACAATTTCAGTAGCTTCTAACTGTTATTATAACTTTTTATTGATAACAAGTTTTATGAAACAGGTTGAAATTCAGTAGAGTACAAGTGCAATATTCTTTATGGTTTTTAAAGCAGTTAAGATGAGATATTACCCTGAAATGTAATGCATACTGCTCACATGCAACCGTAGTTTAAAAATCTTTAATTCCTTGTTTTATTTTCTCATCAGGTGGAGAAAAAGTTCACCAATGATGTCACTCATGTTGTATGGAAAGATGGGAAGAAGTCGACACGAGACAGAGCAGTCAAGAAAGGCATTAGGCTTGTGTCTGTACTATGGGTTGACAGGTAAGAAAGAAGTTTAGTGAAACCTGTACACAAAGACCGCAAAAAAAAAGGAGGTGAAGAAGAAAAACTTGAGAAAAAGTTCAATGATATCACAGGTAAGAACTCTACAGGAGACAGAGACTCAGAGGAGTAAAATATTAGGCTTGTGTCTGTTCTATGGGTGGACAGGTAAGGATGAAATGTAGTGAAACCTGTGCACAAAGACCGCTCAAGGGAGACAAGAATTTCGGTCTGTTCATCAAGGAAAAAAATATCCTTGAAAGCTGTGAGCATAAAAATCTGTAACCTAGAAAACATGTGCTAATATTGGAGTGCCTTGAGCACCTCGAATGGTAGATGATATGTGCGCTATAACAATATCCAATATTATTATCATTATTATTATCATTTTCCATCTCATATTTTGTTTTTCTTTCTTCACTTGAACAGTTGTAAGCAGAACCAGGAACATGTGGCAGAGTCTCTCTTTCCTGTTTCAGCCCCCGGTGATAAAGATGTTATTCAAATTGGCAAGTTGAAGGTATCTTTCAGTGAGATGTTCTGAATATTTTAGTGTGTGATCAGGGTTCGTACGGGTCAGGGAATTTCTGGAAAGTCAGGGAATTTAAAAATGTTTTTTCCAGAAGCAAAAAGTCAGGGAAAGTCAGGGAATTCGTCCATTTCTTCTGGAAAGTCAGGGAAAATCTTTTTTTCTTCAAGATGTTTGTTAAAATGGCATTTAATTTGTCTTGTGAACCAAGGAAAAACACATTTTGTAAAATTTGTGGTTCACATAATAGCTAGCCCATCACAATGCAGTGTAGTACGATGCTAATGTTCTTTTTGAGAAATTTGTGTGTGCATGACTGTTTGTTGACCTGTGTATAGGCAAATTCATGCAATGTACTGAGCTCTGTGAGAGTGTGTGTGTACAGTATTTGTGTGTATGTGACTGATCACACCAATCAGAAACTTCCTTGTGAGTGGGCGGAGAGTGAAGCTAGCATAAATTAAACTTGTCAGTGACCACTAGCACAGTATACAGTACTGAAGAATCATAAATTATGAAGTTTGTTGACCTGTGTGTAGGCAAATTCACCTATTGTGCTGAGCTATGAGATCGAGAGTGTGCATTTGTTTGTGTGTGTGTTTCTCCTTACAGTAAGCAAGTGATGTGACTGATCAGACCAATCAAAAACTTTCCTTGTGAGTGGGCGGGGAGTGAAGCCAGCATAAATTAAACTTGTCAGTGACCGCTGGCACAGTACTGCAGAATCACAAATTATGAAGTTTGTTGACCTGTGTGTAGGCAAATTCACGTGGCTGGTGCTGTGAGATCGAGAGTGTGCATGTGAAAATTTTGCTTTATTCTCCTTGCCCCCAGCACTGTCTCTCTCTCTCTCTGCATGGACCTACTATATGCTCTCTGTCTCCCATTCTCGAGCGATTGGCACATATTTTAACTCATCATTCTCTTCCTTCCATCTAGTCTGATCTCTCTCTTCTCTCTCTTTTTTCTCTATTTAATCATCTTTCGACTATTTTTAAAACCTATTGCCCCCCTCAAATCTTGCCTTTATTAATTTTGATCTCTTTCTTTAAAATAATACAAAATTATTTACCTTTGAAAAGTAGTTTTCGCATGTTTCCTTTCTTTCTCAAGTTTCTTTCATTTTGTTTCTCGATCCCATCCCAACATTCATTCACATCTCTTTATCTCTTTCGCTATCGACTTTCACTCATTCTCAGTTCCCCCAAAGCATGTCGTGTCGTAGAATTATTTTTAAAAGGCAAAGATATTCATATTCACTATCAAAATCCAAGCAGTATTTTTAACTATTGTGTTTACAAACGGCAAGGATTAGTGCATGCATGCCAGACAGTTGCCGCCCAGCGTGGTGTAATATTACATGTGGTTTCTCTGAACAGCGTGCGCGGCCTCTGTTTGTTATCGGTTACCAGGCAACCAGCACATAACAAAATGTATGCAAATCTTGGGTTCATGTATAGCATGGGCGCTGCATTCCACGCTTGTTTTTAATTGACAGACAAACGGACCAATAATAGTAAAGCATGTGGGATGGATGCTCTGACAGGGAGTGACTTCTGTATTTTGAGAAGTGGTGAATGCCTAGCCCAGTATATAAAACCCGGCTGGTTTCGTCTTAGGGAGTGGTCTAAACTAAGCATGTTGACCTGGGACTTATTGTAACCAGGGAGGTGACAAACCCTGTTGTAACTGTCTTGAATCCTGGCTGGTAGACATGCAGCAGGATAAAAAAATATTGCCTCAGTAGACAGTAGGTTACACAAGATGTGTGGTAAAACAATAATTTAAATGTAAATAACTATGCATCATGAGCCACTCGTGTTTTCTTAAGAACCCCTTTAAAAATCGTGTTGCTCTCTACTCGAATATCGCAACCCTGAATCGCATAATTTGATTCCACGTTTGGCGTCCATTGTGCGAGCGCGAGCATACAGCCAGTTAGCTAGCCTAGCCTCGTGGTTGCTGCTTTCCCCAAGGTCCGCAATTAAGGCACACTTTTTTCAGTCAGCAAGATATCGAAAGTCGGGGGTGCGCCTTATATAGTCAGGTACAGGATATTTGAGTCCTCAAATGCTACTTTTAAGTGGTTTTCAACAATCTCTGTGTCTCAACATTAATTACATAATGCAAATAAAGAATAGGATCTACTATTTGAAGTTAAACTACGTTCCTAATTTGAAAGGAAGAGTTTTTTTTTTCAGTCTCGATAAATTATGCCCTGTCACAAGGCACTTTGCCGGCCGAAGCTCTCCCGTGTCTTCAGCTCACTCGCCTGTATGATGCAGCTCACTCGCCTGTATGATGCAGCTCACTTACACAGGGGATAATGAATCACCACGCAAAAACTAGCCTGTCCACATTTCTGTTTGGACTCGGAGGAAAAAATTCTGTCATCTTTAGTTTTAAAAACAACATTGTTACTGGGTCTAACTTAGTTCAGAAGCACTTCAAATGTGCCTCGTAATAAAATGAAAGTATTTTCGAACACTGTCACTGAAATAAGAGCCGATCTGATGTTTACAAAAAGACTAATGTTGGCTTTGTTTTTGGTGGCTTTTTGTTAACCAGATCAGATCACGTCTTATTTCAGTGTTCAAATAATACTTTCACTCTCATTATACGAGGCACAGTTGAAGTGCTTGTGAACTAAGTTAGACCTTGGTCTAGTAACATGTTGTTTTTAAACTAAAGATGACAAAAAAAAGAAATCCACATTTTTTTTCAGATTTTTTTTTTTTTTTTTTTCGGGAGGGAGGGGGGGGGGGGGGGAGAATCTTCGAAATAGGGGTGCGCCTTATATAGTTTTGTGATTTGCTTCCTAGTATTGCGATGATATATAGTTGTACGCTTTAAATTAAGACATGTTCATCATTGAAAATGGTCATGGAAATTTACAAATACTTTCACTCTCATTATACGAGGCACAGTTGAAGTGCTTGTGAACTAAGTTAGACCTTGGTCTAGTAACATGTTGTTTTTAAACTAAAGATGACAAAAAAAGAAATCCAAGATTTTTTTTTTTTTTTTTTTCGGGAGGGAGGGGGGGGGGGGGAGAATCTTCGAAATAGGGGTGCGCCTTATATAGTTTTGTGATTTGCTTCCTAGTATTGCGATGATATATAGTTGTACGCTTTAAATTAAGACATGTTCATCATTGAAAATGGTCATGGAAATTTACATTATCCTGCTCTGGAAAGTCATGGAAAGTCATGGAATTTTAAAAATGTGTAAGTGTACGAACCCTGTATAAGAATATGTGGATTTTGTTTTATTTTTAGGATGTAAACAATCAAACATCATTCAGGCAAAATTATTACTTTCACTTTGCCTACCATATTATTATATACACTGTATGTATGTATACATGCATGAAAGTGATATAACAAAGTATTACAAAATTGTTTTCTCTTTGTGTTTGTTTCTCTCTTCTCCCATATCCTCTCTCCCTCTCTCTCTCTTCCTTTATGTCTGTCACATTTGTTCCCTTCCTCACTCCCCCTCTCTCTATCTTTCTCTCTTTCTCTCCCTCTCTCTCTCTTTCTCTCTCTCTCCTTCTCTCTCTTTGTCACTCTCTCTCTTTCTCTCTCTCTCTCTCTCTCTCTCTTTATATCTCTCTCTTTCTCTCTCTCTCCTTTTCCCTCTCCCTCTACCTCCCCCATCTCTCTCTCTCTCTCTCTCTCTGACGCATAACAGAGGATGAAATCCATGCAGCCCAAGGGGGTTGAGGAGGACATCCAGAGGAGTGCTGGGAGGGGGACGAGGAAGAGACGGGCCAGGATACTCCACCCGTCCCCAGCCCCTCTAACCGCCATCAATCCAGCAATCCTGGTGGCAGAAACACAGCCGATGTCGTCACCAGTGAGTATTGATTTCACCCTTCAAACAGATTTGTCTTTTTGAGAGCATTTTTTTCTTTTGGAGGGTTTGGGGTGGTCAAAGATGATAAGAAGTACACAGAGGCAATCGGATATATCTGAAAATAACTGAAAGATTAGAAAGAAATAACAACAAACATCTGCGTACAACTGTTCAAGTAAAGAAAGAAACATACAAAATGAGATTGAAAATGTCCTTTCGGATAGAGTAAAGAGGGATGTGCTTTATTTAGGTCATAAAAGACCAAATATGACAGCACTATACTATCCCTGTCACAGCATTGATGTCCTTAGACAAGCAATTAATCTATATTTGCCACACTCCACCAAGGTGAGGTAAATGGATTCCTGCTATTATTATTTCTTGAAATGTACAATGTACCAATAATTGTTGCTGGAGCTAAAGACAAGATCATTTTCCACAGCTTTTGAAAGTACATATTGAAATGTGGTACTTGTGTGTATGCTATACATAAACAGAATATTTGTATTTATTAACTTACAAATCTATGTCTCTCTCTCTCTCTCTCTCTCTCTCTCTCTCTCTCTCTTTCTCTCTCTCAGGTAACATGTGGGATTCCTCACACACCCTCCTTGATCCCAGACACACCCTCTTCCATGAAGCCATGTCTGGATCTCTTGGTCAGCATCAAGAAGGGACAGGGATCCGCACACAGTAAGTACAATAAAAATAAAAGTTTGGAAACTCAAACTTGATTGATTGTATGAGAATGCGCTCATTGAAATGTCAGAAAAGCCAATATTTGGGCTCATATATGTTCCATATTTCGTTCGATCTTACAACCAAATGGAGTTTTTAAAATATATGTTATTTTAAGCCTTCAGAAGGTAAATCTCTCTATTTATCTAATTCTCTATCTGCTTGTCCTACAGGGCGCCTATCTATCACCAACTCGCCCAACATCTCCCCCTCCACACCCCTTCGTCAGCGGCTACTCCATTGCTTCACCGAGGAGGCTAACTCCTGCACGACAGAATCTCTTAGTACCAGCGTCAAGCTCCACAAATCAGGACCGGTGCGACGACCCAACTCCAGGAGGGAGCTAACTGAGGAAGACGTTGAGATGGAGATCGATACCCCCTCTGCGGAAACGGAAGTGAAAAGTAGGGGAAGGGGGCGTAGAAGTACAGCCTCTAATAGTGCTGTGAAACTGGCAGGGGAAGGCGAGGTGAAAGTTGGAACCACTGCAGAAGTGGAAACGAAAAACAAGGGAAGAGGGCGTGGTAGTGATGCCACTCCTAGTGGTATTGACGCAGTGAAAGTTCGTTCCCCTTCTGCGGAAGACGCAGGGAGCAGGAGGAGCAGAGGACGTAGGAGTATGGCTACTCCAAGAGGTACAAAGCTTACAGAGGAAGGAGAGGGGAGAATCGATAAGCCTGTTGGGGAAGTAGCAACAGGCAGCAGGGGAAGAGGGCGTAGCAGTGGTGCTACTCCAAGGGGTAGAGCGTCAGATGTCTGTGGTGCAGGAAGTCACAGAGGAGGACCAGACAAGCCAACATTGATGGAGAACAGCTCCTCGAGTGCAGGAGATGGTGAGGAGCAGGACTCCAAGAAGAAAGGGAAAGGTAGGAAAGACATATCTTTGAAACGCAAGCTGTCTCTTGATAGTGAGGGTGGCTCTTCACAAGACAGGACATCAGTAGGCTCGAAGACGGACTGCAAAAATGTGAACGATGGATCAGTGGGTTTGAAGAGAAAGAGATGCAGCAGGAGCAAAGTTAGCAAGGAAACAATCACTACAGTTGCAGATAGGAGTGATACATCAGGGATAAATGATG
This sequence comes from Strongylocentrotus droebachiensis, assembly GCA_035222895.1. Classification (NCBI taxonomy): domain Eukaryota; kingdom Metazoa; phylum Echinodermata; class Echinoidea; order Camarodonta; family Strongylocentrotidae; genus Strongylocentrotus; species Strongylocentrotus droebachiensis. The sequence continues at coordinate 164,510 of JAVYIG010000707.1, forward strand.
TGTACATCGTTTCCACCGGCATTTGTGGCACCGATGAGGGCACAAGATCTTCTTCACAAGAGACAAAGTCATCAAGATTGCAAGAGGTCTGCCAAAGCTCCAAGAATGGATCAGCATCGAAGAGAAAAAGACCAATTTGTGTCAAAGACAGTGATCAGCTTCAATCTGCAGAGAAGTGTGGTGATTCTAAAACAGGCAGCGCAGCAATCACTTCAACGAGTACCTGTGGGACTGGTAGCACACGATCGTCAACCAGACGACGCTCGTGCTTACCTGCCCTTCCAGTGCAGCCTTCCACCGAAGATGGCCAGATGGATCAAACGAGAAGGAGAAGCAACAGGAGGAAGAGCGTAGCATCGGTTGTCAACCAGCCTTCTATTGCTGATCATCTGAACCCTCTGGGAGTACAGTCTACAGGTATGAACAGTATCCCTGGTAAAATGTCATTAGTGGGCAGAACAAAAGGTGTCGCCAAAGGGCTAGCTCCTTCCGATGTAGCCTTCAAGGAAGAGGAGGAGGGCCATCATCCAAAGAAGAAACAAAAATCACGCTCTCGTGGAAGTTTGCAGAAGTCTCTATCTCCTGGAGGATCGCAGAAGTCTACCTGTGATGGAGTGAAGGAGGAACCAGCCAAGTTAGAAGAGAAGGAGAATCAAGCCTTGGGTCAAAGAATAGGTAAGACTGCTTATACATTATAATTGTCATCAAAAGTGGGAGAAAGTTTTACATTCATTTTTTTCTTCGTTGATAATACACAAAAAGACGGAATGTTGTCTAAAATTACGGATTTGGTGTAAATATGATTTATCGTAGCAAGTGCTGTGCAGTATGGTGGCCGTCCAACACTCGCTGAGAAAGACGGAAAAGTATCAAGTGTTCTCTTAATAGAAGCCAATTTCTCATGGAAAACTGATGACCTGAAAATCAATTTTTAGTAACTTCACCAAAAAAAAATTCAGATAATCATGCGCACATGCGTCGGCGCAGTGTTGGTGTGCCTTTTTTTTTTATATAGATTCATAGCGCTGCATTGGAAATTACTGATTTATTCCCCAAATTAATGATTTTGAGCCTTGTGATTACTGATTTTCTGTTCATGAGGTTGAAAGCTCTGCTGGTAATACAATTGCAAGTCAATTTCAAGATCAACTGCATAGAATATAAACTGAACCATTGTAAAAAGTCAGCAGAACTGTATTGATCAATTTTGACTTTTTAAGCTTGGTTCATTGAGTGACAATTAGAAATTACTGAACTATGCTATCTATTATTTGGATTCTAATGACTTTGCAATTTGATTCTACACAAAACTGAATGGATCTAATTTCTCATGCGATGTCGATAGACAACTGGCAGTTTCAACTAGATAGAAAATATTTGGATTGAAATAAGGTAGAACATAAATGAAAGAATAAATAACAAATATCCTTATTTACCCCTTTTTTGTTGGGTTTTTTAAGAACAAGAAAAAATATGTGAGTGTAGGCCTATATACAAAATTTTCAATTCAAATCATATTTTTTTTTTTTTAGTATTTGGCAATAATGGTCATAAACTGACTGACTTGCCTAAATAAACAACAACAACAATATTGAAGGTGAATATGTAGTAGGAAAAAATAAAGTATTAGTGCATATTTTTATTCTTCTCTTGTATTAGGAAGCATGAATGAAGATGATGGAAGAAAGAGGAAGCTGTTATCCCCTCTCCCGACGGATTTGACTTGTTCTTCTATCCTCTCATCGATTGAAGTTCAGAACAGACCCAGCATCGAAGAGTTCAAACTAGATGGTAAATTGGCAACAAAAGCTTTCAGAGATGTTAATGTCTAGATTAATTTTTTTTCCTCCTTCTTTTTTATAGAAGTAAGGATAAGTTCTGATAATGCAAAAAAATACATTGAAAGGCAATCGATGAATGCAATTTTATTTTGGTATGTATCAGTGAAAATGGGGCTGTGCAAACAAAAATCTATTTTGTTTAGATTTTTTATGCATTTTGGGTGAATTAAATCTTGCAATGCTCAATCAGAACGTTCGTTGAGCGAAGCCACTTAATTGAATTATTTACAAGCCCTTAATTTGTGGCAATTTTCAAAAGTTACTTGTCCCATGATGTGAACAATTTGCAAAAGTTTCCTGTCACAAATATTTCTTCTTTAACAGTATTAATTTTGTTTGTAAATAGCATGAGGTGGAGGTTATTATTTCTAATAATAATTTACGTACATTCTCTTTTTAGAGGATCCACAAGACATAAATCTTTGGGTTACAAGTAGGCTAGTTATAAGTATTTCTTCTTTTATGGTATTAGTTTTATTCATTGGATTTCCATTCACTTTCCATAGGATCCATAAGACAAAGAGCAAAAAGATCCACGTTGAAGAAGGATTCTGTACTAGAAGCCCAGCTGGGTACAAGCAGTGAAGACAGTGTGATATCTTCAGAGGACTTGGATGATACAAGGAAAGAAACCAAAGGCAAGCTTCCTCAGATCCTGCTGAAACTTCTCTTTTCTATTTCTTCATTTTGCCAAGAGTAGAATCCTGAGACTGTTGGATTGTTTGGTGTGTGTGTTTACGTGAATTTTGAGTGTATACTGTATGGTCAGTTGCTTACTCCAAAATTCAACCAAAATTTAGGAAAAGGCTTACATGTAGCAGAGGTGCCAACCAGTACGATTTAATCGTATTTAGTACGATAATAGGAGGATTAAACGAGAACTTACAGTTTGAAGTTTGATCCGTATTTTATGAGTATTAGGAGGTTAGAGAATACATGAGAGCCCGCCCGCAACGCTACAATCAATCTTCAAAGCAACTGTGAGTACTGATGAACAAATAAAATAAATAAAATAGGACTGATGAGAACATACTAATGATCCTGAGCAAGGGAGGGAGAGGTAGGGCATGTATTCTCTAACCTCCTAATACTCATAAAATACGGATCAAACTTCAAACTGTAAGTTCTCGTTTAATCCTCCTATTTTATTTCATATTTCTCGGTAACGAGAATACATGAGACTTCAAAGCTCAGTAGTCACATATGCGACAATAATTTGTCAACAAAATATCAGGAATAGCTAACCTGGTCCTGGTAGAAATCAGAATCAGTGATGTAGGACTGCTTGAGTGAAAGTAGAATGTCCCGTATTCACTGGTTTGTTGTAGTACTTTTCAAAAGTTTTCTCATTGGCCCAACCGGCATGCTTGAGAATCACATCCATTGGGATGTGCATCTTCTTGGCTATTGAAGTAGATGCTGCCCTTGTAGAGTGAGACTTGTACTGGTCCGTATCGATGCCAGAATTTTTCATCACAACTCTGATCCATCTCGAAATTGTTTGCGAGGATGCCCTTTTGTGTGGCTTCCGAAACGAGATGAACAGGTGTCTCTCTGACTTCCTTATTTCTTTTGTCAGTTTTATATATTGTTCAATGCAATGTACGGCACAAAGCCGTTCATCCTCTGGGAATGCTGATATCTTGACCATTATACCAACATTTCCTGGTTTACTCTGCTTAAGCAGGCTATCAACGTGGAATTCCACCGAGTCTGCCTTCAAACACATCTTGTCCAAATTAAGGTTCCACAGAGTTTGTACTCTTTGTGCTGAAGTAAGCGCAAGTAACATGCTCAATTTATGAGTCAATTTACACAAAGGAAGCTTATCATTAGCTGGTTGAAGACGAAGGTAATCCAATACAATACTGACGTCCCAAACCTGAGCATAGCGTGGGGTTGGAGTTCTTAGCTGGAAAACACCTTTCATGTACTTGCTTATGATAGGATGTGAACCAATCGTATAGTTGCTATCATCCAAACTCATGACTGATGCCAGGGCACTCCTTGCTGTATTGATAGCACTATAGCTAGCATTATGTCTGTAAAAAAGGTCACTGAAAAACTCTAAAATATCCTTAGCTTTAGCCTGCATCCATGGAAGTTTGTGCTGTTCGCAGAAAATGTTCCACTTGGAGATGTAATGTTGGATTGTTTCTTTGTTGATTCTCTCCATGATGCACCAATAATGTCTGTAGTTCTCTCTGTTAATCCATGTAGGTCACAGTGTGCACGCCAAGCCTGCAACAAAGGAGATCAAGATTAGTGAGAGGGTGAGGACTGCCAGACACTGGCTGAGTGAGAAGTGAAATGTTCCATGGCAAAAGCATGGGCTCTTCGAGCAATATTTCTTCAAGAATGGGAAACCAGGCTTGTGTAGGCCAGTTTGGTACCACCAGTAAGCCTCGTGCATTGTCTACTTTAATCTTCTGTAGGCACCTTGGAATTATGTTGAAAGGTGGGAAGGCATAAAAATTGAGAGTACCCCAGTCTACGGTGAATGCATCCACTGCCCAAGCATTAGGGTCTGGCATCCACGAAATATACTTTGGTAGCTGAGCGTTGAGCCTGCAAACAAATCTACCTCTGGCAGACCATATCTACCCACTATTGACTTGAACATAGCCCTTTCGAGCATCCATTCAATGTTGTCATTAAATTTCCTAGACATGCGGTCTGCTTCGACGTTTAGAGTACCTGGGAGATGAGCAGCCGTTAACCAAATATTTCTATCCTTACACCACTCCCAAATTTCACTGGCCATTTCATTGCAGGAGTGTGATCTAATACCTCCCATATTATTGAGGTATGCAGTTGCCGTCATATTATCAAGCCTAATCAGAACATGTGTATTTCTCATGTTAGAACAGTAAGCTTTCAACCCGAGGCCTGCTGCAAGGGTCTCAAGATAATTTATTTCATTATTGTGAGCCCTAGCTAATTCTTGGCTGTTCCGTGTGCCCCCCGTTTGTGATTTTAGATCTGTAGCACCCCAGCCTTTTCCACTGGCATCGGTGCGCAATTCCATCATGAATTTCCCATGATGCATAGGGCACTTAACTGAAGTAACATTTGAAACCCACCAGTTTATTTCATCTTTAGATTTAGGTGAAAGTACCATGGGTCTGTCAAAGTGCCCTTTATTGCACCTTAATGCTGCTATTTTCTTTTTCTCTAGTGCCCTGTAATGCAGTGGCCCATACTGAGAAGCTGGAAATGTTGCTACTATTTTCCCAATTATCTTCGCAACTTCCCTTATGGAGGGGGCTTTCTTCTCTAGCAACCCAATGCATGCCTCTCTTACGTCTTTGCCTTTGTTAACAGGCAGTGTAATTTCCATTCTAATTGTATCAAGTCTGAATCCAAGAAATTCAATGTCTTGAGTCGGTTCAAGCACCGACTTTATTGGATGAATTATGAATCCCCGTCTACTCAGCAACATTGTAGTAGCTGTCACGGATTCTAGTGTTCTAGACTTGGTTTTACCAATAATTATAGTGTCATCCAAATATCCAACAACTTTGTGTTTGGATTGTCTAAGACAGGCAAACACAGGTTTGAGAAGCTTAGTAAATAGCCTGGGGGCAGAGCTAAGCCCATTTGGCAGGGTTTTAAATTGCCATAATTGTCCCTGCCACACAAAGCGAAGGTACTTTCTAGATTCTGTATGAATGGGTACCGTGTAGTATGCATCGCGAAGGTCGACTGAAGCCATGAAGTCTCCCTCAGACAAGAGGGAGACAGCAGTGAAAATGTTGTCCATTTTGAAATGGCAATAAGTAATGTATTTGTTAAGTTTGGACAAATCCAGAATTAGTCTAACTCCTCCATTCTTTTTTGGTCTTGTGAAAATGTGTGAAATGAATTCACCATTGACGTGTGAGCAACGCTCAATGACGTTTTTATTTTCTAGAGTATTCAACTCCTCATGGATCTTAGCCATCTCCATAGCATTTCGCTTGTAAGTGTGGAGGGGCTTGTCTTGTATGGGGGGGGGATTTGTCTGGATCAAATTCCAGTTTGTAGCCTTGAATAGCTTGAAGTAAGAATGGATCTGAAGTAATTTTGCACCAATTTTCATAAAATGGCTTCAGTCGACCTCCGACCATATCAGACACGGCTTCATTACAAACACTAACCTCTTGAGTGCTTGAGCCTGAAGGGGAATTTCCCCCGACTACTTCTTGCGATGGTACGATTGTTTGCCCCTGTTGGCTGTTGGGGTGTAGGTGTGTGATGGCTGTTGTTTTGAATTCCCTTTCTTGAAGTTGGAATTCTGGCGCTGCCCTAAAAAAGGGCGCTCTGAGTTCCCATACATACGGGATGACGAATTGCCTTGATCTCGATTGGGGAACCAGCCAGCTCGTTTCATGGTGTGCTTGGCATAGTCTGTAACCTTGCGATAAGGATGATATGAGCGTTGCTGCCTGTCTTGAGGCTGGTTTCTCGTGTTCATAACACCTGCCGTGGCTTTTTGCTGTTCTTGCAGTTCTTTAACCTGGCGCCCCAGATCCTCGCCAAACAAGTGTTTGGTAACTGGGTAAGTTGGCCGGCACAGATGATGAAAAAGAGGGTTGAGATCCGGTTTGATCAAATCCTTCCTCATGGAATTTATGCCGTAATTGGCATTACATAGCAGCGCCAATGCATCATGCTGCTCCTCGGTCATCGTAGCCGGGTTCAGAGATCGTGCAAAAGCACACAAGCCTTTGGTTAATGACTTCTGGATGTACTGAATTTTCAGATCTTTATTTCTAGTTGCTGAACGCAAGTTTTCCCAAATAATTGTGTTCACTCTTGGAGTGTCAAGCAATTCACAGTTTTCGGGGGAAAGATATTTCTCAGCCGCCTCATCCAGAGATTTTTCTTCCAGTTTGTTGCTCATCAAATAAGTCATAGATTGAGCTATGTCGTCATGTAAGGGGGCACCAATCCCCGAGGGCATGGCAAATTTTGCGGCGATCATGGGAATTGAATCTTGTCCCTTGCCGGCAGTAGTAGGCACACTACCAACAGCTCTGCCCATGCTTCCGACATCGTCGGTATCATAAAGAAGTTCGCTACCTGGCGATTCACTTCCATCATAAAGATCATCCGCCAAAAGGCCTTCCCCCGAGGTCAATCTTCCTACCGAGAGGGGCTCCGTGTTTTTATCAACTGGAGAGGAGAATGTCTGTGGGGCCAGAGCCGGCTGTGCCGGGGCAGGGATTCTCTCCATTAACACAGAAAGCATGTCTTCCAGCTTATCAATGCGTGAATCCACAGACTTCGATTTTGAGTCCGAGCTCGGCTTAGCCGTGCTCGTGTTGTCAACCTCGCGGTTCGGCTTAGCCTTACCAACACATTTATTGTCAGAGGATTTGACTTTCGTCTTAGACGATTTAGTATTTTCTTGCACGCTCGGCTTTGCCTTGCTACTAATTTTGCATTTAGGAGTACCCACAGCAATGCCCGAGCTCGGCTTTGCCTTACTCGTCAGGGGAGAAACACCGGGTACGGTAGGCATTATGGGCCCGGCTGCCTGCGGGTTAGTACCCGACCCCGTGATTGCAGGTTCCGATGGTGACTTGCTCGTGCCCGGCAGGCACCGAGCAGAAGATGGGATTTCAAAAATTGTTTTAGAGTCCCAAGATTTGTCCATTTTAGAACAAAACCTGTTTCAAAAGTGTCAGAAACTTTTCTACGAGCGAATTTCGGCAAAAAACTCTGCCGGAAACGAAGGATTGCAAAAATATAAACAGATTTTTGCAGCTCAAAGATTTCGTATATCATACGATGTGAGCGCGACGAACGTATTGATTGTAGCGTTGCGGGCGGGCTCTCATGTATTCTCGTTACCGAGAAATATGAAATAAAATAAGAGTGGAATACGATAATACGATATCACCTCTTAAAATACGATTTTTCAACAAAAAACAACAACAACAAAAAAAAAATTTTAATTTGTTTTTTAATACCCATAAAAACCACGGAATCACATTAAAACATGAACAAGTAAACCCCCGCAGCCCCAACAAAAACTTTGCTTTACAATTTTCTTTTTAAATTTTAATGAAAGAGCAAACATTTTATTTGACTGTACGTACCAGTATCACATTTTTCTGAAATTTTACTGGTCCGGGGCCAACTGGCCATTGGTAGCCTGTCGAGTTTTCCTGAAAATCTGATTTTTCTCTCCAAAATCTGATTTTTTAGGATACTTAGTCTGTTTTTTTGTGTCAAGAGGTTGGCATCTCTGGCTTAGTGACTAACAGTAAACTGGAAAAAGGTGATAAACCAAAATGACTCCGGTTTGTTGTGGATATGTAATAAGTCAAATATTTTTCTCAAAATTGAAATGTGGAGAGAGTAAGAGCGCATTTTGGTATGCTTAGCAGGTAATTTAAAAGTGATGATTTTGTACAGTGAAGTCATATTGGTCACGATCATACTGCTACTCAATTCTCAATCCCTAGCCATCTATTCATCTCCATTAATTCCACCCCTAGCCCTCCCCTCCTATTTCTCTTCATGGTATCTCTTCAAAAATATCTTTAAAAATCCATCTAATTTAGCCATGTACACAGGAGGGTCAGTTAATTTTTATTAACTTTATTTATTTCTTTATTTTCCGTCTTCAGGTAAATCAACTGCAAGCAAAGAAAAGAAAAAGAAAAGGAAGAAAGTGACTTTGTCTGACAGCATGCCGACAAGTAGGAAGGTGAGAAGAGTTGGAAAAGGGAAAACTGCTCGCAAATTTTTGTGTAGAGTTTGCAAAGGACATTGCAGAATATACTAACATCTCATTAACGTTTTACTGTGCCACTAAATTCACAAACATGTACCACGATTTTGTGGGCATATCAGGACAGCAAATGTTTTTCTTATGACATCGCGAGACACTAGTGCTTCAAAACTTTTACCAGATTAACGTAATTTATTGAATAATTGATTGTTGTAAAGCGCATAGAGAATCTATTATTATGCACTATATACAAAATGACTTTATTATTATTATTATTATTATATCAAGTAACTTGCAGCTCCGAATGCTTTATACAGAAACCCCCAGGTCTATGTAGGCAATTGGTTTAACATTGGTTGCATGATTCTTACAGGTTTGACAGGTGCTTTTCAACTTTTTTTGCATTTTATCTTGCAGAAGAAATCAACAATTGTAATGACAAGCTTGCATAGGAGGTGAGTTTTCTTTCTTCATTTTCGAAAATTATTTGTTATCTTGCTTAACACCTTAGATTCAAGTTGGGCATGCCTAGATTTGATTGTTGGTTGGTTGGTTTGTTTGTTTACCTGATTGCTAAGAAAGCATGTGTATGCTTGTCGCATGTTGAGACCACTGCTCTACCACTTAGCCATTGCGCCTTACATTGTTGGAAAAATAAAATCATCAGGTTTCATCTCCTAAAAGCAACAAAATTATTTGTTTTCCCTCTCTCTCCTGTCTCTGTCTCTCTCCCTCCCACTCTCCCCCTCCCTCCCCCTCTCTCTACCCCTCCCTCTCCCTCTCTCTCCCCCTCCCTCCCTACCTCCCTCCCTCCTTCCCTCCCTCTCTCCCCCTCCCTCTCTCTCCCTCCCTCCCTCCCTCCCTCCCACTCTCCCCTCTCCCTCGCTTTATCCTGCAGTGACCAAGAGATTGTCCTATCTGTCGTGAAGGACCTGGGAAGCTTTGAGGTGACTGATAGCGTGTGTGAGACCACTACCCATGTGGTGGTTGGTGAGAACAGAAGGACACTCAATGTTCTCTCCGGCATCGCAAGGGGGTCCTGGATTCTCTCTATGGACTGGGTGAGTCTCTTTTCTTCTCCTCCTGTACCACTTTAGGGGAGGGATGGGGGTGGGGGGGGGGGGGGGGGGGGACGCTCAATGTTCTCTCCGGCATCGCAAGGGGGTCCTGGATTCCCTCTATGGACTGGGTGAGTACCTTTTCTTCTCCTGTACCACTTTAGGGGAGTGGTGAGGATGGGGGGGGGGGGAGGACCAATGTTCTCTCCGGCATCGCAAGGGGATCTTGGATTCTCTCTATGTACTGGGTGAGTCTCTTTTCTTCTCCTGTACCACTTTAGGGGAGTGGTGGGGATGGGGGGCGGGGGGAGGAGAACGCTCAATGTTCTCTCCGGCATCGCAAGGGGATCTTGGATTCTCTCTATGGACTGGGTGAGTACCTTTTCTTCTCCTGTACCACTTTAGGGGAGTGGTGAGGATGGGGGGGGGGGGGACCAATGTTCTCTCCGGCATCGCAAGGGGATCTTAGATTCTCTCTATGGACTGGGTGAGTACCTTTTCTTCTCCTGTACCACTTTAGGGGAGTGGTGGGGATGGGGGGGGGGGGGGAGGACCAATGTTCTCTCCGGCATCGCAAGGGGATCTTAGATTCCCTCTATGGACTGGGTGAGTACCTTTTCTTCTCCTGTACCACTTTAGGGGAGTGGTGGGGATGGGGGGGGGGGAGGACCAATGTTCTCTCCGGCATCGCAAGGGGATCTTGGATTCTCTCTATGGACTGGGTGAGTACCTTTTCTTCTCCTGTACCACTTTAGGGGAGTGGTGGGGATGGGGGGGGGGGGGGGACGCTCAATGTTCTCTCTGGCATCGTAAGGGGATCCTGGATTCTCTCTATGGACTGGGTGAGTACCTTTTCTTCTCCAATACCATTTAAGAGGAGGCTTCGTTTTGTTTTTTAAAGCTCATCTATACTAGTGTACAGGAGGGATTAGACCGCCCTGCAAGGTCACTGGATAGGTGGTTATCTCATCAACTCAGCTCTCAATTAACATAAGAAAAAGAGGATCATGGGGGACCAATGGTCACTGATTAGGCATTGTTTTCTATATAGAGGGAGCAAGTAGTTACAAGTAGGACAGTGTGGCTTTAAAGTGACTCTGTAACATTGCCTCAGATTCTGAAACAAAAACCCTGGATTTAGCTCATGCTGCAATCATAATTATACACCTTTAGGTCAGTCAGGAATCCCATGACTCTTACAAGCTGATCGCCTGTCTGATTATCAAGATATTTATGATTGGAAATAGAAATTTCAGTTTTTTTGTTTTCCCAACTGTTTTTATAACACTACAGTCTATTGGGGAAAATGAGTATGTTAAACTGGTCACTCAAAGATTTTTACTTTTTGGGGGCACTTCATGATCATTTCGAAGCGCTTTTTTTTTAGGGCTTCAATATTACACCATATCACAGACACTGATAACATGTAGGGCCATGTATCTCAGATTTAACATTGTTAAACGATGCCTTTAAGGAGAGGGGTGGGTTTTTTTTAGATGAAGAATATCATTACCATAAATCTCTCCCCCCCCCCCCCTCCCCATTTTTGTTTTCTTTCTTTCTTTTCCATTTGTCTGTGTAGTGAATCTTTGTCATCTTTTACTGATATACCCATTCTGATTCTTCCTCTATACACTGCGTTGCTTTTCTTGGTTTGAAAAGGAAACTTATTTCTTGTTTGTAATTGCTTACGTTGTATCTGCATTCTACAGCAACCTCACTCACAGCTGTCTCTTTGTTTTACATACTGGGATCTTATATTGAAATTTACATCCTGGTCCCCAATTTAAAATTCTCTTTTTTTTTTTTTTTCCTTATTTGATTTAAAAGACGCTCCATACTTTTGGTCACAGGAGCTAAAAAAAATTGTTAGTATCTTGCTATTCATCAACAAAAACATCCAATGACAAGATTTGGAGGGCTTTACCAAATTGTAAATAGGCTAAAGCCTTTCCCATACTCAGTAGACACTGCACACATATCCACATACTTGTAGAGGTACTATATTTAAAGATGAAGTTCAGTTTTGGTCATGCGATTGCGTCGTGAAAGAAACGATGTGGATTCGATCAGAAAAGGTTGATCATCTAGAATGTAAGTATTGGTGTGTACTGCAAGGTTCTGGAATCATCAAATGATAAGAATTTTGGCCAAGTCTTTCGGTAAAGTTACAAGCACTGTACACAGAAAGATGTATATGGGACTACACGAACATGTGGCATAAAAATCAGTCCTGATTTTTATGCTGTTTGATCCCATATTTAGAATATTAAGGCATTTGAAGAGCCATGCTTTTAGGGAACATTTGTTATCTGATGTTCTTCAACACTTGCATAATAACAATGATAAAGCTCAAAAATTATTTTTCACCTCTTCCCAGAACTCAACCTTCTCATTAATGTGTACTTGATTTGCTTTGATAGGTTTATCGTTCCATAGAGGCCGGGACATGGCTACCTGAGGAACCTTATGAGATGAATGTCTACTTTCCTGGTGCAATGGTAAGATTTTTATTTTGAATTTATTTTATTAATTTCACACGCTCGAGTGTATACAGAAAACAAACAATATAACAAACTGGAGGATATTACATCTGGAAACAGTATTATACGAATTGCAATAGTTTAGTTACATTATTGACAATTAAACAAATTTGACAGTTTGAACCATATTGAAGGTAAGACTATTTCTATGTGACTTGTGATAATGAGGGGCTTAATGGTCAATCAAGAAGATTTATTTCATGAAATTGTAGGGTTAGGTTTAGGTTCCAAATGAGTTTAGCTGAGGATTAGGTTTATAAAAGCAGATTTCCCATGCACCGACTCGCCCTTGAAGGAATGAAAAAGAAAATATTGTTTTGATACTTTCTGATGAATTACATAACTTTAATGGTAATGGAAGAAACCTTTGGAAATATCACTCAATAATCAATATGTAAATGTAAATTAATTTTAATTTGTAATTCTTATGAGAGCTGATTTGTCATTGATATTCGAACTTGTAGAAAAATGAGTGAGTTATGCTGTGTTATTATTACAATTATATTTGACAAATGGAAAACAGTGCAATTTAAAATATCAATGGTAACCATTTGAACACGAGGAACAGAAAAAGTTAGATTGGATTCCTATGGCATACAGCCTTTACTTTTACAATCCCACAATTATATGTTGTATTTAAAGACGCATAGAAGTGGGCTCTCATGGGTAATTTGACATTGATCGGGTCTTTACCCAATAACAGGTCTTCAGTTTTATGACCAACAGGCCATATGTAATGCTTTTACTTTTCCCTAACCCAAACACTCTCTGAGAGACTAGAGGATATTTCTTGAAAGGCCTACTAGTTTGCTGTGTGCAAGATGTTTACACCCATTAATGGTATTTCCACCAAGTCTGGTATCAGCGAATTATGGCCTTCTTTACAAAGAAACCGACGGCCCACTCCCTTTAAACCGCTCTTTAGAAAACAAGAACTGAGCACAGCATGCATGCATACCAAATCAAACTTTTTTCCCATGATAAATCAACAGATATCAAGGCTAGCACACGGGGCGAAATCTGACTCGGAGACATCTCCAGTGGATATTTTCTCCTCGTGCGCTGCCCTCTATATTCCGCCGGAGAGCAATCCTCCCAGGGAGAGATTGTTGGAGCTTGTAGAGTTGTGTGGTGGTCACATCTCCAGGAAAGTTTCAGATGCTAAGCTGTGTGTTGGAGGCAGTGGTAGGGGAAAGAAGGGATCGACACCAGTCATAGCTGAGAGATGGATTCTGGGTAAGCTATTTTACTTTGCCTTACTGTCTTTGGAATGGTTGAGTTAACTAATCAATCTTTTAACCAAAATCCTCCTTTATAAACAAGATTGCATGAACCATTCAATTCAGTTAAACCTCTTTCTTTGTAGTCATTTGATGTCATTATACATACCCACAGACCAGTTCTCCTAAAATTTGTATTCTTTTTTCTAAATATACATATATGTAGGTGTTATTGAACTGGCAAGTGTAGAAAGATTTTGTTTTTCTTTTCTTTTTGAGTATCTTAATTGAATTACTCAGCAATCTAATGATAAAATGAATCTATGAACATATATATAACACCTGTATCTAAAAACTTCCAAAGGAAATTATGAAAATATTGCATTATGAGTGAAAAACATGTAGTACCAACTAATGTACACCTTGGGTCTGAGCTCATTAAAAAAAAAAAAATCTCCATTCTTAATACCGGTAGTAATACCTATCCATTTAGCAAGTATCCAGATTGTCATCCTCAGTGTTTTATTTTGAAAAAAATCCATTACATTTCGTGTATTTGCAAATGTGAATATCCATAAAATGATGAAGGACTATACACTTCTATTTAGCCGAAGAAAAAATATTGCATAATAAATAAATAATTTCCTTCTCCTTTTCCTTCTCCTTCTCCTTCTCCTTATCCTTATCTTTCTCCTTCTTCTCCTCCTTATCTTTCTTCTCATTCTCTTTCTCTTCTCTTTCTTCTAAATAAAGTCTGGTTATGTGTTGAAATTGTGTTTGAAAAACAGACTTGGCAAACCTAATGTAATAATCTTTATCCTCTTTGCAGGTTTGAAGGTTTCATTTTATTTGTGTCTCTTTTCAGACTGCATTACACGATTCAAGCTGTTGCCATGGGATACATACAAAGTGAATAAATCTTGAGCTGAGAACTCGACAATTGGCTTATTTCTAAAGGAGACCCAGAACGTAACAGAGTTGTCTACTGGGAATCAAAATTCAGCTGTGACTCCGATCAGATATATTTGTGTAGCCAACAGATTTTACCATGTACACCACATGCTTGGAGAGTGGGTGCTACGTGCATTATTATAATTATTTATATATGCATTGTGTCACATGACTTTAGCAGTTTATTATTAAAAGAAACGTTCCTATCAAGCCTGGTAAAATCCCAATTTAAATTGGTTTCCTGATTTTTATTTTTTTCCCCTTTTCTTTTAATTTGTTAAATATATTTAAAAAAATATTTTATATGTATATTTTCTTTCTTCCAAAAATGGATAGTCCCTGAGATCTATGTAAATCTGGTTTAAGTTTAGGGGGGTAAGGTGTCGATTTTTTACGACTTGCTTGTCAACCTTTGTTTGACAACCTTTGTTTAAAAAGTATGCATAACATATGAATATGTTAGGCATTGTCAAAATGTGTTAACATAAACGTACTGGCAATGACTTAAAAGGACCAAAATACTAAGGTAGTAATTGCACAAATTTTCAGTTTTCTGATAATCTGCCTTCTCTTGCCTCCAATAGCAAAATCATGCATTTTCAATACGGGCCCCGTCTTATAAAGATTTGATATTAATCTCAACTATATCAATGGCAACTATGTACATAAGAGATAGGAGACTGGAAAGTTGCGATTGATTGGAGGACTTGCCATTGATTTTGATCAATTGCAACTCTTTATAAGACAGAGCAATTGACAATTTATATTAGTTCATCTTAAATACGTGAAAGGAGGGAGTTTAGGGGAAAACTATGTCTTTATATACAGTGTATGTACAATATTTTTTTGTTTTTTTAATATTTTAAATGTTCCAATGCATTCACATGCTTTTTTGTCACTATTTATATATTTATTTATGAATATTATGAATATAATTTTACTTTTCACAAGAATGTATTAGCAATATTATCATACTATGCTGTAAGAGATATCTAAATATATTCTTTTTTCTGCTTGATATATTGATGTATACAAAACATATGATGGACTGTTCCCTTTTATAAAGATGTGTGTGTGTGTATTGTGCATGTTTAAGTTGTATTACTGCTTAGTTGCTTTTTGTACTATAGGGCGATTCTGTGCAATGTTTCTACTAGTACGACATATGACATTTATCAATCTTATTACCACCAAAAATTGATATGACCAAGGGTAAATGATTTTTCCTGGTAATAATAACGATATGAGATGGTTATTTTCAAGATATATTCCATTTTGAGAGGAAATAAATAGCAAAAAATATAGATGTCATACAGGAAACTTATAGCTCTGAGTCGCCCTGAAGTATATTGCATTAAATTAATTTTAATTTTAACAATTGAATTGATTCTTTTGTCAGAAGATTCTGATAGGTAAGAATACATGTATGGCTCTTTGTGCTACATTTTTAAATTTGCAATATATCACTTTTCTTGCTTGCACATACTAGACAAGCTTTCAAGTATGTATAATTTGCACATTTGCGTGACCCCCCCCCCTTGTAAATACATTCTTCCATGAATATTGCAACTTTTAAGGGCATTTGATTGTGTGATGTGTGTTATAATTTTAGCTGAGATTGAGCTGAATGTATGAACTTGTCTTATATTTATCAAGGTAAAATCACAAGAATGATGTAGAAATTCGCAAACATCAAATAAGATTAACTGAAAATGAAGCATTATTTTACATTTGCCACTCTCAACCCCGGTGTAGAAAATGGGTACCTAGCTATAGTGAGGTATAATTTCATGAATGCTGCAGACACCTCTCATGCAGCTTCTTCTTCCAGCTAGTGCAAGTAAAATGGCTGTACAAGAATTATATGTGCATCTTGAAAAAAGGCTGAAGCTCATAGAGCTTAATGTGTTGCACCTTCTGCTTGAAAAGTTCCAAAGAGATGTAATTGATGACAGCAGATGGTAAGGAGATTTGCTAATGCCATAGTAATAGTTGTATAGTTGTACTTTGTATAATTAGGTGTCTTGAACATCCACTCTGATGTATATTTAAAGATAAAGTTGAGTTCTGGTCATGCGATTGCATTGTGAAATCGATCAGAAAATGTTGATTATCTAGCATATAATATTTGTGTGTTCTACCAGGTTCTGGAATCATAAGAAATAAGAAATTTGGTCTAGTCTTGGTAAATTTAGTTACAAGCACTGTACACAGAAATAGGTATATGGGACTATACACAAACATGTGGCATAAGAATCCGTCCCGACTTTATGATGTTGAAGAGTCATGCTTTTCAGGGAATATTTTTTATCTGATGTTCTTCCACACTTGCATATTTATACAATGATAACGCTCACAAACTATTCCCAGAACTCAACCTTCTCTGTAGGGGTAATGATATATGAGATTTATAAGGTGTCAAATCCACTTGATATCTAATGTACAAGGTGCACTTGTGAACAAAAAATGAGATAACATAAAAGAATCAGCATTATGAGCAAAGTAACAGATGTAAAATAGAACATACAAAGTTGACAGGGCAATTTTATAATATGCCTAATTAAACTAATATGTTTAACATTATTTGTAAACACTTCAACTAATCTACTATTATGAACCTCTCAAAGGAGAGCATTCCGCAGCAAAGGCCCTGCATGAGCAAAGGTTCTCTCCCCCTCCCCTCCCCCCCCCCCCCTCACCACTTAGTATTGAGATTAGAAAGAACGATAAAAATGTAGATATTCTTCTGTTTCTTATAGAAGAACAAAAGAAGAACAAATTGCTCTGAATTATATATGACTTTGCACATACCGGTACTTTCTTCATCCAATCACTCATTGTATTGATTTGTTAATTATGTTTTACTTTGCTAAGGATGAGAACAAATCCTTAATTTTTACTATATTTTTCAGTGCTATATTTATATATCTAATGTGTGAAATGTACCATTATTTTTAGGCTTTAGTTGAATTCTTTCTTTATGACCTTGCATCACCAGTACATCAGAGATGTATGCCATAATAAATGCTTTTTTATGATATTATTTTTAGAGTTATATTAGATTTTTATTCTCTTAATTGCAATGTGTTGAATATTTATCCCATATAATTATTCATTTGCTCCTTCATTTTTAATAAAAAATATATTAAATACATTGTATAAAGTTAATGTGTGTCTTTTTTCCCCTGCAAGGGGTGCTGTCTTGAGTAGATATTCTATACATGTATTGAAACTTTTCTTGTTTTTTGTGAGGTTCATCAGTTTGCCCTAACTAGCAATCGACCATACGGTAGTATGCACCTGTGTCTGTTTGCATGCTCTCTCCCTCCGCCCTTCCTAGCTCCTCCTCCCCCCCCCCCCCCAGCTCTCTCTCTCTCTCTCTCTCTTTCTCTGTATTTCTCTCTCTCTCCCTCCCTCTTTCTCTTCATCCTGTCATTGTCTTGAGCTTAAGATGCATTGAAATCTGTGGCGAATTGGGATACAAAAAACCCTAGAAATATAGAGGCAAAGGTTTTTTCTTTTTCTTTCAAAAAGAAAATCTATATTTTCCCCCCTTTTTTTAAAAATCATTTTCGTTATTTTTTTTATTTGGTGCTATCTGACGGGAGATGTAATACATCTTGAAAATAATGATAGCATTTCCCTATAATATTTGTTTCAATTGTATAAAGTTTTTGTCAAATATGATATCATGTGACCCCTCCCCCATGTACATGTATGTTAGCGATTCTTGATACGAGGTTGACAAACCAAGATGGCGACTTCCATGCGACACGTGAAGCGTCGAGAGCGCTTGAAGAAATTCACTAAAATGAAGAGAGAATCACAAAAACAGCCTAGTAGTTTGCTCGATCAGGAGTGGAAGCCATTTGAAGTGGATATGTCTGCATTTGCCGATAAGGAAATGGGTGGATTCGTGGGATGTGAGATTCTAACTGATTATGATCCTAACCTGCTGAAGAAACATATGAGTGGGACTGTGGGGAAGGTAAGCATGTTCGTTCATAATAGAAGAACTTGTGTGAATGCGTAGTCAGTAGTGTGTGCACGTATACAGATGTGCACAGGCTGGATTGATCCGAAGAGGTATAATGCAGTGTTATAATAACGTACAGTAGAGGTCTATAGCCTGCCTAATTAATGCAGACAAAAAGTGATAACAATAATTATAAATAGATCTATGGACCATTTCTTCTGCTTTCTTTCTTCCAATCCAAGTTCTTATTATATTAGAGTAAAGGACCCGGTTTTCGGCCACTTAAGACAAAATCCTATTTTTTGGACTCTTTACTTCCTATTTATTATCATTTCTTGTTCAAATCATGAAGTAAATATTATTATTATTTAAACAAAAAAAATCACGAATTGCCATGACAATATTCATTTCAATTTTCACTGTTTTGGAGCCGGTTATCGGCATAGCGAACCAGTTTTCGGACGCATGTACAAAGTCAATAGGAAGCGCTCGCGCGCGCCGTGCGTTTCCGCGCTGATGTATAGCACAAGCGGGCGGAGCAGGTATCCCACGCCGGAGCTCCCGGGTGCTCGCCTGGCCGAAGACAGGCACAGCGGTGATCGGAAGTTGGAATCTGAATTAGACGGACATATCGTGTGTGCGTGGCGGGGTCCGGCTGCATTGATTTAATACATGCGATGAGATACTTTTGAGCTTGCGACCAACACAAAATCGGGCTCTAAATCTGAAAAATACTTGAAATAAAGCTCATTTTATGGTACCCATATTTCTTACATACGCGCGCAAGAAACTCAATTTTTCAGATTTGGGTAGCGGGACCGCCGATTACATCGCTAAAATGTGATATTTTAGGATATATTTTCCATTGCAAATGTGGTTCTTCAGTGACTCTGGCATGGTATGGTATGTGTGGGATATGTGATATGCTATTATGCGATGTATTTTAAAGGGATTTTACCATGCATCCAATGGATCGGCCGAAAACTGGAGCTGTCCGATTACCGGCTCCTTTACTCTATTCTCCTTTCCTTCTCCCTCTTTTCTCCTCTTCTCTTCTCTTTTCTCCTCTTCTCTTCTCTTTTCTCCTCTTCTCTTCTCTTCTCTTTTTTAATTATTTTTCTCTTTTTTTCTCCTTCTCCTCCTCCTCCTCCTCCTCCTGCTCCTTCTCCTTCTCCTCCTCCTCCCCTTTCTCCCCTTTCTCCTCTTTCTCTTTTCTCTTCTCATTTTCTCCCTCTCCTCATTTCTCCTTTTTTCCTTCTCCCCTTCCCTCTCCCCTCCTCTCGCCCCTCCTCTCCTCTTCCCCCTCCTCTCCTCTTCCCCCTCCTCTCCTCTTCCCCCTCCTCCCCTCTCCCCTCTTTCCCCCTCCTCCCCTCCCTCTCTTCCCTCTCCCCTCCCTCTCTTCCCTCTCCCCTCCCTCTCTTCCCTCTCCCCTCCCTCTCTTCCCTCTCCCCTCCCTCTCTCCCCTCCCCTCCCTCCCCTCCCTCTCTCCCCTCCTCCCTCTCTCCCCTCCCCTCCCCCTCCTCTCCTCCCCCTCCTCCCCCTCCCCCTCCTCTCCCTCCTCTCCCTCCTCTCCCTCCTCCCCTCCTCCCCTCCTCCCCTCTTCCCCTCCTCCCCTCCTCTCCCTCCTCTCCCTCCTCCCCTCCTCCCCTCCTCCCCTCCTCCCCTCCTCCCCCTCCCCCTCCTCTCCCTCCTCTCCCTCCTCTCCCTCCTCCCCTCCTCCCCTCCTCCCCTCCTCCCCTCCTCCCCTCCTACCCTCCTCCCCTCCTCCCCTCCTCCCCTCCTCCCCTCCTCCCCTCTTCCCCTCCTCCCCTCCTCCCCTCCTCCCCTCTTCCCCTCCTCTCCTCCTCCCCCTCCCCCTCCCCCTCCTCTCCCTCCTCTCCCTCCTCTCCCTCCTCCCCTCCTCCCCTCCTCCCCTCCTCCCCTCCTCCCCTCCTCCCCTCCTCCCCTCCTCCCCTCCTCCCCTCTTCCCCTCTTCCCCTCTTCCCCTCCTCCCCTCCTCCCCTCCCTCTCTTCTCCTCATCCCCCTCATCCCCTGTTCCTCTGCCCCCTCCTCCCCTTTTCTTCTTTTTCTTCTTTTTCTTCTGAAGCACTTCAGCCTCAGGTAAATTTAATGTCAACTAAGCTTTTTTTTCTTATGACCTCGCTCAAAATTATCCACAAACCATGGGAATAATTATTGTGCTGTAGGTGCATTCTGCTTGAATTATTTAGTAAAATTGTAATATTTTTTCTAAACATTTTGGTTAAAAAAACATGCTTTTCTTCTTGAAATTGAAAATAAAAGTTATGGACATTCTTGTCTAACCAGACGAACATAGAAAACATAAAATGACCGATATAAATCTATCTCGTTCAAAGTTAATAAAACTCTATTTGATAAAACTTGGTGGCACCTTGTGGGTTGCAACAACTAAAATCACTTGATGCTCTATGTCACTCTTTTATCCCGTCTTGCCTTTCATTTTCATTTCCCAACAGGGGCCCAAATCATCTAAGAAACTACAAGATAAAAAGAAAACCCTACCCAGCAAAGAAACGGTCTTAAAGAAGACAAAAGGTGATAAAAAGAAAGAAAAGAAAGGTTTGGATGATACTAACCCCAAGAGCCCAGAGAACCCTGACAGCCCCAAGAAAAACATTCTATCAGAAGAAAAACAAGAGAAATCTGCTGATATGAAGACAAGGACTGAACAGCAAACTGCTCAAAGCAAAGGCAAGGATATGAAAGACACTTTGCAGAGTGAGGAGGTTGAACTTGAAGCTAATCCTGGAAAGTCAAGAATTAGGAAGAGAAAATCAGGGAAACAAAAAGTTAAAGAAATGAAAGCTAAAAGGAAGAGGAGGAAGAGTGAGCAGGAGAGAGAAGAAGCAGAAGCAGAGAAGACAGAACTAGAGAAGACAGAAGCAGAGAAGACAGAAGCAGACAAGACAGACCCCAAGGACAGTCTGGATGAATCCGATGAAGATACAGCAGGAGAGAAAATCAGTTCTGGTGAGTGTTTACTTGTCAGCATTCATGAGCTTTGCATAATAAGGACAATCCCTCTATCTCTTTTTTTGTTTTCCCTTCTTTTTTTCCCCAGTTTTTAATGGAGCATTAATCATGATTTTTTTTATTTAGAGTATCCGATCCCGAATGTCCGGTAAAGGGGTACTTTTCACGCACCAAAGTCTGGCTCGTAGTACACAAAATTGACTTTACACACCAAACTTAGGGGGGTGTTTTCAAAAGGAGGGTACAGGCATATTATGCGTACCCCAAATAACACTGAGTGGGGGGGGGGGGGCCGGGATCCAATCTATTTCAAGCCCCTAATCTGATCCAACCTATTACAACACAGAAGACCTACACAGATGTCCACTCGTCATTGTCTAATTAAAGGGGCTGGTGAGACCTGAAAGAGTATTTGTTTTGGGAATGAGGGAAAGAGGCAAGGTGTTTGCAGTTTTTAATACAACCAGGGCTTTTTCCTGAAGTATGTCACTTTTCAGCAACATTTCATGCTTAAATGTATTGCTGATATAAAGTCTGAACATATATATCAGTTTTTAGGAGGAAAATTATTCTGAAATTCTTTTATCTAGAGTATGCAATCCATTCCTAAATCAATCCAGAAAATTGTAGAGGACCTACATGTATGTGTAGTTTCTCAATCAAAGGGGGCTGGCAGTACTGATGAAGTTTTGAAGATATACAGGGATTTCCTCTCCAATAAACATAATACATGAATACAGTAGGCTTATGGTTGCACTACATGTATGTGAGAGAGGACTCCCCAATCCTCCCCCTCTCTCTCACATGGTGCAACCGTAAGCCAACTGTATATCTTCATCATCATGCAAGCCAATACTTATAAGCAATATATAATACATGTACATGTAGTTGAACAACTTATGATGCAGCAGAATTTTTTCTGATATCATGTCTCAATATAAGGTGGAATAATTGAAATCTTACTCTCTTTCCTTCATTTGAATATAGAAGTTTCCATGTCGACTTGGGACACCCTATCCATCCCCACCCTGGTGCATGAATCCTTGCAGACCATGGGGTTCGCCAGCCCCACCCCCATCCAAGCCGGCTGCATACCTGCTGCTATCAACGATGGCAAGGACATAGTGGGAGCCGCAGAAACGGTAAGTTTTTTTTTGTAAGTGTTTTATTGTCGGGAGGGGGTCTTTAGGAGAAAGGGGAGAAAAAGCCATGCAGCCACATTCGCTCTCGGTATCCTAAAGTACACTAAGATCCAATTAGCTGGGAAAAAAACTGGAAAAAATAAAGGTTGGAGCTGTGAGTAATGTAGTTTTTGAAAGCTCAAAATAGCTCTTTTGAGATAAAAAGAGCTGTGGCTAGAAATTACAAAATATGAACAAGTAAATTGATAATATGCAGTAAAACCCACGGACAGGAAATTATTTTTTGTTTACGCAACGGTTATCAGTACAAGTATTTTCTGTTTTTAATAAGAGTCCATGAAAATTTATGCTCTATGCCTGCAACATGTGCAACCGCCTTTTTTTCTTCTTGTGGTTGCTTAAAGAGAAGGTGGAGTTCTGGGAAGAGGTGAACAAAAATATGTGAGCGTTATGATTGTATTATGCAAGTGTGGAAGAACATCAGATAAAAAAATGTTCCCTGAAAAGCATGGCTCTTCAAATGCCTTAATATTCTAAATATGGCATGTAACATCATAAAAATCAGGACAGAATTTTATGTTACATGTTTGTGTAATCCCATATTACATCTTTATGTATCTATACAGTGCTTGTAAGTTTACCAAGACTGGGCCAAATTTCTTATCATTTTGATGATTCCAGAACCTTGCAGTACACACCAATTATGCTAGACGATCAAACTTTTCTGATCGATTCCACGTTTCTTTCACAATGCAATCGCATGACCAGAACTCAACTTTATCTTTAACAACATGTGAAATGCAACACTATGCATGCTATGGGATTAATTTACGTTTCTTGTTCACTTTTGCAGGGGAGTGGAAAGACATTGGCCTTTGGGATTCCACTGATATACAGGATACTGCAACATGAAGCAGCGCTTGCTTCAGGATTGACAACAGTAGCCAAGCCTAACCCAACCAAAGACGAGAGTGGACAGAATGGATTGGAAGATGAGGCGAAAGATGAGGGTAGTGAGCAAGATGACAAGGAAGGGATGGAGGATGAAGAGAGGGATGGGGATGATCCTAGCGTGATGACGACTGGCATGGAAGCTAATGAAGGTGATGATGACATTGGTGACGATGATGATGTTGACGTCGACAATGACATCAACAATGCCATCGACGATGACAGTGATGATGATGTTGAGGATGATGACAGTGATGATGATGATGGAGAACAGGTAGACATGCAGACGCTGAAGACGCAAATGAAGTGCGTTGATGTCGTCGATAACATCGCGGATGAGGACTGGTTGAAGGCTGGACTACCGTTGACCAGCACTCCAGCCGGTGGGCTTGACCAGGAGAAGAAACTCTTTGGACTGGTCCTGACACCCACCAGGGAGCTGGCTGTACAGGTCAAGAATCATCTGGTCGCCACAGCAAAAAATACAAATATCAAGGTCAGAAACGTAATTTGTTACTTGAATTATGGCAGGGTCAAAAAAAAATTAAATTAAAGTAACAAAAAGTTATCGGTTTTACAATTATGCTTGTCTTTAAAAAGTTATTTACAATAGATAGTACTTAAGGGGCCTAAAGATCCAATGATTTGTGAGGCTAACACTTTAATTGCTGTAGGTGGTTTCATTGCCCAGATTCCAACAATGCATGAAGCATTTGGACCAAGAGAGACTCTTCTATCTTTTGAAACGTCAAAACAATCTCCTAGTTGTAAAATTTAAAACCATGGAACATTGAGTTTATGATGGAAAATGAAAACATAATTCCTGATTGCTACAAATTAGTCTCATTAAATCTTCTTTGTGATACATGTTTGCAAACTTATTGACAATGTAAGTTTTATTTTTTATTTGATTTCATCCAGGTTGCTGTGGTTGTTGGAGGGATGTCGGCAGAGAAACAGAAGAGGGTCTTGAAGAAAAGACCAGACATCATTGTGGGCACGCCAGGAAGGTTATGGGAGCTCTATCAACTGGTAAGTTATGTCCAGATGAATTCCCCCAACCCCCTAAGATAGGGTTCCAGTCTGTGAAAATATTCTAATAGGGCATTGTTGTAGGTTTGTCATAAGAAATGTTTCTTTTTAAAGCCTGTCTGCACTAGTTTGGCCAGGAGGGATTATACCTCCGTGCATGTTCACTGACAGGTGGTTATCTCGTAGGGCTATGCATCTCAGATTTAACATTGTCAAACGATGCCTTTAAGAGAGAGGATTTAATAACTAAACTGACCTCTTCCCCCCCCCCTCCTTTCTCCCTCTTTTACACCCACACCTGTCCTCTGTCTCTCCCACAGGGTGAGCCTCACCTTGCCAGCCTGCCTGACGTCAAGGTTCTTATCATTGATGAGGCTGACCGTATGATAGAGAAGGGTCACTACGCTGAGCTCTCAGAGATATTAGACATTTTAAACACGTGAGTAATTGCTGCTTGTAACTGTCGGCTTGCATGGTTATGTAGATATACAGTAGGCTTGCGGATGCACCATGTGAGAGAGAGAGAGAGAGAGAATTGAGGAGTCCTGAAAAGGACTCTAACTCTGTAATCTTTCTTGGGGGTGTGGGGTGTGTTACGTGAGTAATTGGTATTGAAAGTACATTCAATCAAATATAATAGGAATCACCTCTCTATTAAGGCCAACTGTGTATAGTGGTCACTTGTATTGACCTCCAGTGTCTGATCATTGATGAGGCTGACCGTATGGTGGAGAAGGGTCACTATGCAGAGCTCTCTGAGATATTAGACATTTTAAACGGGTGAGAGATGGAGACTTAAAGGAATTAAAATCAAACCTGCGTTAGGGACCATCTCTCTTTATAGTGGTCAACTTTGTGAAACACCCCCCAGAACTCTACTCTATCTGTTTAATTAATTCCAAAATACAAGTGTGCTGTCTGTGTGTTTTGGTGTGGGAAATTCATATCCCACATAGAAACGAGTACTTACCAGAGATGCCAACCCTCCCGATTTCATCGGGAGGCTCCCGATAATTCACCCCAACTCCCGACCTTACGATCATCATCCTTATCCTCCCGATTTATTAAAAAAAAAAAAAAAATGATTTTTTTTTTTTTTTTTTTTTTTTTTTTTTTTTTTTATTTTTATTTTTTGGTTTGGTTTGGCGCTTATCAGTATTTATATCTGTGTGAATTGAATGAGAAATATCGTCTGTTAACTTTAGCATGTAATAAATCCACTATATTAAAAGACAAATTAAGAGTAGCGAAAGATTGTTTCAGCATATGGATCGCCGTAACCAATGCGTGGATATTGACACAGAATTCAAATGGCGGAAAATCAGCTAAAGAAGACCAAGAAATGGTATTAGAAGTATAAGACCGAACACAGTATCACATATATGAAAGGAATTCATCATGCATTTTGTACAATTTGTATGTTATTTACAAAAAAAGTGGGAATTATTGAACTAAATACACATGTAAAATGCTGCAAAATAAGGCTCAGATTGCACCAGAGAGCATCTAGAACCCCAGAGCTTCCAGGGCCCTAAGGCGGGCCCTGGACCCCGGCCGCATGGGTCGGGCGCTACGCGCTCGAGATGTGCGCTACGCGCACATTATTTGGTGTCCGTTACAAATCCTCCCTATTTCTGTTTTCCAAAAGTTGGCATCTCTGACTTACTCAGCAAAACTAGATATTTGACACTGTTCTATTCTTTCTTTTATTTATTTTTTTTGCCTGATTTTCTATGCAGCTCTGAGCAGAGGTCGTCCAGACAAACCTTCGTGTTCTCAGCGACGCTAAGTCTGATCCATCTTGGTCCACTCAGGAAATCATTGAAGAAGGCTTACAAGCAAGACAAGAAAGATAAGCTAGGTTTGTCAAAGATGAAAGCACTACCAATGTCTACTAAAATATGCTTAAATGTGTGATTTACATTCATGCAAGGATTTGGCAGAGGCGTCAGAAAACTTGCCCTGATGAGTTTATTTCAGGCTTTTTTTTTCTCTCTTAACAATCATCGTCAGAACTTAAGTCGTTAAACTGTCTTACAATTCAACTCAATCCAATTCAATTTAATTCAAGGTTTATTAAAATATATCCTTGCCGTCGTTGATAGCTGAACTGCGATATAGTTTGCAGATTAAAACATGCAAAATAACAAAATTAGCATATCAATTACAATGAACATCTAGATTGGTATAAATTTAAAACAAAATAGAAATCAGAGTACAGAATTTCAGTTGAAATTCTAGTTAAAATAACTTCAGGAGTTTAGTGATAATTCAAAACCATTGTAAACATCTAAAGACAAGACAGGAAATTGCAAAAGATTATTTTTCGAATTAAATACTCAAATTTGGAGTGATAAAAGATAAATTTGTTCATTAGAAGTACATCGTCGATTTACAATATTCACATGGTAATAAGTTAAATGTATTGCACAAAGTTTTTAGGAAAGTACACTGTAGAGGAGTGGTTTGATATTGAGACTATAGATGCGAAGGCCTTGGGTTCAAGCCCTTGCATGTTCTTTGGCCAGACACTAATCTACATGAAAATATGCCTAAAATCTTTCTAAGAAGTCGTAGATGGCGTTAACAAGTATTATGCATAACATTTTCAAACCATACATGTATGAACCATGCAAATAACAATTGGCATTGAAATGTCCTTGATTTTGAACAGTTTAAAGGGGGGGATAGCATGGCAAATACTGGTTAATGCCATCTACAACTTCTTTTGGACAACTGCACTTAAAAGAATGGACTTGATTAACGGTCAGTGCGCGCTAGCGTACGCGAAATAAACTGAAGTTCTCCTCACGCTTTAGTTTCGCGAAAGTCTAGTCATGCTACACACCCTTTAAATTTGTATGAACCTTATTTACATCAGTTTTTTATCATCTATTTAGATTCTGTGATGGCTAAGATTGGTATCAAGGAAGACGCTGAGGTGGTAGATCTCACCAAGAGAGAAGGTACAGCTTCTTCACTGCTGGAGAGTAAGATTGTATGTGCAGTCGAGGAGAAGGTAATTTCCATATTCTGTTTCTATTTTCTTTGAAGAAATCTCACTCATTTATTTTGTAGTTTGTATTTTTTTTTAATAGTTGTTTTTTGGTGCTGTGGCATTTGCTGCAGCGACAATTCTACATACCACATAAGGCTGAAAACAAGCCAACGTAAGTGGCACTCTATATTTACTAGCACATTTGCCGGGATTAATATAATTTGATATAATGTTGCTTTTAATAAAAGCAGAAAATGAGAGGAACAGTTCAGTGAAAGTTGGAGCAATATCCGATTAAAAATAAATTTGAATTTGATTAGTAACACTGACATATTTTGTGAGCTCCTCTCCAATCTGCTATGTACAGACAATTGCATAAACTATCATTTTCTTAGTTATTGATAACGGAATAGATTTGTGTCATACAGGAGTTGCATAAAATCAGTGGAAGTTTTCGGAACAGAAAATGTAATATTTTTAGTACAGGGCAAATGGGAGAGGACCTCACAAGATACGTCACAGTATTGCCAATTTGTGTTGCACTAATGGCAATTTCAAAACTTTATAAATTTGCTATTTGTAATCGGATGTTGCTCAAACTTCCCAGACCTGTTTCTCTCATTTTTCTGCTTGTATTAATTCTTCTTCTTCTATGTGCCATATCCTGAGACGTTGGCGACCATGGAGTGCCACAACTCTCTATCCCATATTCTATGAAGTAATTCATTCTCCCCGAGATCAATTCCACATTCAGAAATCCCACTCTTTAAGCTACTCATCCACAGAATCCTCCTTCTACCCCTACTCCTCCCTCCCCTCGATTCTTCCAGTCAGTGCAAGATTTTCCAAACCATATTTCTGTAAGACATGGCCCAAGAAGCTCAGCTGTCGACCTCTTATATTATTCAGATGCTTTCGACTTGTTCCTGCCATGGCAAATACCTCATCATTAGAAACTCTTTCTGTCCATGAAATTCTTAGCATCCTTCTCAGGAACCAAACTTCTCAACTTTTCAGTCGCTTTCTTAGGTCTGACATCAGGGCCCATACATCAGAACTGGATACACGTAGGGACATAGAAATGGGACATAGTACCTTTAATACAGGAGCCATGTGGTTCCCAGAGCCAATGGGTTAATTGATGTTGCATTGTTGTTTTACTTGCAGGACATATACCTGTTCTACTTCCTGAGGCAGTACCCAGGCCGAACGCTTGTCTTCACCAACAGCATCGACTGCATCAGGAGACTGGCGTCTATCCTTACTCTGCTGGACTGTAAACCACTTCCACTGCATTCCTCTATGCACCAGAAACAGCGCCTGAAGAATCTAGAAAGGTGAGATGTGATACCAGTCTGATGAAAACATTGATCAAAGAAATGTCTTTGATAAGAAATGCACTTGTCTTATGTACAGGGATGCCAATTTTCAGGCAATTGCCTGAATGCAGGCTCTGGCAAGTTATATTCAGACCATAGTTTAGGCTTTTTTGTGTACAAAGTAGCTTTTTCTAGGTGATTTTCAGGCCCTCTGATCAATTCTAACTGGCATCCCTGTACGTAGAAGTGTCGTGGTTGAGTGGATATGTCACCTGACTGTGGATCACAAGGCCGCGGTTCAAGTCCCGCAGAGGCACTAATGTCCTTTGGCAAGACATTGATCTACATTTGCCACACTCGACCCAGGTGATGTAAATGGGCACCTGGCAGGAATTGATTCCTTGAAATGCTAGAGCGCCGTAATGGCAGCCATGCTAAAGCCAGAGTAATAACTGTGAAGCGCCAGGAGTGTCAAATCTGACAGATATGAGCGCTATACAAGAATCCATTGTGTATCACTGGTACATGACTATAATGTAATAATATGTATACATGGATTTTAAGTTTTTTCTGAACAAGGAAGAGAAAAGCATGTTTCTATTTGTTAGATGGTCAGATGATTTCAGATCCATTAAAACCACAGGAATTATATTTTGAGTTGCACTACATGTACAAGGTCTAAACTGTAGTTTGTAGAGCATATGAAGATTCAAGACCTCTGATTTGTCATAACTGCAGGCATGAAATTCGCTTAGTATCAAACATTTTGTAAAAATTTCTGTTTTGACGAGTGGCATTCGGGATGCGGTGTATAAAACAGATATTAACTGCTTATTTTCTGGTCGCGGTAAGGATATATTGACTGCTTTGAGAGGCATAGTGGTTTCTATAGGGTCAAGGGAAACTCACAACCTGCTATGACCCCAAGGCGCTTGCGCCGCGGGGTCATAGCAGGTTGTGAGTTTCCCGAGACCCTATAGAAACAACTATGCCTCGAATATTAAAAGCAGTCAATATATATTTTATATACCGAAAAAAAGGAAAATGTTGACTCACCCATTTAGGTTTCCATCTCTTTGAAGTCATGAATATTAACACCAACAATAACTTGTGTACAGTATGAAATCCAACAAGCTGTTTACCGGAAGTCTGTTTACATCTCCGAGGTCCGTGTTGACATTTCGCAAGAACTCTTCAAATATTTTAATGCCGTATTTTACTGCATACTTCGTATTTTTGCTATCAGCAGAATCGATTAAGTCTTGCAGCTGAATGTCATCCATAAGTTGAAATCTTGGCATAGCTGTGTCCTCCATTTTGCCTCTTTATTGACAAAAAAATGGAAACAAAAAACCCCAGTATTTTGCGATCGAGACTAGTACACAAAATGGCGATCGGTCGTCTGCGCTGCGTGGATTGGTAGATTCGTCGCCTGAATGCAGCGACCAAAATCAAATTGCACTCTAACACCGTTAACGGTATTGCGCATCGGTCATCGCACAAAAGAAACTTATACGGTAAATATAACACGTAAACCAAAATGGGGATCGCAGCAAAATGACGTCACGTTTCACAGCCATGGAAAAAGCCATGGCTGTGAAACGTGACGTCATTTTGCTGCGATCCCCATTTTGGTTTACGTGTTACCGTATAAGTTTCTTTTGTACGATGACCGATGCGCAATACCGTTAACGGTGTTTGAGTGCAATTTGATTTTGGTTGCTGCATTTAGGCGACGAATCTACCAATCCACGCAGCGCAGACGACCGATCGCCATTTTGTGTACTAGTCTCGATCGCAAAATTGTTGGTGTTAATATTCATGACTTCAAAGAGATGGAAACCTAAATGGGTGAGTCAACATTTTCCTTTTTTTCGGTATATAAAATATATATTGACTGCTTTTAATATTCGAGGCATAGTTGTTTCTATAGGGTCTCGGGAAACTCACAACCTGCTATGACCCCGCGGCGCAAGCGCCTTGGGGTCATAGCAGGTTGTGAGTTTCCCTTGACCCTATAGAAACCACTATGCCTCTCAAAGCAGTCAATATATCCTTACTATAGCCACTTAGTGAGCTTGAGACTGCACTATGTCCCTAACTTCATCTTGAGGCACAGTACAGTTTTGAGATCGCTTTGGGCAATAGTTTTAACTTTCCCCCTCATAGCAGTCAATATTTGTATACTATCGAAACATGTACATACCTGCCAACCTATCAAAGCAATAATCAGAGATCCCTCAAAAGGTCTCAAGGCAAAATTAGGAATACAGTCATTTTGTATAATTTTCACTTACAAGTTTTCAGAAGAAAAATGAACCTAGGGTTCATAACATCAGTTTGAGGTAGGAATCATTCCTCCAAAAATAATTCTGAGATTCTCCATTCTTGTCACCCAGATTCACAGAGAATCCTAAGGGGCTACTCCTGGCTACGGATGTCGCTGCTAGAGGCCTGGACATACCAGATATAGAGCATGTTATTCACTACCAAGTACCTCGTACATCAGAGGTGAGTTATACTGGAGTTTGGATTTTTCATCTGTTTTATCCCCTATAATCATGTTAAAGTGACTAGGTAACATTGTTGAAGGTTGATGAAAAAACTTTGCAATTTTTGTATGAAATGTTATGTATTATATTCTTTCTACTGTACTTACCCTCGAACAGGCAAAACATCTTGAGAAAATTCTCAAACCACAAAGATATGTATGGTTTTCTTTGAAGGTGTCGCTGTGCAACACCCTTTAACAGTGATTAACAGTAAATTCTCCCACCCATTTTTTTTTTTTTTTTTTTCCATGAAAGTTTTTCCATGAAATTAAGACATAAAACAAGCTATTATTCAATCTTTGAAATTGCTTCTAACCTCCTAAATCACCCATTAGGTGTTGCAAGACGATCATTTCACTAAATTTAGACCAAGGTTCAACAGTATTTCCCCCAGGGAGTGGAGATTGTGCACACACTGGGCAAGTATCAAATCCAATGACCGGGGTAATAGTATATCTGTAAAGCGCTTAAAGATAAAGTTGAGTTCTGGTCATGTGATTGCATTGTGAAAGAAACGGTGTGGAATCTATCAGAAAAGGTTGATCATCTAGTATATAAGTATTTGTGTGTATTGCAAGGTTCTGGAATCATCAAAATGATAAGGAATTTGACCAAATCTTGGCAAAGTTACAAGCACTGTACACAGAATGATGTATATGGGACTACACGAGCACATGGTGAAAAAAACCTACCCCGTATTTTTACGATGTTTCATGTCATATTTGGATATGAAGGCATTTGAAGAGCCATGCTTTTCAGGGAACATGTTTAATCTGATATTCTTCCACCCTTGCATAATAACAATGATAACGCTCACAAATTATTTTTTACCTCTTCCCAGAACTCGACCTTCTCTTTAAAGACATTTGTATTAAGCGCTATATGAAAGCGGAATATTATTATTATTAAAGAGTCTGACAATTTCTTGATTTTTTTCTTCTATTTGATTTGTAGTCTTACGTCCACCGTAGTGGCCGTACAGCGAGACAGGCCAAGGTTGGATTGAGTGTATCCCTGGTATCACCCAATGAGATGAACTATTACAGGAGACTATGCAAGACACTCAACAGAGGTACACATTGGTAGTAACTACCGGTAGTAAAGATTTGTGTACTGTCCTTGAGTACGGTAATAAAAATGTACATGCCCATTTACACATAATGAACTTGTATAATGAGTTGCACAAGGAAAGGTATAGTGAAACAAAGAATCCATATGCAAGACACTCAACAGAGGTACACATTGGTAGTAACTAGTAAAGATTTGTGTACTGTCCTTGAGTATTAAAAATGAAAGTAGTAAATGCCCATTTACTCATACATGTAGTGAACTTGTATACTGAGGTACCAAGGAAAGGTATAATTTACAGACGTGTATCAATCAGATATGATTATTTACGCTTGGGGATTGACCTTTAACATCACCATTCGAAAGACGTACCACTTATATAGCGCAATTCCTGTCCTAAGACATAACAGTGCGATTTACATAAATTACAGCCTGATAAATTACATAATTATTACCCTGGCTTTAGCTCCAGCAGCCGTTATCAGCACACAGTGCATTTTAAGGAATAATAGTGACACACGGGCCCGAATTCACAGAGCTCAGACCAAGGTTTGAGCTCAAACCTCCTTTTGTTCTTTACAAACCAGGTTTGTAAAAAACGCGTCATATGACGTACGAAAACCAAGGTTTGTCGACAAACCTCCTTTGTGAATTCGGGCCAAAGAGTCCACATGATTACAATTGCAGGTGCCAATCAGTTCTAAAGGAAGCACACCTGACATTAGATTTTAGATTGGAAACTTTCTATGAAAGAATTCCTAGCATCAAATGGCATATATATCGTGAAGTAAATTTGTGTAGTTGGACAATTACACTAAATCAGACGAAATGTACAATTTTCAAGTTCAAGTTTTATTTCAATTCAAATACATACAAAACACACTTTAGGAAAGTATAATATACAGATTATATACAATATAGAAAACAGATCAAACATGTCTACAAATATACCAGAATTATACAAAGTTAATAAATAAAAATGAATTGAGGAAACTGCAAATGAAACCGTAAGGTCCTGTCAAGGCAGTCCCTGTTATTAAAAGATACATATCAAGGAGATAATCTAGCTCTCTGTCTAAACACTGGGTTCTTTTGATTCGTTTTACAGAGGAGATTCCCAGCTTCCCTGTAGAGCATAGCTACTACCAAGCCGTGAATGAAAGGCTGGATCTGGCCAGAGACATTGACAAGCTCTCTGTAAACACTGATTTCCTTTGATTCATTTTACAGAGGAGATTCCCAGCTTCCCTGTAGAGCATAGTTACTACCAAGCTGTGAATGAGAGGGTGGATCTAGCTAGAGACATTGACAAGCTCTCTGTAAACACTGGTTTCTTTTGAATTGTTTTACAGAGGAGATTCCCAGCTTCCCTGTAGAGCACAGCTACTACCAAGCTGTGAATGAAAGGGTGGAACTGGCCAGAGACATTGACAAGCTGGAGCACGTCAGTAACAAGAAGAAGCACCAGAACGACTGGTTTGTCAGAGCGGCCAAGGAACTCGACGTCGACGTGGACGAGCATCTGAAGTATCCTTGACAACGATGATAATGATGTGTGATGTTGTTGCCGGGTGTGGTCATAGTAAGGATGGAGAGGGGGCTGATGATGATGATGATGACGCTGATGACGACGACAATGATGATGGGTTAATTGTAGTAGTACTGATGATGCATACTGATGGTAATGGTGATCATAACTATAATATTCATGAAAATAATACTGAATGCTTTGAAGGTGAAAACTGCAACAATAATGATTTTGCATGTGATCATAATGACCCAAATGATGAAATCTCTAAGAATACAAGCCATATTGATTGGAGAGGGATCAATGTGACCTTTTCAGGGGGGTGTTTCACAAAGACTAAGTTCAACTTAGCAGGCCATTCATGCCACTGTTTGCTCTCACCGTTTACTGGCATTGGTCTCTCAAGGGACGTTCAAATCATGGTCACAAATGTACAGAATTTATATTTTTTGATAATTCATTATTGAAGGAAAAAATATTATCTAAAGAACACAATGGTGAAAGCAAACAGTGGCATGAACGTCCTGTCATAGTTAAGTCCATCTTAAAGTTGATCTTATTCTTTGTGAAACACCCCCCTGATCAAGTGAAATAGGAAAAAAAGAGACAAGAGATAATGGCTGTCGATTGCATGACTTGTTAAAGTGATTATTTAGTTCAGGAGTTAGCCATATACACGCATGTTTCCTTAATGACACAATCACTACAGCCTTCATGACATGGGGGATTCATCAGAACAGAAACAATTCAACAAGAAAATGAGGATAATGAGAGGTAAGATTTTATCATATCCATGCTTTCATTCTCTCCTGTGTTTAAAAATCAAGATGTGCATGCGTTTATCTCTCTTTCTTTCTCTTCTCTGTGTTTCTATGTGGGCATACATGCATCTAAACAAAGGGCATGCAAAATATGATATAAACCAGGGTGCAGCAGCTATAAAAGCTCTGTTAAAACTCTTAACCTGAATAGATTCCTTGCCCATTACTCCCATAGAGGTCTAGTGGACGCGGATCGTATGGTGCAAAGTTCATGTCCTAATCATGGCATTAATGTCCTTTAGAAAGACATAAATTTGACTTTGCCACTCTCAATCCAGGTGAAGTAACTTGGAACCACATAGGAAGTACTTCGTTAGACTCTTTTAAGACCTTGGCTAAAGATAATGATTTATGTAAACAAGTTTGAGCAGAGGAGGATATTTTGAATGTATGTGTGTATGTATATGTGTGAGCGTGCATGTGTGTTTGTATCATGTTATTTTAAAGTTTTTAAACTGTATAATTTATGTGTAGTTTGTTTTTCTTTTTAAGGCCCCACCACAAGCAATTTGCTTCTAAGGGTGTCCTTTACCGTATTATGTTTACTATGTTACTCATTTGTATATGTGACCCGGCACCACAAAACCACCAAAATGTCGCAAAAAATTATTTTCTTGATTTCATCCGATTATGAAAGAAGAAGTTCTCCTCATTAAATGGTATATTACTTGTCCAAATTGAAGCTTCCTAACCCTTTCAATTTAGTGAATGAAAAGAGCTGGTGAGGGAGGTTACTGGTATTAAATTGTGAGAAAGAGAGCTTTAAAGTTTGGGGCTATTCAAGCATGCGGAGCAAGCAAACCACAGGGAAATCAATAGAAGGGTGAATCAAAAGGCCATAGCAACCACTATGAAGAGATTTTCAGATTAGGCTGAAATTTGGCCTGATGGTCAAACATAGTCTGTTCATTATGTTTCTGTGGTTTCAATGTGTGGACTTAAGTCTTTCAAAAGTTATTATGTTGTAAATGTATAGAGTTGTAATTGGACAGATTAAGTGAACTGCAACATAGTGCCGAGACACCTGCACTAGACAATGCCTATTCATGGTGGACCCGGAGTCTTTTTGTTCCCCCTTACATAACACTGCTTGTCACCTATCTTGTTTTGTATACATCTGGGCAATTATTTGTAACCACATTATCAGGACTTCTCTCGTCGCTGTCTTGCCCGAAGTGTTCAGTAAGCAAAGCTGTAAGGTTGGCCTGATCCCCCGCAGCTAGCCCCCGCATCATCGCTTCGTTGACCGCCCGAGCTACCCGGGCATCTGCGTTGGTGCACCCCGGTACCATCCCACGGCTCTGCTCACGTACAAAACCTGGCATTGTAACGACGTTGTAGACTTTTTCGCAACTTGTCACTCTCAAATGTATGAAATATAATAATGTTCTTACTCTTGATCAACAAATTCTGGATATGTGATGTACAATCAAGCTACTCGAAGTCGTTAACGGAGAATATAAGACGAACGCAAATCTGGAACTCGGATGTGAAAGCGGATACAAACAAAATGGCGCGCCGCACTGATTGCTATAACGGACCAATCACAGCCCGCGTAGCACGACCCGTTAGCAACGACCGACCATTTCCGGACTACGATAATTTCGCTCGGGAAAAGTGATCAAATTTTGGAAGAGACCGAAGGCTGTGCGAAAAAAACTGGTCTAGAAAAACCGTTTCAAACACATCTTCTACTATGTTTTAGACTTCCAAATTTTGATACTAGGTACAGAAAAGACCACTCTTTCAGAAAATGCAAAAAAACAAAAATCTATTTTTTTCACCTAAATTGACATTTTAGCTGATTACGGAGAATCGCTGGTTGCGACTTTTTGTTGGTTTTGTGGTGCCGGGTCACATATGTACATGTTTCATTTTTATGGTTAAATAAATACACACAGAAGGTAATAGTAGTACTGTGGCTGGAATTCCTTGGCATGGTTATGTGCAAAATATGAATATAGCTATCAATATAAATATTACCCCCATCATCATTATTACTAGAGTCAAACCTGCTTTAGTGACCACCTGTCTACAAAGACCACCTGTCTACAACAAGCACATTTTTTGTTTCCCTTGAAAATGGTTTCTCATTGAAACATGTACTAAAGGAACCTGTCTACAAAGACCACCTGTCTATAAATATCACTTTTGTGTTTCCCTTGGGCGGTCGCTATAGACAGGTTTGACTGTATTATCATTCTGTTACTATAGGCACCCTGAAGGCATTGTTGAAGAGGAGGATCTTTGCTGTTGGTTATTCTCAGCGCTTCTTGACTGCTAATGGCAAATTCCAGTCTCCTTTCTCTCAAGGTAAGTACACATATGGTGTGTATATATTCACCACCACCATCAACGCACACCCCCACCACCACCATCTCAGCTACCACTACCACCATCATCACCACTACCACCAACACTACCATCACCACCACCACCACCAAAAATAACATCAACACCTCCACTACCACCAAAAACAACATCACCACCACTACCACCAATAATACCACCACCAATATTTATATTTTTAATGATAATACATGTATTCTCTATATTTGTTTTATGCATTTTTTGAATGAAAGATACCCTAGATTGTTGTAAGAACCTTTTTTTCTCTGTTATCCTTGTGTAATGTCCACTTAAATTTGGCAGAATCACATACATTTAAAGATGAAGTTGAGTTCTGGTCATGCGATTGCATTGTGAAAGAAAAGGTGTAGAATTGATCAGAAAAATTTGATCATGTAGCATGTAAGTATTGGTGTGTACTGTAAGGTTCTGGAGTCATCAAAATCGTAATAATTTTTGTTTAAAGTCTTGGTTAAGTAACAAGCACTGTACACAGAAAGATGTATATGGGACTACAAATGGTGTCGGGCGCCTACTTACCTTGATTTCCTTATCTTTCTATGCTTATTACTCAGCCAGTATATCCTTTCTACCAAAAATGTTTAGCATATGACATTTGTTTGTAATCTTGAACATTCAGTGTAAGTTTTGTTTCTGTGAGAATTCATTTTCTTTTTTTACCAGAACTCAAGTTCATCATCAAATCGTTTGATTTTGTTTCTTCACACAGCCACTGTTGGATCTCATGAAGCGTTCTCCAAGATGAAAGCTCGGATGAAGAAGGACAAAGCGGAAGACAGCAAAGAGAAGGACAAGAAACGGAAGAAGTTCAAGCGGATGGGCAGATACCAGACAAAGAAATAGAGGACAATCTTAGGCAATGGACAGCAGTCTATTTAAAGCCCATCTGCACTAGTTTGGTCAGGGGGATTAGAGTTCACTGCAAGGTCACCATTTATCAAATCAGCTCCCAATAAACATTAAAAATAGGGGGATGATGGGGGACCAACAGGCACCGATTAGGCATTGTTTGCTTTATAGAGGGCGCAAGTAGCTACAAGTAGGACAGTGTGGCTTTAAGGAATAACTTTGAGATTTTAAATATAAAGTCTGGATGCCGACAGTGTATTCTAATTTAAAAGCTTTCCCGTAAACAAAGTCACTATTATTGCAATTTGCCTTTAATACTGGTCATCATTATCAGATTAACTTAGTCCAATACTTTTGGATTCATCAATGTCGCCATCTCATCTTTCATCAACTTCTTCCTCTTCCCCATCACCAC
Source organism: Strongylocentrotus droebachiensis (assembly GCA_035222895.1). Classification (NCBI taxonomy): domain Eukaryota; kingdom Metazoa; phylum Echinodermata; class Echinoidea; order Camarodonta; family Strongylocentrotidae; genus Strongylocentrotus; species Strongylocentrotus droebachiensis. Next base: position 202,863 of record JAVYIG010000707.1, read on the forward strand.
CATCAGGATCATCTGCATCTACGTAATCATTTTTCATCATAATCAACATCAATATCAACATCTTCGTCACCATCATTATCAACTTAATCACAATTATCAGCATCATAACGTAATCATCATCATCATCATCATCTACAGCACATCTTTGTCTCCAATATCCACATGAAGCTACATTTATTGAAAAGAGTCCAGAAAGGAAATACAGGTTTACATCATGAATAAAACAACACCCTTCAAAATGTATGCTGGCTAAAATGCAGATAGCATCATTTATTTTTTATAAAGAAGCTGCAGTATTTTTTTTCCTTAACAATATTATTCTGTATAGAAAGGCTACAATCGTAACTTTGACTCATGATCAGGACAGGTTTACTTTTAAGCTACTATCTCACCTATGAATAAATGCTGTGCGAGTCCGAATGACTGCCGAACATGAGATAGATGGAACATCAATGGTATGGAATTCCATAATAGTCTTCGCATTGTGATAATACATGTTACATATTTCTATAATTTTAGGATTATGTGTACCTGACGATGAAGACCACAGTTACTACACTTATTGAAAATCAGTACCAATTTTTCAGTTACTAGATGTTTTCATTTAAATAAAACGTAAGTACTTATTCATTTTATTTTAACGTCAAGACATAAACAATTTAACTGATTTCATGACCATGTCAAAACATAATTAAACTTGTAAAAATGTCATCTTTTAATTTTTTTTGACAATGCATATTTCAGCGGAAGAGATCTTTAATTTTAGATATGGTCCATAATATGTCAATCTTTGTATGGTTTACAGTGTCAAATTGTAAATATGATATGACTTCACATATTATGAATAAATAAATATTATGCTCTTATAAACAGAATCCAGCTACCGTATTATCCTTTGTCATAATGCATATGTTTGAGTTCTTTAGTATAAATACAGGTCAAAATATTGATATGTTTTTTTCTTAGAAAACAATTTATTTATGTATATTTTCATGAAGCTTGCTGGAGGGAGATACCGGGATAGAATGAGAGATGAAAATGAGTGAACGATTACCGGTAGACACGACCTGACAAAGACAGAGATTGAGTTCATATATAAGTGACGAAGGATGAGGGGTCTTAGGGGGAAAAACAAATTGTAGTTGTTGTTGATTAGTTTTTTAAGGCTAGTCAATTTTTACTGTTATCACCAACAATTTATATAAAAAAATGAATCATATGTAATGATACAACTGACTTCTCTCCTGTTTTTTGGTACCAGTAGTTAATTTTTTTTCTTTCAGTAATTATTATACTATTGTTTAAAGATAAAATAGTATCAATATTGAAATAGTATCAATCTAATTTGGTGTTGAGAGATTAGTACAGACCCAATCATACCACCAAGCCAACTCCAAACCGATGAAAAAAACTAACCAATTCTTTTTGGGGGACTGTTGTCTTCAGGCTGGTGTCAGTTTTGTTGGTATGACTGGGGTATACAAGCTTATTTGAACAGTAATTTTATATCATTAGACAACATAATATCGTTCTCCAAACAATACCAGACATTAAGATACTTAACATCTAAAGGGTATAAAAAGAGATTATTTTAAATGTTTATCGTTCAAAGTCAACTTCTGCGCACGCCAAATTTCTGGAATGTTTCGGACATATCTACTTACAGAGTGCTTTCACCTTTATTTAGAGTGCAATGCTAGTATTTAGACCAGGCCTTCTCAACTAGTTTATTAGAAGCGCCAAAATAAAAATTTATTGAAGTTGAAGTGCCAACTTGTATGTTTGGTAACTGTGTTGCGAGGGAGCGTAGCGACCGAGCCGATACCGGGTGGGCTCCAGGGGCGACGCCCCCGGAAGCTTGTGGATTTTAGGGCTTTTTTAAGGCCCAGATGTGGCATTTTAACACCTTTTTGTTCCATAAAACATCAATCATAATTTCATATTGATGTGAAATAATTAGTACAATTCCTGGCTAAAATCTACACTGGAAGTTAATTTACATGTAGTTATTTTGGTGCAATAAACACGAAAAATTTCAAAATGAAGTGAAAATCAAACAAACAAAATGGCTTGCTTACATTTTGGGCTCAACTTCGACTGCGATTTTTGAGTTTTTTTATTTTAAAATAAATTTGTTTGATTTTTTTTTTCTTTCTTAAATTTCATTTTTAAATTTTTATTTATTTTTATTATTTTTTTGGAACAGCCGCGCGCCACTCTGACTAACCGCAAGCGCCACGAGTGGCGCGCGCGCCGCCAGTTGAGAAGGCCTGATTTAGACTAACCATATTTTGAAGAGAAAAAAACAGAATGGAACTCGAAGCTAAACAAGTTTTGCTCTGAATGGTCTCATAAATTGACAAAAGAAATTTCTAAATCTGGAAATCTGAGAGAAGCAGATCAAGGTTTGGTCTTCTTTTTCTTCTTCTTAACCGCCGTGTCATCTGGAATATAAAGAACAGACAAAAAGAGATTCATTACTTGAAAACTGTCATCTGAAATATAAAGAATAGACAAAACAAGATTAATTACTTATATTGAACAGTTATAAGTATTGCACAGTGAGCATGGTTTTTTCAAGGAACAATTTTTTGATAAAAATTAACAACAAAAAAGTTCAGCAAAGTTTCTGGGGTAGGGGTGAGGAGGGGGTTGGATGTATATTTGTCCACCAAAAATGCACCTGAAAAATCTAATAATCCTTTTGTTAAAGTAATATCTTCTCTCCCTATTTTGCAAAGGGTTGGAGTGTAGAGTTTGTCAGTGTGAATCAATTTTTGCTTAAAAGTATATAAATCCTATCTAGAATATACAAGAAATATTCTATACATCTTTTGCAACAAGAAGTTCAGTAGAGTAAAACGCTGTTTCTCACCAGTCTTGCTTTCTGTGACGCGCTTTGTGGTTTGCTGGGATGTCTCTTTCTCTTCGCTGACCACAGAGGGCGCTTGTCTCACCGCTAAGCACGTCAGTCTGGCTTTGGAATCCACCTCTGAGAGTAATACTGGAGAATCTGTGATCTGAGAGAAAATAAGTGATGATATAATAATTGTTTTCATTCACAAGATACATGTACGGGTAGTTCAGTATTGCAGACATCGGCTGCTGAGAAGGGCATTTATTCCCAAATATTCACTTCCCAATCGATAATACATTCGTACAGTATTAAAGGGATTGGGTATGCTTGCCTGAGATTCTACACAAAATCCTGGATTTAGCTCGTGCTGCAATCATAATTATAAACCTTTAGGTCAGTCAGGAATCCCATGAATTTTACCAGCCGATCGCCTGTCTGATTATCAAGATATTTATGATTTGAATTCAAAATTTCAAAAACCATTTTCCCCAACTATCGGAGAAAACGAGTATGGTAAAACCGGTCACTCAAAGATTTATCCTTTTTTGAGGCACTTCATGATCATTTGAAGCGCATTTTTTTTGTTAGGGCTTCAATATTACACCCTATCACGGACACTGATAACATGTAGGGCCATACATCTCAGATTTGTAAAACTGGAAAAAATGGTGTGGGTTTAGCCTGTTCAACTAGCCCTTTTGATCTTTTAAACAATATTTGTGTGTATTTCCAGAAAATCATCCTTTCTTCCTTCTCAATATCTCTCACTTTCTAATAATAAATATCTATTAAAAAACCTTCCTTGATTTCCTCTACCTCACACATCAAATCTTTGTCTCACATTCTGGATATCGTCTGTTCAGAGCCAGAAGAGAGTTAGCTCTGTGTTAAAGTATATGAGTTAACGCCCTTGTGGCTCCAAGAAGACAATATCTTTCATCGGATTGACATAGAATTCCAGGCTATTTTAGCAAACACAGTTGAATATCGGACATGATTAGTTTAAAGGTACTATGTCCCTTTTGCAGCCAACCTCAAATGCTGTAGAACTTTGTAGGAATTATGAATATGTCATGGATGTCCTATCTGTGAAATTTAAACGTTAGCAGTGTCCTCATATTCAAATTGTGCAAGGAAACCCGTTTACTTGCTAGACTTTACTGTCAGACACTATTGAGTGACTGACTGGCTTTTTTTCTTCTTTGGTAATATCATACATGAAAAGAGTTGTAAAGGGCACATGAGCATTTGTCTACATCAATAACCCACTTCTTGTGATGGCCAAGATTAAACTGATTGAATCTTTGCGCAGCATAAAACGTATGACCATTTGGTACAATTGTTTAAAAATCAAGACTATTACTTTTGGGCTCTATAGCCCTAAAGTCGATTTGACAACTAATAGTCGTTATTTTCCCACTTGAAGACATTTTCAAGCCCCACCTTTTTTAGGGAAGTTCTAAATTAGTATTATCTTTCAAATGCAGTTGGAATTTAACTTTTTCATTTTTTTGGCCTGCAAATGGGACATAGTACCTTTAAGAAGCGGCTTGTTAAATGCAGTATTGACGGTGTGTTACCTCAATCTAATATCGAGAGACTATGGAGTTCAGCAGGGGGGGGGGGAGCATTTCACAAAGCCTTTTTTCAATGACAAATGACAAAGATCAGTGACAAATATGCTGATAACCAATCAGAAACAAGGATTTTACTAGCTTATAACAAAAACTGTCATTCGTCACTGATGATAAGTTTTGTGAAATGCCCCCCAGAACATTAAATGGAATAATCAACATCCCAGGTCCCAAGGATGAAATATACACACCTTTTCAGTATCTATACACCATATCTTGAGGAAGCCATCACTAGATGCGGATAGAAGCCATTTCTCAGTCTGTTTTGATTTGCTTCCACTAGCATTGACACATTTCAGAGACTTGATTCTGCAGATAAAAAAGAGAATGTGTGAAAAACTTCATTAAATGAAATCTTTCCTTTACATTTAATATTCTGTTAAATGTACATGAATATTCAGTCATTCACTTTCTTCTCACATTCCCCCTATCACTCCCTCCCTCCCTCTCTCCCCCTCCCCTCCCCTCCCCTCCCCTCCCCTCCCCTCCCCTCCCCTCCCCTCCCCTCCCCTCCCCACCCCACCCCACCCCTCCCCACCCCTCCCCTCCCCTCCCCTCCCCTCCCCTCCCCTCCCCTCCCCTCGTCCTCCTCATCCATTTTCTTCTACTCCGTCGCCATTTTCATCTTCTCCTTCTCCTTCATTCTCATCTCTCATACTATCTTTTTGCAGAGAATATGAAAATAAATAATGACAAAAGGCATAGGAAAATATAATATAAAAGATCATGATATACCCACCTCTTTTCATGTGCCTTGAATTCTGTTAGCTGTGAAAGCTTAGTCTTTTTGTCATTCACTTTGAGGAGTGAGATCATCTCCCCTTCACCTGCTGTGACCAAAACTCTATCCTGTAAATGAAAAGAAAATATATACATTGCACCTAAAATCTTGAAATAGATAATTGGTAACAATAAGTTTTTCTTCTTCTTTAGAATTCTCCTCGACGTCCCGTTAGAAACCAAACGAGGAGGATGAGGGGGTGCGCACTGTCGCTTGTTTTAGTCCTTATTGCTTGAGTCTTGGTTGCGGAAAAAGTTGGTTTAAACCTTTAAAAACTCTTTCAAACTATTTTGTTCATTTAAATATACACAGGATAACTATATCACTTAAAGGACTTTAAAATCTTAGGCAATAATAATCATAATAGCTTCTTGTATACGACTCATGTCTGTCATGCCGAGACTCCCCTGGCACCAATTTGGGAAGTCTCTTAAAGGCATTGTTTAACAATGTTAAATCTGAGATGCACGGCCCTACGTGTTATCAGTGTCTGTGATATGCTGTTACGTCCTCTACCATTACAACCACTTCAACCAAATGTTAGTTTTATTTATGGGAACCTATAATCTACAAGCTGAGCTTTTAAGGTTCCTCACATTTCACTCTGTATAACCTTCTATTCATTACAATTAATTTCGACGTCTTTTCAAAGAATGAATTATATAATGTGACACTTTTGGTATATTTCATATTATGTTCTACTTTTGTCAATTATGTGAATTCTTTTTATTTGTGAAATGTGAAATAAACTTGAAACTTGGTGTAATATTGAAGCCCTAAAAAATGTGCGCTTCAAAATGATCAAGAAGTGCCTCAAAAAAGTAAAAAATCTTTGAGTGACCGGTTTTACCATATTCATTTTCCCCAATAGACTGTAGAGTTATGAAAACCGTTAGGAAAGTGCAAATTTGATTTCGATTTCCAATCATAAATATCTTGATAATCAGACAGGCGATCGGCTTGTAAACGTCATGGGGTTCCTGACTGACCTAAAGGTTTATAATTATCATTGCAGCATGAGCTTTAATAATCCAGGATTTTGTTTCAGAATCTGAGACAAAGTTAACCCAATCCCTTTAAATTTTAGTTATAATTGCTCATTACGTGAGACCAGTCCTTTACAGAGGTTTACATTTATAGTTTCCTTTCATCTTATAAATATGGCCTACTTACTGTTAAGAAACATGCAGAGATTATCTTGACGTTGCCTTTGTACGAGCAGCAGACGGTAGCAGTAGTGATGTCATAGATCTCCACAAGGTCGTTGGTGATGACCGCATAGAGCTGACCATCGGGTGACCATAGAACAATGTCCGAAACTGAAAGAATAACGCACACAAAGTCCGAAAGTGAATCAATAAATTGTGGTGATAGTGGCGATATGCATGTCCGCATACAATATACAGTCAGAAATGATGAAAAATGAAGTGCACCCAGGTATCAATCAGTAGACCCCTCAACAAAAAGCTGTACCCAAATTAATTAAAATCTGCATAAAACTCAGTAGACCCCTCAACAAAAAGCTGTACCCAAATTAATTAAAATCTGCATAAAACTATGTTAAGATGCCTAAATTAACAAGGTGCGTGTCAGAAATGTAATTATTGTTATTTAGAGGGTCATTTGCCAGCCCCCCCCTTCCATACCTTTAAACATCTATATTTATGTACAGCCCTGGTCACATCCCATTGGCTGTTGGAAAACAGCCATACGAAGAATTATACGAAGAATAAGACCAAACCATTTGTCAGGTTGAACGAATACCTTAACAAATTAATAACTCTTGTTGGTACCTTTTTGTCCGATGAATTTACTCTTCATATTTCGATTTGCAAAGCGCTGATGCTTGCCAGGAGCATGCAGTGTCTTATTTAATGGCAAGACCCTGGCTAACATGTACATTATGTAAATGTAAAGTGAAACTAACCTTTCTTAATATTGGTTGTGTAAGCTGCTCTGCCTTTAAGTAAGTTCCACGTCCGTAATGTCTTGTCTTTGCTGACGGAGAGGGCTATCTTACCAGAAGGGTGTACTGCTACTGAGTTAACAGCATCTCTGCAAAAGTTTAACAATTTTGTATAAAGAGGCAATTAGAATTAAAGTTTATTGCTAAGGCATTCATACACCATCCAAGAAAAAAAGAGAAAAAGCAAGAAAAAAAATACAGAAGGCCAGTTAACCACGAGTGTGAACTGCTACTGAATTTACAGCATCCCTAACAAATATTTACACTGGTGATGTAAGGATAGGGGGGTCATCACAATATAAAGTAATTTCCATTTAACAATATGACACAAAAACTTTTCTCAACATTGAAATGTCCTTGTAAGATGTACAAGATAACCCTAAAGTGTGATTATGATGAAATAACATAGCCATCAGTTCAATAAGTGCCCTTGAAATATTTCATGGCTCTCTCTGTCCAACCTCAGTCAAGCATTTGGGTCATCAAAATGAACTATCAGGATCGAGGCACAATTGCTCAGTAGTAGAGTAGTGGTCTCATAACCAGGAGGCCCCAAGTTCGAAACCAAGTCCATACGCTAGTGCCCTTTGGTAAGGCATTAATCCTCATTACCAAATCCCTCGGAGAGGACTTAAAGCCATCTGTCCCCTGGCTGCTTACTTTAAAACAAGCATACACATTTCTTAGCAGTCGGTAACAAACAAACAAACAAAACATGCAGTGTATAATTTGAATTAAGGCTGTGCACAACAGTGTAATGAGGTACCCGAGTACACTCCCAGGCTTACAAGCGAATACTCGAATATTCGGACGCCATGTTTTTTTATAGTTTTTTTGAATTTTTTGGATTTTTTTTGGGGGGGGGGATTTTTTTTTGCCACCACCATACCACTGGAGCAGTATCCCAAGTCCATCGCCGAAAACGCGTGCTATTTTACTTTGGGTTGCTTTTGAAGGCGCTAATTTAATAACAATAATAACAGTAAACAATGCTTCTTTAAAAACCAAAGATGGCAGAATAATCCATTTTCCTCGAAGTCCAAACAGAAATCTGGACATCTGGACAGTTTCTGAGTGGTGAGTTTGACAGTGCTTGAGTTGGGAAACATTTTTACCGACGACACCATGCCAGCGGCCGCCGTTCTCCCTGGCACGGGTAACCGTCGGCCTGGGAATTTTTTTGCGGCCGAATATTCGAGTAAGAGAAATCGTACTCGAGTAGTTGTCAACCGTGCGGGTACTCGAGCATTTGACTACTCGTCACAGCCCTAATTTGAATACAATAAATAATTGGACTATGAAAAGGATATCGCATTTATTTGTGCCACATTCACTTACTTGTGGCCCTTGAGAATCTTCATACACTCCCAGTTCTTGGTGCCCCATATGCAAATGACACCATCTTCTCCGCTGCTGACCATGTGACCATCGTCATGGTAACTTAATGATGTCACAGAACCTAAGGAAATAAACACCGAGATGAACATACTTCCAAGATATTATTTTTTCAATGAATTGTAAAAGTAAAATTAAAAGAAAAGGAGGAAGACAAAGGATTAAATGATTGAGGTTGCCATCAAGATTATATGGGTAGAAGGTATGACTGACAAAGAGAACCAAAAAACAGACAAACAGACAAATCCCAAAGAGAGCAGTATAAAGCTGCACAGGACAGAATATGCTGGAGAAAGTTTGTCTATGAGTTAAAATTTATTGATAATTCAATAAGGATAAAATCGTCCTTCTCCATCTTTACCATTTGATTGAGGGTGGGGGGGGGGGGGGAGAAAGAGAGGAGCTGCACATGTCCCCAGAAGCTATGCCACTGACAACACTTTATTGTGCAAAGATATTCACATTCTGTATATATATATTGCAAGTGGAAAATAGTTTCAAATTCCAACACTGACTTTTGCAATGACTGCCATAAAAAAATCTCAAACACTTCTAGTTTTTATATTACCTTTCCAACCTCGTTCTGTAAATTCTATCTGCACTAGTTTGACCAGGAGGGATTATACCTCCCTGAGTGGTCACTGGCAGGTGGTTATCTCATCAAATCAGCTCTAAATTAACATAGGAAAAAGGGGACCATGGGGGAACAACGGGTACCACTTAGGTATTGTTGGTTTTATAGAGGGCGCAAGTAGCTACAAGTAGTGCAGTGGGGCTTGAAATGAAAGAAAACTGTGACTACCTACCATCATGCTGCAGGAGAGAACCCAGCTCTACGTTCTTCTCCAGATCATAAAGATTGACGAGTTCATCGGTGCTCCCTGAGGATAAGTGACGACTGCTTGCGGCCAGGGACTTGATGCAGCCGGTGTGGGCATTGTTTGTAAACCTCCCTTTGAAGGCATACTGGCAACCATCCTGAAATTATAAAAAGTGTGAGTGTTAGACTGGATATTTTAACCACTGATATCCTTATTACCCTATCACCCTATTACCGGATGTATTGGAAAAACGTAGAGATATTCAGTTGAGTTTCCAGGACTATACATCTGTCATCCAAGTTCCGTCTCCTGTCTCCAATTTGATCAGACGTACAGTCAGTTGCACATTGCTTCATGAAATCAAAAATAATCTTTTAAGTTCAAGTTCAAGTTTTATTTATCTTTCTTTCATATCACACTTTACAAATATGACATGAATATAACAAGTTAGAAGAATATGACGTTACAATAGAAAGATGAGGAGACCTTGGTGGAAAGCAAGGCCAAGGGTGTGAATATAGTTCACAACCATCCTCTTAGTAAAGTCTCTCATTTTGGTATGTGTGGGGCCACTACTCAATTATAGATAGATATCTACATCTTTAGCTTTTTTTAAATGTGGGCATACGTGCATAAGTCATGCACACTTTAGCTTTTTATCCATCTTGAACCAATCATATCCAGCTGGAGACAGTAAAATCATTGAAGCTTTCACTCCTTTATCCGACAAACATCAAACTTATTATATGTTACAGAGAAGTCAGAATGTATTCTTGAGAGGTTTGAACATTACAATTCGGTAAGCAAATTGATGGAGAAAAAGGTAATTAATTTCATGATGAATTTGGTTTTGTGACCATACTGTTCATCTGGGGGCCGTTTCTCGAAACCGTCATAACTACAAGATCAACGACATCTCGCCACTGTCACGCAACTTGTCAGCAAAGTGTTTCACGAAGCCGTCTTTGCCAAGATGAGCGACAACTTCCGCGACAATGAGTTGTCACTGCTCCGAACCCGTCATATCTTTTTAATTGCTGTAAAGCGCCATCACAAGTCAGTTTGTTGCCATTCCATGGGCCGCGAAATGTACGATTAGTTTCACTATCATTTTGAGAAAAATATAGACGAGTTCGGTACGTAATTCTCTGGGATGCGAAATGCAAATGTACAGAAGTGATAATACAAATTATACAGAAATTTTAAAAAGCTGAATATAAACATTAAATCACAAATCATTAAACTATAACATATAAATAAAAGAGATAAGAATGTTACACACCGTTGTCCATAATCATTCCATAGTCTTTCTTAGGATACCATCATACCTTTGGGGCCTATGTGCATTATTATTCCCTCTCTAATTACTTCTTTCAAATTATGTTTTTAATATCAAATCAATTATATAACGAGTATTATGAGACTCTAGAATAAATACTGGCTGAGAAAAGGTATTTTGCCTAAAATTCCTCGTCACAATAAACAAAAAGAGTACGTATTGATAAACTATCACATTACGGTATCCTTCAACTACCTTTTGAGTGGATTGTCGAGGAAAAAAAACTCACCGGTTTTTCTTCAATTTAAGAATCTTTACAGAAATATGCAAATCGTTTGATGATCTACATTTGATAATGACACTATTTGTTATTTATTTTAGGAGAATTAATATGTATATGTTTCTTTTTGAACAATTTTAGCCCCAAAACTTGTTTTGGTTTATTTGTGATAAATCAAATAGATCGTGACAAAGACTATGTTCTTGAGCTGCTAGTATCGCGATATATCGATATCATGTCTGTCATGGCTTTGTGAAACGGTTTATCCACTCCATGACATCTCCGTAGGTCGCCGACAAAGATATGACTGTCATGGAGTTGGTTTCGAGAAACGGCCCCCTGGCTCCCCTATAATCGCATCTAGATCTACATGTACACCGGTAAACAGAGTCTGAAGTGTGCTGAATCATGGGTTAGTGAGGGGACGTTACACAAACAATGTCTTTTGTGTTTGATGGATATTATTATTATCCCGATACCTGTATAATATAGCTTGCGACACGACATGAGGCGAGCTGCAAAGTGACAGGGCACAATTTTCGCCTGATTCCGGCGATACAAATTTCTTTTTAAACCCCCTTCCGGCTTCCCCCAGCTTCCCCTTGTTATATTGTGCCACGGTCAACGATAAAAGTCTATACATGGCCATGGGGAAGGTTGACAAATGTCCGTTTTGATAAAAAATTCCCCATGAAAAATGATTATTATTTCTGTCTAGGCAATATGCAGCGCGCAGCGCCGTGGAGCTCTGCCGGGCCGCCCCGCAACCTGCGCCCGCACCCGGTGCGGCGGCAGCAAAGCTCTGTCAACAGTCAAGTATTCATGCACGCACGCGCCACACTCTTCAACTTCAAGATCAAGCTAGCTCAACAGTGCAGTTCTACCAGCAAATTTTAATGAATCAATAGTAATCACTGTGTATATATGTGTTATATTGCATACCTCCGATTCATTTTCCAATAAATCGTATCCGAAAGTGGTCCTTTCGTAGCAGCCAGCAAAGACTTGAAGGCACATGTGCGCCGCCATGTTGTTTTAAAATAAAATGAATATTCATTAGTGGTGACGTCAACAAGCACATGGCTGAAAAAAACATATGCATCAATCAATCAAGTGAGCCAGGCTAAACACCGCGTCACAGAATATTCGTAAGTAAAAATTATATTCATTGTATAGAAGAGTTTGAAAATTAATCTGATGTCGCAGTGATGACCATATTTACGATATTCATAATCTTAATTTAAGTCTTAATTTGTTAAATGAAACGCAACGCTGCTTTCCTTTCATAAGCTCAACGACAACGGACGACGCAGTTGCAGGTCGCCCGAAACTCTGGGCACACACCGCCCCTGGCCTGGTGGCCGTCAAAGCAGGTAGTTGCCGCAGCGAGTAGTATAACAGTGCGTCCCAGAAAAAACGAAACCGAGAATTGTCGATGTTTTATCATAAGTTAATCACAATCATGATTAATAAATGACACATATTCGTAAAGCTTAAATCCTCCTCTTCCATTTGATGGAACTCGTATGATGCATATTTCATGCATGAGTGATTAAAAACAATTTGAAGAGAGAGTCCCAAAAAATTGTATCTGAATTTCAAAGAGAAAATCAAATTTCTAGAAAGTTCATTTTCTGCCTTTTTATATATGACACCTCAATCAGAAAAAATGAGCCAGGAATATTATAACTCTGTGTAAAGTAATGCTTGCATTATTGATTAAATGATTTTCACTGGCTGCCTGCCGTAGCAACAAACCAAGTTGAGTGAGACTTGACTCCTTTTCGTTGACGAACACCCATGCACAACGAAGACGAAAGACTTGATGCATGGACTAAATGGAGCTAGGTCTTTTATAAACTCAGTTGGTTGCTACGGCAGGCAGCCGGTGAAAACGAATTTGTTTAATCAAATTATGGAAATGCATAACAAATAGAACTTTGTTATTCCTCAATATTGAAGATAAAATGTAATTGAATTTTGTTTTTCATTTGAATGCAGGTGCTAAGATTCGTCTTTGACTTGAGCTGAACTGCGTACCAGGCACTCACCATGAAGGTGAAGAGGTACAAACACGCCCGCAAGTACCTGGGCTTCTACAAGCACAACTTCAACTTCCGAGAGCCTCACCAGGTTCTCATTGACGGAACCTTCACGCACATGGCTCTCCAAAACAAGATTAACATCAAGGAACAGCTGCCTAAATATCTAGGAGGTGAAGTGCAGGTAAGACAAGTTTTGTCTTAAAATCTCACATTTTGAGGCTTTTTAAAATCCATATAATAATAATGGTGGCTTCTTATATAGCGCACATGTTCGTCACATCATGACGCTCCTGGCACTGCCCCGATTATTACCCTGGCTTTAGCAAGACGGCCATTACGGCGCTTTTGAATTTTAGGAATTAATTTCTGCCAGGTACCCATTTACATCACCTGGGTTGAGTGTGGCAAATGTAGAACAATGTCTTGCCAAAGGACATTAGTGCCGTATAAAATTGTAATGTCTTTCAAAAATTACATATTCAAATACAAAGCCTTTTTTATGTGTTTATCTTTTGACCTCATAGGCTCATCCTCAGTTTCTGCCTCCCCTCTTATTCTTCTTTCATAATTTGCTCTCATCATTTCTTTCATGTAGTCATATCTTGTTTCTCTTTGTTGTTTCATTCTCTATTCTTGTCATACATTTTGCAAATATACGTTGCTACAAATAGGAGTTACCTACATCTGTGTGTGAAAACTGTGTAAACTTGATATATATTTGTTCCTCTAAAGGCCTGCATTATCAAGCATAGGTACCGTACATAACATTGCTCATTAGAATGCAGTATAATTCTACCTTTATTAATTGTAGTGTCTAATCCATGGGCCCCGTTGCACAATACTTACCATTGATGGTAACTTTGCCGTCAATGGTAACTATCATGGAAATCTTGATTTTGATTGGCTGTTGAGCCCTGTTAGTATGGTAGTTGCCAATGATGGCAAAGTTACCATCAATGGTAAGTGCTAAGTAGCTAAAGTGCAAAAGTGCTGAAGTGCTGAATACTCAACTCTAAATCAACTTTCATTCATCCATTCAGTTACTGACGACAAACTGCATCCTGAAGGAGGCTGAATCCTTAGGCAAGGCGGTCTACGGAGCTTACATCATCCTCAAGAGATACCAAGTGAGAAGATGCGGTCACAAGGACACACCCGTCTCCGCCCATAAGTGTGTGATGAGCATGTTGGCAGACTCTAACAAGAACCACTACTTTGTTGCTACACAGGTTAGTATTTTTGTTAAAATTAATTCAATGGTATTGCATAACTTATCCTATGTTGTAGTGGCTGAAATCTTTATGCACCCTTCCCCCCCCCCCCTCCCCCTTTAAAAAAAACATTAGAGTTGTTTCTGAGTTTTACAATTTGTGTTACAGAATTTTAGCTTTTTAAGATGGTTTGAGTTTTTTTTGTAGATGAAAATGTAATATCAAAATTATTTGTGACAAATCTGGAAAACATGGATTATTCAAATACATGTATCTTCCTGGTTGGTAGTTGTTTGCAAAATGAAGGAATTATCTATTTTGCCATTTCCAGACTTGTTTAGTTCTTCTTCAAGATGATCTGCCTCCTTCACTGCTGAAGATTTTTGCAGATGTATAAGTGCATGTGTGTGGCGACATAGGGATTCATTCATTCATTCAATTCATTAAAAATGGTTTATTTTCAAATAAAACTTTAATCTTGAAATTTTCATTCATGCATAAGCATTTCCTTTTTTGTACTGAGCAATTGACTCATGAATCAATGATACCTGGAGAAACATGTCTTTGCAGGTATAAATTTATTCTTTGACAAACTTTGCTTTAGATGCTGCTTGTCAGTATCGGCTTACATGGTGATATACAGTAGGCTTGCGGATGCACCATGTGAGAGAGAGAGAAAGGATTGGGGAGTCTTGAAAAGGATTCTCTGTAATCTTTCTTGAGGGTGTGTAGTCCTGAAAAGGACTGTTGGTGTAGTCTTGAAAAAGGCTGTTGGTTATCTTTCTTAGCTTATAGTTCTAAAACTTTGCTTTATATTTCCCTTTTTCTTTCTTTTATGTACAGGATCCAGATCTGAGTGCATCGGTGAACGGAACTCCAGGGGCTCCACTTCTGTACCTCCATTTCAGCGCAATAGTTCTAGAGAAACCCTCGGTGACCTCTACTGCAGCTGCTTCCTCCATGACCTCAAAGAAAATCAATCCTTCAGAGTTCGAGAAGAGCGCTTTGAAAAAACTTGAAGGGGAGGGCGAGAAGGATGATGAAAAGATTAAGAGAAAGAAGCGGAGAGGACCCAAGCAGCCGAACCCACTCTCGGTGAAGAAGAAGAAAAAGAAGAAGAGTACTGAGCAGTCATCAGCCGTGACAGGAGAGACAGAAGGAAAGAAAAAGAGGAGAAAGAGGAAGAGGGTGAAGATATCGTCGCATGTGAACGGACAAATTGAAGCCCAGCAAGACTCTGTGTCATGACATGCTCATTCTCGTTGAAAGAGAAAAAGAGTTCAGAAAGACTGTCTGATGCTGGAGGAAAGAAGGAAAGAAAGAAGAGGCGTCGAAAGAGGAAGAGAGTGGAGATAGTGTCTTCTGTGAAGGAGCAAATTCAAGCTCACCAAGCAATCGCCTAGTGACAGAATCACTCCTCACACCTATGAAAAGAAGGGTACTTCGGTATTGTCTGATGTTACGCTACCGAGAGACAGATGGAGAGATCAAAACAAAGAGGAAGTGAAGGAGCAAAATCAAGCTTACCCAAGCCTCTGTATCGTGAAATAACCACTATGTGAAAAAAGAAGAATACAGAGTGATCCTCGGCTGCAAGAGGAAAGACAGAAAAAAAAGAGAGGAACATGAAAAGAGTAAAGATAGGGTCTCATTTGAAGGAGCAAATTCTAACGCATCAGGGAGCCGAGTCATGACACAGCTCTGAACCATGAAGTACAGTGTACAGTATATTTGGTAATTGGTTTTGGAAGATGTCTGGAAGAAGATACCTTGATAGGTTGATCGTAGTACAGTAGTCACTACGTCACTTGACTTTTGATATGGACTGAAATCGAGTTCCAGTCGTAGTCTGTGGAAGTGAATTTGTGTGACAAAACTGTTTTACCATGTCAATTTATGATGTGTCCATTCACTGGCTTACTCAAACTTTCTTCTGCTTCTCAAAAAGACAATCTCCCGTTCTTAGTTCTTTTGATTTCCTATGATGAGTCAGACTGGCTTACTTTTCTAGTTGGCAAGGCATTAGACTTCACAGAGCATCTTTTTGGAAAATCAAATGCTGCATGATACGGCGTTGTGTCAATACAATCAAAGCATTTCTTGAAGTTTCTACTCCAGATAATACTTTAATTGCTTGGTCAATCCTAATTTGCTATTGTGCATTTAACTCTAAAAGTCTATAATTTTTTGCATACCCAGTATTCAGAATTTTCAGATTCATTTTTTTTTTAAATGGAGACCTCTTTCTTCTTTCGCTATTTAACTCTTTTGTGCAAACTTAAACAGACGGTTCGTGTTTACTGGGAGAAAGGTCATAATTTCAATGTATGTCAAATCACTCCCAATTTTTTTTGTAATTTAAACTGATAAATTGTGCTATGCTCCATTATTCTGAAATTTGGATTTATGGATACTTCAGGTTGAAAAATCTGAATTTGTATGTTTTAACTCCATCCACCAGTGGTTCCCCTTTATTTACTCCAGCATACCCCTCTATTCTTACTTGGTCCTTAGTAGGTGTTATTATGCTAGGATTACTCATTTTTGCTGGATATGATGAAAAAAACTGTACTTACGCATTAGGTTATTTATAATGTGTTTTGTATATATTCAAAAATATTGAAGTCATATTTTTATGTAAATAAAGAGATGAATTTGACATTGAATACTTGGACGGTTTTGTGTGTTTTCCTTAAATGGAGATCTATTTTACATATATTCCGCAATGTATAGGATGTAGTATGCATGTGTCTGATACTAGATTAGCATGAACTTGTCTTTCTATTACAGTCAAACCTGTCTTACTGGCCACCTATCTATAAAAGCCACCACCCACCTGTCTATACTGGCCATGTATTTTGTCTCCCTCAAGAAAGAAATATGCGTTATAGAACCTGTCTAGAAAGACCACCTGTCTACCATGGCTACTCTTTGTGTGTCCCTTGGGTGGCCTTTATAGACAGGTTTGACTGCACTACTTGTAGCTACTTGCGCCCTCTATATAGAAAACAATGCCTAATTGGTGATCATTGGTCCCCCATGATCCACTTTTTCTTAGGTTAATCGAGAGCTAATTTAACATGAGATAACCACCTGGCGGTGACCATGCAGGGAGGTCTAATCCCTCCTGGCCAAACTAGTGCAGAGGGGCTTTAAAAGACGGGTTTGACTGTACATGTATCTGATATGAGGTTGTGTGTGTGTGTGTGTGAACTGTTATAGACGTGAAAGTAGGTGATGGACATTGATACATCTAGAGAAAAATATGTGTATACATGTGTTTACAGGTATATCCACTGTGAGATTGTCTTTTTAAATGTGGCTACTTTGTGGCTTTTATTTTTGTAGTGTTTGAAAATGAGGACTGTCTTGGAGAAAGATGTTATTGGAGGACAATGTACCCGGGGGGGGGGGGGGGGGTACTCACAAATTAGGACATACAGGATGTGCCACTCTAGTGGGTCACTTTTTCACCAAAAAATCCCTAAACATGGGTCCCACTTTTAACAAAAATACCACGGCACACCCCCGTCCAAACCAAACCCTAGTACCCCCCCCCCGGGCAATGTACATGTAGGTCTTCTAATAATGGCACAAGTCACGCTTCAGTGAACACATTTTACCTGTCTACCATCCATAAGGTCTAATAATCATGTGATGACTATTATGTATGATTGAATGATTATTAGACCATATGGATTGTAGACAAAATGGGCATTAGACAAACTGAGAA
Organism: Strongylocentrotus droebachiensis; assembly: GCA_035222895.1. NCBI lineage: Eukaryota > Metazoa > Echinodermata > Echinoidea > Camarodonta > Strongylocentrotidae > Strongylocentrotus > Strongylocentrotus droebachiensis. Next base: position 220,865 of record JAVYIG010000707.1, read on the forward strand.
TTGGACCGACTGGCAATTAGACCAAATGAGTGATAAACTTGATTGGTAGTAGACCTATTGGAGATTAGACCAAATGATTGTTAGCCCAAATGGTCATTAGACTAAGTGATAAGTAGACGAAATGATTATGAGACCATGTCGATAGTAGATGAATTGGTTGTAGACCAAACGGCAATTCACCATTGCTACTTCAAGTTCAAGTTTCCTTTTTTTTTGTTCCACATTTTACAAAAAGGACATACATATATGATTCTCAATTCATTATAGATTAAGTGAAATGTGAGGAACCTATTTAAAAGCAATGCTTGTATATTATAGGTTCCTTGAAAAATAGTTATCGCCTTCTAGTTGGGTTTCTAGTTTACCCTTTTCCCTATAGTTGGTGCTCTCCTAAAAGAAGTGAAACCCCAAACGAAGTGAATGTCGGACGAAGGTCTTGATTTGTTTTCATTCCACCTTGTCTAAAGTCCACGAATATTTGTTTGCTATACCCAACTACAAATAGATGAATAGATATTTCGGGTTAGTTTTATAGGTCATTGTCTATGATATTTCTGTCGAAGTAGAGTTGTCATCGTATATTAAAGCAATTAAATATTCGTTGAAACAATCTTCATGTTTTTCGAATTATGGAAGAAACAGAAATTAAGCAGCGGGCGATTAAAGTTCAATCATTTTTACTGGCCGAGTCTTATAAAATGTGCCAACAATGCAAATATATATATACACAATCATTGTTATTACTGGCCGAGAGTTATAAAATGTGCCAACAATACAAAAATATATATACACAATCATTGTTATTACTGGCCGAGAGTTATAAAATGTGCCAACAATACAAAAATATATATACACAATCATTGTTATTACTGGCCGAGAGCAGGAAGGTGTTTTAACTCACATACCCTGCCGAGAGTTATAAAATGTGCCAACAATACAAAAATATATATACACAAATTGTGCGGTGTACGTACGTGTTGATTCCAAACTCTGAACTCTTGCAGGCAAAACATCGTATTTGCGGCACAAGTGCAAAAGGTGTTTGGCGACATGGAGAACCAACGCGTAACTGTAGAGGAGGTTGATCACAAAGCTGAGGACCAGGTTGATCCCGAGAATGATCACGGAGGTGAAGTAAAGCTTGAGCGCAGGCTTAGTCTCTTGGATGGTATCATGATCAACGTCGGAGTCATGATTGGATCGGGAATCTTCATCTCGCCAAAGGGTGTCTTGGACAGTGTCGAAAGCGTAGGTGCCACCTTGTGTATATGGGTGGCTGGTGGGATCGTTTCGGTCTTCGGTGCCATGTGCTACGCTGAGCTGGGCACGATGATCCCCGCATCGGGAGGCACTTACACCTACGTTCGCGTGATCTTTGGTGACTTTTGGGGTTTTCTCAACTTCTGGGCTTGTACCGTCATCGCGGGACCCATCGCCAATGCCGTTATTGCATTGATGCTTGCCATGTACTGCCTGGAACCATTTTACCCCGATCCAGAATGTCCCCCACCAAAGGTTGCGATCAAACTCTTCGCCATTGCAGCCGTCATGTTCATCATGTTCGTTAATTGCTGGAGCGTGAAGTTATCTTCTCTTCTGCAGAATGCCACATCACTGTCCAAACTTGCCGCTCTCGGCGTCATCATCATCACCGGCATGGTCAAACTCGGGATGGGAAACACTGAAAATTTCCAAGAACCTTTTACATATACTAATATTAAAGGACTGGGGACGGGGTTTTATGCGTGTCTCTTCTCTTACTCTGGCTGGCAATGCTTGAACGTCGTAACTGAAGAACTAAAGAACCCTTCAAGGAATCTTCCAATCGCAGTCATAGTCTCTCCGACATTGACGACTGTTGTGAATACCCTGACCAATGTGGCGTACTTAACAGTGTTGTCCTCTGCGGAGCTTTTAAACTCTGAAGCCGTTGCAGTCACTTTCGCCGAGAAGGCGTTGGGGAGATTCTCTGTCATCATCCCTATCTCAGTTGTCTTGTCCTGCATTGGGTCTCTCAACGGGTGCATCCTGGGGGGTTCAAGGCAGTTCCTTGCGGGAGCCAGAGAGGGTCATCTCCCACGATTCCTAGCCATGGTTGGCATACGGCACAAGACACCAATTCCTTGCGTCATCGTTGCGTCACTTCTGTCAGCCTGTCTGTGCTTCGTTGACAGCGTTTTTACCCTGATCAATCTATTCAGCTTCGTCAACTTTCCCTTTTTTGGATTATTAGCGGTTGGTCTCCTGTACTTGCGAATCAAAGAACCTGATCGATTAAGACCTTTTAAAGTCCACTTTATCATTCCTGTAATTTTCGCGCTGGTGTGCACGTTTCTTACGATTTTTGCTTTCTTAGGGGCGCCTGTGGATTCTATTATTGGCGTAGCCATCCTCTTGAGTGGAATACCCATTTACTTCATCAGGGCCCGATTCAACACACAAGTAACATGGATGACGAAGATTTACAGACATAACTTTGTTTTCTTTCAAAAATTAACGTTTGTTACCCCTGAGAGTCATCACGAGGCGTGATGAATGACCGTTGCGTATGAGCTAGCGTCAGTTCGATTGCGCTATTAGGCCTATACACATGCGCCAATCGATGTTAACAAACGGCCGGTACTTTAACACAACGTTTAAAGTTGTTTATTTTTCATTCACTTTAAAAACTGGTGACGATTTCACTTTCAGACGGTACGTCAAAGACTGCGTCATTCATTGACACACTCCCGCGTCAGCTAAAGGGCGCCTCATGTGCAACGGGTCTAGGGCGGTTTATCAGTTTCTGAATAAGTGTCCAGAGAATTTTCAATTCAGAATAAAGAATATTAGAGACATTTTAATTACTTTGAGGTATTTCGTTGATTTGAAAATAACTTGAAATAAAATACTCTTGCTTATTACAGTTTGTCCACTTTTGCATTTTTGATGATACAGGCTAATTGGCTTGCATAAAGGTTTACCCGTTATTATTATTATTATTATTATTTATTCGACCATAAAAACACATTCAGCATGTACAGTGTATATAGGTGTATACAGAGTGAAATAGGAAAAATACAAAGTAAGATAAAGAAGGAATAGCATGTGGGTCAGGGTGCACAAAAGCGAAATTCTTCCCTGTTGCCCGGGGGCATGTGCACCCTCACATGCCATTCCGAGACATAATAGAATATATTGCAAGGTTCACATTATATAAGTATACAAAATAATTACAAACACTCATTCAGAAAATCATGATTAAATTAAATTTCGATAAATGCATTAAGAGGATATGAAGCTGCAATGAATAGAGTGCTTTAAGATTTGTATGCAGAAAAAACTTAAAACTTAAAATAACTAAAACACAATTAACATAAATCGTCATTATTCAATTGATCCAACGGTGTCTCATTCAAAGAAATTCTAATTAAAAAGAAAAAAGAAGAGATGTGTAATTGTTCAAGGTAAATCTGACCAGCAATTTCTTGTATATAACAAAAATATACATATGAATAGAGCGTAAATATTGTTTTGGGCTATACAATCAAGGAAATTATAAAACGTCATGTACCACAATAATGTACAATTTTTGCAGAAATTAAAGGTACAATAAGCATTAGGATTGATAATCATTCACAAAATATTGAGTAGGGCCTATGGTGTTATCATTTAAAAAAAGTGGCATAATGTGGATATGAAGCTATCAATGTGGACCATTGTTCCAGGTTCAATTAATATAATCATTGTATCATTGAAAGAGAAAAAAAAAAGAAAGAAAAAAAAAAAAAAATTAAACAAGTAACATTCTGAATCCAGTGTTTCAATAAGTTCTTGGATATTGATAAACAATGATTATTAAAGAAAAGGAGGAATCCCCCACTCTCAGTGAGGAAGCCCCTCTCAGTTTGAAAGTTAGTTAGAATCGAGAAGGGACCGCTTCATAGAGAGTAGAAAGGATGAAAGTGAGGAGACCACCGATGCATCCCTAACCTCTAACGGTAATTCATCCCATACCCGAGGAAATCTCCGGGAAGCGGACAGGAACAGGGCCTGTGTTCGTGATTGCTGATGAATGAAGGACAGTGTAAAGAGGCGTCTCTTGCTAATGGCTTATAGTGGGGGCTGTTAGAGATATTTTGGTGCAGATTCTTCTAAAAGCACCAAATTTGGCCCAGAGGTAGATTATACCATACTATTACGATTTCTGCCGGACGCCAAGAAGGGCGCTCTCTGGGTCTGCCATATTGGGCAAATCCAAAATGGCCGCCATCTGAGTTAACGGTCAAGCGTAGTTCCAAAAGGAAAAGCGCTATAAATGTATGATAATAGTTATATATTTATAGGGTTTTGGGGGTCAGAGAATCTGATTATGATGTTCTTTCATTGATTTTAGGTCTCCTTGGGGCTGCCATACTGGTCATATTGGTCAAATCCAAAATGGCCGCCATCTGTGATAGTTACAGGTCATGTGTAGTTTCGAAAGGAAATGGGCTAGTATGATAAAAGTTTATATATTTATGGGGTTTTCGGGGTCAGAGAATCTGATTATGATGTGCTTGTATCGATTTGAGGTCTCTTTGGGGCTGTTATGCTGGTCATATTGGCCAAATAAAAAATGGCCGCCATCCGAGTTAAAGGTCAAGCGTAGTTTCAAAAGGAAAAGGACCAGTATGATAAAATTGATGAATTCATGGGGTTTCCGGGGTCGGATAATCTGATTATGATGTTCTTTTATCAATAAGCGAGTTCGTAATTGCACACTCCGCATGCGCAAAAATCGGGAACCAACTTTTACAAAGGTCACATGAACATAAAGAGAGCTGAGAGAGGAACTGTAATTTGTTTGTGTGCTGGCCTTTCCTTTGTGAATGATCACATCTGACACATCAGTCACCGAAAATCATTTCTGAATGTCGGAATTGGTTCTTTATAGTAAACTTTACTTGGAATCTGGTCATCGGTAAAGTATTATCGGCATTATCGTGATCCAAGTCCCCAGGGACTCGACCTTTATGTCTAGACGTTGCATAATTCAATTCGTATTGGTATTTTATTCCATCTCAGAGTGATTATAGACGTTGTTTTTTATAAATATAAAAATAAAGCTGTTCGGGTTTTTTAAAGATAATGCTTCAAAACAAATCGAAAAAGCTGTTTATTTCTTTATTCATGGTCTGTTTCTACTGTTTATCCAGGGACTCTATTTTCATTGCCAACCCTCGAAAACGAATATATTATGCATTTCACAGAGGAAGTTTGCATAAGAGAACTATATATATATATCTATATATATGTATGTAGACATATATATACAAATTATTTATTGGGCTCATTTTGCTTTCTAATGGATCCGTACAATATGGCACAGCTTTAGGGGCCTGGAAGAGCCCCTACCGGGGGTTCCGGGGCGGAACCCCAGGATGCTCTCGAGTTTATTTGACTTTCAAGAGAAAGTGTCTCTAAGATATAAAGAGAGGTTATTTCTTAAATGAAGTGAAAGGACTCTTGAAAATAAAATAGCCCTTTCATTTCATTTTAGAAATAATCTCTAATCCATCCCTTGATATTTAAATTGCACTGCTCCTACTGTGTGCTTTTTTCACACTCTCCCTGATCTTTAAAGGGTGCTTTCTTTATTTGATCATCAACAGAAGCAAAATGCTAGGCCACGAACTTTTCAAAGCGTGACCAGATTCAAAGTATGCTTAAATGGGGACATTGATGTATGTAGAAAAAACAGGATTAATATCCCATGCAACGCTTCGAAATTTAAAAGAAGAATAAGAAAAATAAAGTTGAGATTCGACCTTTATGTCTAGACGTTGCATAATGCAATTCGTATTGGTATTTTATTCCATCTCAGAGTGATTATAGACGTTATTTTGTATGGATAATAAAGATAAAGCTGTCCGGGTTTTTTAAAGATAATGCTTCAAAACAAATCGAAAAAGCTGTTTATTTCTTTATTCATGGTCTGTTTCTACTGTTTATCTATTTTCATTGCCAACCCTCGAAAACGAATTTATTATGCATTTCACAGAGGAAGTTTGCATAAGAGAACTATATATATATATCTATATATATATGTATGGAGACATATATATACAAATTATTTATTGGGCTTATTTTGCTTTCTAATGGATCCGTACAATATGGCACAGCTTTAGGGGCCTGGAAGAGCCCCTACCGGGGGTTCCGGGGCGGAACCCCAGGATGCTCTCGAGTTTATTTGACTTTCAAGAGAAAGTGTCTCTAAGATATAAAGAGAGGTTATTTCTTAAATGAAGTGAAAGGACTCTTGAAAATAAAATAGCCCTTTCATTTCATTTTAGAAATAATCTCTAATCCATCCCTTGATATTTAAATTGCACTGCTCCTACTGTGCTTTTTTCACACTCTCCCTGATCTTTAAAGGGTGCTTTCTTTATTTGATCATCAACAGAAGCAAAATGCTAGTCCACGAACTTTCCGAAGCGTGACCAGATTCAAAGTATGCTTAAATGGGGGCATTGATGTATGTAGAAAAAAACAGGATTAAGATCCCATGCAACGCTTCGAAATTTAAAAGAAGAATAAGAAAAATAAAGTTGAGATTCGACCTTGATGTCTAGACGTTGCATAATGCAATTCGTATTGATATTTTATTCCATCTCAGAGTGATTATAGACGTTATTTTTTAAGGATAATAAAGATAAAGCTGTCCGGGTTTTTAAAGATAATGCTCCAAAACAAATCGAACAACCTGTTTATTTCTTTATTCATGGTCTGTTTCTACTGTTTATCTATTTTCATTGCCAACCCTCGAAAACGAATTTATTATGCATTTCACAGACGAAAGTTTGCATATTGATGAAACATATGGGCGCAGGCCAAGATTTATACCAACTCAAGTGTGAATTTGGAGCATCTTCCCTCATCTTCTTCACACAGGAAATGGACTTCATTGTAGCCTTAGGACAGGATGGTGACATAAAATTGATAAAATAACATCATGATCAGATTATCCGACCCCGGAAACCCCATGAATTTATCAACTTTTATCATACTGGTCTTATAATAATAATAATAATAATAAATTTATATAGCGCAGCTTTTATACAAAATATATTCAGCTGCGCTGGTTAAGAGCTCCTTTTTACTAAATTCTACAAATTAAATAAGATCTCTCAGTTGAACAAATAAGTTTTTAAATTGGATTTAAAAACATTGAGAGATGGAGTGCTTCGTATTTCTATTGGCAAGCTATTCCATAGTTTGGGGGCAGCAATAGCAAAAGCACGGTCCCCAAGAGTTATTTTAGTTTTGCCATGGGGAATCTGAAATAATAATTTATCTGTGGAACTGCGTAGGCTATGACTGTGTGATTGGACTTTGAGTTGGAGTAATTCTGTGATGTAATTAGGTGCTTGACCACTCAATGATTTATAGACAATTAACAATATTTTGAATGAGATTCTTTGACGGACTGGCAACCAGTGGAGTTCTCTCAGAAGAGGTGTGGTTGAAGTGAATTTCGACCGACGATAGACAAGTCTTGCACATGCATTTTGGACTCTTTGTAACTTAGCTATCAGAGAATCAGGCATTCCAAACAGCATCCCGTTACAATAATCAAGCTTACTTGTGATAAGAGCATATGTACAACCAATTTCATACTTTCGAAAATAATATCGCTAGTGATATTCGTTTGTCTCGCAATGTGGTCAATAAGGAATCTAAAAGATCACGACGTTTCGTATGCTACTGCAATACTTCGTCAGGTGATAAAAACTGTTGTAAGCAAGGGTCTTTTATACTTTACGGGAGGACCGTAAAGCGGTCTAAAATTCGATCGATAATTGGAACAATAACGCCCAATGCCTATTGGTCGACGCACACGGTGATCGACCAATCACCAAGGCCGCTGGTTCGGCCGCTGGTTCGGCTGATGCACCAGGCCTATTGGCCGACGCATACGTACGGTACTCGACCAATCAACGGTCCGCTGGCTCGGGCCGTCTGCTGAATGGAATCGACCGTTGTTGGCTGGCAGGACGGCGAGTGTCATGGCGGCGTATCGTCCGCATCCAAAATTCGGGGATATCGATGCGTTGTCTCTGTTGAAATTATTAGGATTGAGACGGATATTGATAGCTTCTTTTACCCTCCGTGTATACCAATGCCGTTCTTGGGAAAGGCACTGAACCCCGTCCCAGTCTGGTTGATGCTGGTTGTCCCAAGCATGTTCGGCTACGGCTGAGTTGTCAGTTCGACGGAGTCTGACGTCCCTCTTATGCTCAGTGATTCTTTCTTTTATCGGACGGGCAGTTTCACCGATGTAGGATCTATCACATCCTTTACAAGGGATGTTGTACACAATGCCGTCCCGTCTATGTGGAGGAATTGGATCCTTGGGGCGTGTAAGTTGTTGACGTAGGGTGGTATCTGATCTGAAAACCGTTCGAATGCCATGGCTCTCTAGGCGGCGCTTGAGTTGTTGGGAGACCCCATCAATGTACGGCAAGACTGTAAAAGTCTTGTATACCTTCTGATCCCTGGGTTCCGACGATCTATTCTTGGTATTGTGTATAAAACGGCGTGGGTAACCGTTGAGACTCAGGGCACTGCGAACACGGGTCCGTTCTGTGCATGGCTGTTGTGGACTTGTCACAATGCGTGAAGCTCTGTCAAATAGACATTTCACTAGACCTCTCTTCACCGATATGGGATGGTGAGAGTCAAACGCTATGTACTGGTCTGTGTGGGTAGGCTTCCTATAGACTGAGGTGGAGAGCCTATGGTTGTCGTGCCTATGACGTTCATAGGCACGACAACCATAGGCTCTCCACCTCCACCGTGTGCGTCGACCAATAGGCATTGGGCGTTATTGTTCCAATTATCGATCGAATTTTAGACCGCTTTACGGTCCTCCCGTAAAGTATAAAAGACCCTTGCTTACAACAGTTTTTATCACCTGACGAAGTATTGCAGTAGCATACGAAACGTCGTGATCTTTTAGATTCCTTATTGACCACATTGCGAGACAAACGAATATCACTAGCGATATTATTTTCGATACTATATCCGCAATGAGTAATATATTTAGCATTAATTTCATACTTTCTTGATCAAAATATTTGCGGATACGTCTGAGATTGTACAGAAGATAGTATGTTGATTTGCATATATTTTTAACATGTGTTTCCATGGTTAAATTAGTATCAAAGTATACTCCTAAATTCCTTGCTGTAACAGAGGGTATCACATTGGAGGATCCAACTCTTACACCGTCAATGCTTGTTTTTGAGATTTGTTGTGGAGTTCCTATAACCAAAAATTCACTCTTACTATCGTTTAGCTTAAGATTATTGTTAAGCATCCATCTATGAATAAAATTAACACATTTTTCCAACATTGAAACACTTGCATCTTGAGTACTAGTGGATGGTCTAAAGGATAAAAATAATTGTGTGTCGTCTGCATAACAGTGACAGGAGACTTCAGGAAAATTATCCTGAGTGCTTTTGATTAGATTACTCGTGTATAACATAAAAAGCAAAGGGCCGAGCCGAGAGCCCTGTGGCACACCAAAGGGCACCTGGAAAGAGTCAGAGACAATGCCATCAATTTTAACTTTTTGATGTCGATCAGACAAGTATGACTCGATCCAGCCGAGAGCAACACCGTCGATACCGCAACATATCTTCAAAATATCTAGTAATCTGGAATGTTCAATAGTGTCAAAGGCACTACTCAAGTCAAGTAATAACAGGAGAGTGATTTTCTGTCTGTCCATTGCAATCAGAATATCACTCTTGATCCTGAGTAGTGCCGTTTCTGTGCTATGAAACTGTCTATATGCAGACTGATTGGATGGAAGGAGTGAATTACTGTTAAGAAACTGTAAAATCTGTTGTGTGGCTGCACCTTCTACCAATTTAGAAATGTATTGTAGGTTACTTATGGGTCTAAGATTACCAAATTCAACATCAAGCCCTGGTTTTTTCAACAATGGTGAAACAAGTGCGACTTTCCATTCTTTAGGAAAGTGGCCCGTAGACAAGGAGACATTGATCATGGATGTGAACACAGGTAGTATGACATCAATATATTGCAAGAGAATCTTTGTTGGAATCGGATCAGCAGAGCAAGACTTCTTGCTGAGCTTCATCACAAGTTTCCCTACTTCCTGTTCAGATAAAAGTTTAAACTTATCAAGCTTGATACCATCAGGTACTGGAATAAGACTTGATGAATCAGTATCAATTCTATCCATCAAACCTATGCTAGTTTGAATATCACTGTGAATGTTTAGAACCTTGTCATGAAAGAATTTTCCTAAGTCATTCACAAAAATCTTTTTATCAATATTACATGGCATCACTGGTTGTTTGTTTGAAACATTAAGCAGAGATTTGATGACAGTGAACAAGCCCTTTGAGTCATCTTTGTTATGTGTTACTAAATCTTTATGATAAGTTCTGTGAGCAGCGTTCAAAACATACAATGCTGCATTGCGAGCTTTCTTGTACTCATTCAGATCGTGATCAGATCGTGTTCTAGACCATCGTTTCTGTGCTTTTCTTCTTTGCTTCTTTGCTGCTCTAACCTCGTCCGTGTACCATGGCACATTAGGACGGGCAACTACTCGTTTTGAAACTAAAGGAGCATGTTTATCTAAGAGCTTTCTGAGTGTGATATCATACAAGGAGGCCAGATCGGAGATATCACTGGGTACATGTACATTTTGACAGAGTATACTTTCTGCAAGATCTATACTAAACATCCTAGTATTAATACGGGAGTATTTGCGATACGACACAAGTTTGTCAGCCAATAATGGTTTACATGTATTGAGATGGCACATAACAGGAATATGATCAGATAGGAGGTAATCACATGGCCATGGTTGGCCAACAATAATATCATCAGACTCGCGACAAATAAGTAGGTCAAGGGTATGACCATGTGAATGAGTACTAAAATTTACAAATTGAGTACAACAGAGTGATTCGAGGAGGTCTCTAAATGACCTTGATTCAGATGAGCTTACATCAACTCGGATGTTAAAATCACCAGTAATTAGTAATGGAACATTGGACAAAAGGTGATCTTGAATATATTCATTGAATTGAAAAAGAAACAGTGAAACAGACACGGGATGAGATTCTGAATATGGTGGTCTGTATACATTGATCAAATGAAGACGAAACGATTTACAAGAAATATGATATTCAGCATACTCAAATGATTCCTTTTGACCAGCGGCAACTTGACGAGCATCGATGGAATCTTTGGAGAGAAGACCAGTTCCACCACCGCGGCGACCAGTCCTAGGATGGTGAAGGAAGCGATACCCAGAGGGAACAAATTCTCGTAGAACTGCAGTGTCACTCTCAGTTAACCAGGTTTCTGTTAGTGTGACTAAATCAGCATTGCTTTCATAGACAAAATCGTGGATAATAGTTGTTTTATTACGAACAGAGCGTACATTAATTGAACAGAGTTTAAGATGATCTGAAAGTGATGAAGAAGTTCTAATCAATGCTTGACTTACATGTCGAAGACTATTCTTTTTCCTTCCGCCTCGATTACCCCGTCTGGTTTTCTTACGCGTCGTCTTTTGAATTCCATATAATCCAATAGTTTCACAAACATGTAATGGAAGAGGTGCAGTGAAATCTTTCCACTGACAGAGTTCAACAGGGGCGGATCTAGCTTTTTGCTAAGGGGGGGGTTTGACCAAAATTATGACGATGCGGAGCATCGTCAACGAGCCGCGAAGCGGCGAGCCGATTTTTTGGGGGGTGTTTATTTGAACCCCGTAAATGATGTTTTCCTGGCATCTATTAACACAATGGAGACCATAAAAAGCAGTGCATGATAACGTCTTTTTAAATCAAGTAACAGTTTAATACATCCAGAGTTATCATGTGTTTGGTTAAGTTACCAGATGAGTTGAATATCTTCTCACAATATTTGCACTTGAAAGGGTTTCTCTCTACAGCGTGCGTTCTTTTTTCTTTCTTTTTTTCTTTTTTGTTTCCTTTTTTTTTTTTTTTTTTTTTTTTGGGCCGCCCAAGGGGGGGGGGTTTGAACCCCCTAAACCCCCCCCGTAGATCCGCGCCTGGTTCAGCTGGGGTGTACTTGATGACAGCAGCAGGTCGATTGACAAGACGTTTTGTAGCGAGTAGGGTGTCATCATGTTGCTTGTCTGGGCCGGGATTGGGGTGGACATCACCGGCATGAAGTAGTTCCAACTGGAAGGAGGCATTGCTGTTAACACTGTATGGGATCCTTGTTTTAAGGAAATGTTTCCTGGTGAAAGGTTGACAACCCAAAGGATGGACAATGGTCTGTCCACTGCAGTCAATGAAGTCAATAGCACTGGCATAGCAGCACAGAATGATGAATAGTCCCAGATGAAAAGGCTGCATTGTGTTTGATCTGAGTCTAAGCATTCAAGTTCGTTGAAGCAAACAATACACAAAAGCTACACAGTGAGGTACATGTACATGTACAGTAATGCACAGAGGTGTACAGGGAACATGGATTCTTACATATGGTACTAGTAGTAGTACAAACAGCAATACAAAAATGTAACATGCAAGAACATATGAAATAATCACATATAAAACTTACAATTTGACCAGCTGATGCCATGTAACTTACACAATCATATAGTAATAGTACAAAAGATCAAATACAGCAAAATCAAGTAATTAGGAGCTCCTTCTTGGAGAGCAGCATAAGCATGTACATGCTCGTGCGCTCAACCCAATTCCTTTTGGAACGACGATTGACCTTTAACTCGGATGGCGGCCATTTTTTGTTTGGCAAATATGGCCAGCATGACAGCCTCATGCAAGGAGACCTATAATTGATACACGCAACATCATAATCAGATTCTCTGACCCCGAAAATCCCCTTACTATATACATTTGTATCATACTAGCCCTTTTCCTTTTGGAACTACACTTGACCTTTTACTTAAAGGTGGCAGTCATTTTAGATTTGACCAATATGACCAGCATGACAGCCCCAAGTAAACCTCAAATTGGTAAAAGAACATGATATCCAGATTCTCTGACCCCGAAAAGTCCACAAATACATAAACTGTTACCATTTTAGCTCTTTTCCTTTTGGAACTACTATTGACCTGTAACTATCAGATGGCGGCCATTTTGGATTTGACCAACATTACCAGTATGACCCAAAAGATCTCAAATCGATGAAAGAATATCATAATCAGATTCTCTGACCCCGAAAACCCCATAAATATATAAACTTTTATCATACTAGCCCATTTTCTTTCGTAACTACACTTGACCTGTAACTATCAGATGGCGGCCATTTTGGATTTGACCAATATGACCAGTATGGCAGCCCCAAGGAGATCTCAAATCGATGAAAGAATATCATAATCAGATTCTCTGACCCCGAAAACCCCATAAATATATAAACTTTTATCATACTAGCCCATTTCCTTTCGTAACTACATTTGACCTGTAACTATCAGATGGCGGCCATTTTGGATTTGACCAATATGACCAGTATGGCAGCCCCTAGGAGACCTCAAATCGATGAAAGAACATCATAATCAGATTCTCTGACCCCCAAAACCCCATAAATATATAAACTATTATCATACAAGCGCTTTTTATTTTGGAACTACGCTTGACCTTTAACTCAGATGGCGGCCATTTTGGATTTGCCCAATGTGGCATACCCAGAGGATGCCCTTCTTGGCGTCCGGCAGAAATCGTAAAAGTATGGTATAATCTACCTCTAGGCCAAATTTTGTGCTTTTAGAAGAATCTGCACCAAACAACCCCTATTTAGCCCTAACAGCCCCCACTATTATGGATTTTCGTCTTTTTCGTAGTTTTAATGCATTGTCAACAAAATCAATCAAAAAAATTATTGATTAGATATTAGTGATTCTTTTTATCTATCACTGGGCCAAATTTGGTGCTTTTAGAAGAATCTGCACCAAACAACCCCTATTGAGCCCTAACAGCCCCCACTATTATGGATTTTCGTCTGTTTCGATTGTTTTAATGCATTGTCAACAAAATCAATCAAAAAAATTATTGATTAGATATTAGTGATTCTTTTTATCTATCACTGCTTCCATTCTTCTGTATCCGATATCACCCTAACGACAAACGTTGAGTCGGTCACCACTTAGCATCCATGAGCCCGGTTTCAGAGGGGGCACGCCCCTCCATCCCTGTGAAGCCACTTCTAGCATATCTTAGTGCTCATCGAATATAAATAAACAGAAGAAAATGTGCCCCTACCATGACTACATTTTCCCCGGCAGATAATTTGGCCCTTTCGCCCCCTCCCCCCGACATCTGGAAATGATAACACTTTTTTTTTTCCCGCTATAAAATGTTCATTATTTTCTTTTGCTCGTTAACATTTTTTTTATACATGTGATTGTCAAAATATGTCAGATTTGCCCCCCCCCCCCCCCCCCACTTCCCGCTCTTCCCAGAATCTTGAATCCGCCACTACACTCTGTATTGTTCAAACAGGCGGATCATCATTTTAAATGCATCTTTCAGTTGATTAAACAATCAATACTAGACCGTAACCAACCTTGATTATAATATATATATTATCAACTTCGCATCCGTCATTAGTATATTGCAAAGATTTCATCTTAGTAACACATCATCACCGCTCTCTCTCATGATGAAGCACTTAGTGTTGGTCTGTGGAGTATTTATTTACCTTTATAACGCAGTTTTAACGACGGGTAAGTTAAAGCAAATAATGATTAACCTCGGGTGTAATAGAATGATGAGGAGGAGGATGAAGATGATGATGATAAAGTAGATGATGATGATGATGATGAAGATGATGATAAAGTAGATGATGATGAAGATGATGGTGATGAAGGAAATAATTAACCTAGTGTGTAATGGTAGTAGAATGATGAGGAGGAGGAGGATGAAGACGATGAAGGTAATGATTATATTAGAAGGAGGATGGTAATAATGAGTAGGGTTATGGTGGAGATAAAAATGATAATGATGATGATGAAGATGATGATGAAGATGATGATGATGAAGATGATGATGATGATGAAGATGATGATGATGATGAAGATGATGAAGATGATGAAGATAATGGTGATGAAGATGCTTATGATGATGATGAATATGATAATGTTGATGATGACGATGATGGTGATGAAGATGCTTATGATGATGATGAAGATGATGAAGATGAAGATGATGAGGATGATTATGATGATGATGTCGATGAGGAGGAGGAGGACAAGAATAATGATTAGGATAATGATGGAATTGATGACAATGTTGTTGATTATGATGATGTTTGCAGATGATGAAGATGATTATGTTAAGTGATGTTGTGTATAACGAAGATGACTATAATAATTGATAATGAGGAGGACCGTCGACCACGATGAGGATGATGAGGATTGTGATAATGGTAATGGAGATGATGAGGATTTTAGTTAAATGATTTTCATTGTCAGTAGCGGATCCAGGGTCCAGATCGGCCGCACGCCCTCCTTTTGGTGGCCTACAAAAAGAGGGGAGAGGAGAGAGAGCGAAGGAAGAAAAAGATGATAAGAAACAGAAAATTAATCAAAGGAGAAGAAGAAAGGGAGAGAAAAAAAAGAAAAACAAAAATATCGCCAACCCGAAATAATAGAGGCTGTGTCAATTACAATGAGAATATTATAATTTCTATATTGGTTAAATGAAAAATGAATATGTGAATTAAAACGAAACTGAAAAGCTTGGGTGGGGGGGGGGGGCTCCATCCCGCTGCACCCTGCCAGAAGCCCTAAGGTGGGCCCCTTGACCCCCCATCGGAGGGCTCGTGCTTACCCGCGCACAGGCTGACTTCGGCTACCCCTCCCCCCTTTTGGAAAATCCCAGGCCTGGATTCGCCGCTGATTGTCTCAGCCAGACTGGCAAGGGCAGAGTACGGTATCTGACGATATACTTTATGTTAAGGCTAGAGATAGGTTAATTAAAGCCCCACTGCACTACTTGTAGCTACTTGCTCCCTCTATATAGAAAACAATTATGCCTAAGCGGTGCCTGTTGGTCCCCCATGATCCGTTTTTTCTTATGTTAATTGAGAGCTGAGTTGATAAGATAACTACCTGTCAGTGACCACCCTGGGTGGTCTAATCCCTCCTGGCCAAACTAGTACAGGAGGGCTTTAAGGGTAAGGTTCGTGTGTGTGTGCTGTGTAATGATGAGATTGATGAGGAGGAGGAGGACGGAGATCGAGGAGGAGGAGGGGATGAGGAGAAGGATGATGGTAAGGGGAAGGGTAATATAGAGAGGAGAAGGAGTTATAAGGATGGTAATATGGTGATAATTTGATGAGGCGGAGGGGAGGAGGAGTATGATAAAGATAACGACGAGCAGGAGGAGGAAGATGGTATAGGATGAGAATTAAAAAGAGGAGGATTTTGCTAATGGCCATTTATGGTAAATTTGATTTTTGATTTGATTTGATTTTCTTCCGCATTCATGTAAGTATACAGTTTTACGATAACAATAATAATATAAATTACAATAAGTATTTTTCTGACAATGAATCATAAATAAGCAAATACATATATAAATTGTTATTTTTAAAAACGAAATGATAAACTGTCATAAATACAAAATTTCCGCAAACATTATAAAACATTATAAAATTATTTTGCGGAAGAAGGACTGTCATGATAATTCAATGATTCAATTAGTGAAATTTACTTGCATATATTATACCTATAAATTATGACCTAAAAAGAAATTTGCTACCCGGCCCTTGTTTCTTGAACATGTTAAATCATGAAAAACAGGAACAACCTCGGGCAATGCTTCATCGTGTGCTGTGGAGAAACTGACATCAAGACACTGCGACGTCGTGGTGAAACCCGAAGGCATCGAGGTCGTCCAGGGAGCAAACGTCCGTCTGGTTGAGCGAGATATACCTGTCTCAGATGCCATACCAACCTGTAGACGAGCAATGAAAAGACGACAGTACAAAGTCTGCGCCTTTGACCTTGAGTATACAAGTACATGAAAAAGCAAAGTTAACACGATAGCAACTTCATATATATAATTTGGAAAATAATCCTAGGGCAATTTTAGTAGTCAAGTGTGTCACCTATTGAAATGTTCAAAAATAACAATGAGGTATTACTTACAAAATTTAAAATAATTGCGATCGTTTTAGTTGAATATTTATACGCAGGCAATATCTTCTTTAAAAAAATATTAAACAAATTAGGGAGTAATAGATTTAGATTGGTATACAACCTATACTGGGCATCATTCTTATCCAATCGGGTAAAACAGAACACAATGAAGCAAAATCCATTGACCGGTCCAAACGACCATGGGAGCAGCAGCATGACATGTTATAGTACAAAACTGTGTAAACTATGGATCTAGAGGCTTGTATTCAATCTCGTATAGGCCCCAGGGCGGGGTACGGGGGCAGGGCATTGACCCCTATTGTTTGCCAAACATGCCCCCCCCCCCTCCCCCATCAAAAAAGGACAAGAACTATTTGCTTCGTAACGGTCAGATATTCCGGGCTTACATATCGGGGACATATCGCCGTCCCTCTGTATAGGCCTACCGTCCTTTGGCAAGGCATTTGCCACTCCATACCCAAGAGAAAAATTGGGACCTGGTAGGATGACGAAATCATTCATGTTTGTAATTGTAGCATGAATAATAGTCTCCAGTTTCTAAATCTTGCGAGAGAGCGAAAATCTGACGCTCCATGTTAGAGATTATATTCCGTTATCAAAATACACTGAATGGAATATCAAAATTGCATATTCTGTCTGATGTGAACAACCAGATACCTCAGTGTCCAAATATGATGTGACGATTGCCCGAGCATTGGAATTTTCAAAATGGTCGGGAGGGTAGGGGGGGGGGGGCAGTTCCCCCTTATCGCTTCAAAGCACCAACGCCTCGTAATCATAAGACAAGAAATCCACTTCGTCTAGTAAATATATTTTTACTAAGCTAACATACAATGCGATAATGGCAGTGTTTATGTTATGGTTATGTGGTTACGGCTGTTTGTATAGTACCCAGTGGCATTTATTTTCGTGTTTTCATGTTGACAGCATGCGTCTCGAATCCGTGCTTGAACGAGGGTTCGTGCTCGGGAAATCCACTTCGTCTAGTAAATATATTTTTACTAAGCTAACATACAATGCGATAATGGCAGTGTTTATGTTATGGTTATGTGGTTACGGCTTGAACGAGGGTTCGTGCTCGGGAAATCCACTTCGTCTAGTAAATATATTTTTACTAAGCTAACATACAATGCGATAATGGCAGTGTTTATGTTATGGTTATGTGGTTACGGCTGTTTGTATAGTACCCAGTGGCATTTATTTTCGTGTTTTCATGTTGACAGCATGCGTCTCGAATCCGTGCTTGAACGAGGGTTCGTGCTCGGGAAATCTCACATCATTCAAATGCATCTGTCGCGATGGTTACAAGGGAGATCGTTGTGAAGAGATTGGTAAGTTCATTTCAAAATTTTCCGTAGGGTTTCAGGGGTGGTTCTAAGTCTCCCTTTTATTTTTGCTTATTTTTTATTTTGTTTATAATTATTATTGTTATTATTTTTTTTAAATTTGTTTATTTATTTATTTATTTATTATTATTATTATTATTATTATTATTATTATTATTATTATTATTTTTTTTTTTTTTTTTTTTTTTTTTTTGGGGGGGGGGGGGGGGGGGATATTTCGTAGTTGATACCCCTACATTTTTGTATACAATAGCTTGTCAGACTTTGGGTGAATTGTAAACACCCCCCCCCCTGTTTATACAAAGTCGTGGAGTCACCCATTCACTTCTACGACAAAAATAAAGCCAGAAGCAAAAAAGGATAAAATGATAGATGAATAAAATTGAAATCAATAGTTTTCAATAAAGAAGACTTGAGATTATAATATGAAAGAAACTATTGTTTACTGTATATGCATTGATTTTCATTTTGAAATCCTTATTGCGTTATGCGACCTGAATTTATTGTTTAGATTGTAACAGAGGGAAAAAAAGACAGTACGGATGTTGATTCTCTTGTTGCTAAGCAACAGAGTATAGTATCAATGCGCATGATGATATTCCTCTATTGTCCCCGTTAGATATTAAATCAATTCGTTTGCAATCGTTCGAAAATATCATATTTTATTTACCCTATTAAGGCTATTATACGTGATTGCAAAGAATTGATTTTCATGGTTCGAACAACAACGAAAAAAAGAAACAAATAAATAAAATATCCATTGTCATCGTGAAGGATGAAGACAGTTAATGCATTTCCTTAGGATATGTAGTTCATTTGAATGATCAAGTTCTTTTGTTTAGTTATATATATATATATAGCTCACAGGATTTGTAAGTCGAAAAAATGAAGAAAAATCGACCACAAATCAGTAAGGATCGGTTTAAGGATTTGAAATTAAATACAGTACTCTTTTATTTGTTTGTCTTTCATTAAAGTCAGTGCCATTAAGATATTTTTGAGACATTTCAATATTATATCAAAATAAATCAAGTGCCCTATGAATCCTTGGTCTGCCTGTCATTTTCCCCATTAGAATCGACCTGTTTCTTTTTATTATGATTATATGAATTTTCTAATTTAAAAGGGTGCAGGGGAAGGTTTTAAAAAAGTTAATTACTGTTTGCGCTTTCTATTTATTTATTTTTCTTATCTATTCATTTAATATTATTATTTCTTTTGATGCAATTTCATGAATGAAAATTCGTTTGCATTTAGTTTTCGTATGTTATTGTATTATATCGGCATGCATGGTGTTGTTATGTATCGCACCGTTTCATTTTATGTCGGTAATTTCATTCTTTCTTTCATAAAACATCAACAATATATACAAAGTTGATAAAACATAATCGGAAGTGAAAGGGAAGCTGTTTAAATAAACCCTGTTAAAAATTAAGCCACATGATTATAATTTCAATCATTTTCAACAAGTAGGCCTACAATACGGAAAAGAGAGAGGAAAGTAAGAAGAAAAAATAAAAGAAGAGAAAAGGAAAACAAAAATTAATTTTACGAATTGGCATTGTAATGTCTTTTGTTAAACTATAATTTTCTTTTAACCGCGTTGTATAACTCCAAATAATTTGTTTATTTCTTAATATCTAAACAAGATGAAGTGCTACCTCCGTGCGCGAGTCACCCATGTGAACACGGCAGGTGTGTAGAAACCATTGGTGAAATTGGTGAGGGGTTCGGTGATGGTGCAGTTGAACCCACCTACAAGTGCAAGTGTAAACACGGTTACACCGGCGAGCAATGTCATATCAGTGAGTATATTTGATTAAAGATGTGTTTGAGGGGAAATGCTATTGGTTATAAATTGAGGGGGGTGGAAGAAACTTGACCTGCACTCTTAAGTGAAAATTATTATCGCCTAAAAATACAATATACCCCTCTCGATATCTTTCCCTCTCTCCATCCCCCACACCTCTCCTCTTCCACACACGCACACACACACCGCACACACTCTCTCTCTCTCACTCCCTTTTCTCGTTATCTCTCTCTCTCTCTCTCTCTCTCTCGATAAATTATATATCGCCCTTCCTTCTCTCTCTCTCTCTCTCTCTCGCGATGAAATTATATAAACCCCTCTCCCTCATTTCTTCATCGGCATCGTCTCTCTCGCACATACAGACACGCAGTGATATTTTTTTTAAGATATAAGAAATAAGATGTAGAATTACTGGTACGCATTTTCTCATGCTGACACGGAAGTATAAATCGGTATACTTCTAAATGTCGGGTGATATAGATGATGATGATGATTAACTCGACATAATTATTCTGAAATTATAAAGTTCTTATCTCCCTCTCTCTGTCTCTGTCTGTCTGTTTCTCTCTTCTTGTTCTTTTCTTGTTCTTCTTCTTTTCTTCTTTTTATTTTTCTTCTTTTTCTTCTTCTTTTTCTTCTTCTTCTTCTTCGTTGTCTTTATCATTCTCCTTCGTTTTTTCTACTTCTTTTTTTCCTTCTACTTCTTCTTCGTTTTCTTCTTCTTCTTCTTCGTTGTCTTCATCTCCTTCTTCTTATTCGTTGTCTTCATCTCCTTGTTCCTCTTCCTTCTTCTTCTTCTTCTTCTTCTTCTTCTTCTTCTTCTTCTTCTTCTTCTTCTTCTTCTTCTTCTTCTTCTTCTTCTTCTTCTTCTTCTTCTTCTTCTTCTTCTTCTTCTTCTTCTTCTTCTTCTTCTTCTTCTTCTTCTTCTTCTTCTTCTTCTTCTTCTTCTTCTCCTTCTTCTCATTTTTGAAAAAAAAAGGTTTATGTCCGGCTGGTTGGTCTCCCTGGGCTTACCATAACTCGCAAAATCTCCTGCTGCTCGCCAACCGCACTGGGCAGTGTACATCTATCTTTGACGAAGGAGGTAAATGATAAACGTCTTTAAAAAACAAATTCATCAATTAAAGTTTAGAACAGAAATAACACATCAAGGGGGAAGGGAGGGGAGTGTTTAGGGGTAGACGGGGTCTTTTGATAATATGTTGAGAAATATGAAAATCAAAAAAGTAAAGAGTATTTACTGACAGTTGTATTCTGATCGAAAAAAGGCAATTCTTGTTCGAGTTTTGGGTTATGAAAGAACTACGTGGTGCGGTAAAATGTATACCTGTCATGTAATTGTGCTATATTTTAGTCACATACCAGTATATAAACAAGTGAAATTATTAATGATGAATTGTGTTGTATTTATGTTCGTTTATCAAATGATAAATAGCTTAATTATAACTTATAGCTAAGACCCCTCCCCCCCCCCCCTTCCCCGGGCTTTACAGACACACAATTAACAATTATTTAAAAGATCCTGAAAACAAGTGTTATCACCATGATCACATGACCTTGTAGCACGTTTCCAATTCTCTACAGTTTACATTATAATTCCATTTTTGTAAAATGCCTAATGTTCGGCTCTATCTCTTTAATTCATTAAATTACAAAACACGCTAGAAACCATGATGCGCACGCAATTCTATTACCTGGACCATCCACAGCCATGGTGGACAAAACTTCTCGAGACATCTACAGGTAACGAGCTGTATGAACTCAGCACAGGTGTCAACGTGTGGACGGACTGTAATATCAACGGGACACAAAATGCCTGGACATGTGGCAAAGAGCGTAAGATCTAGAATAGTGTTAAAGTTCACGATGTATAAATGGTTTTATTGAATTTATACAAACCCTTAGAACCTCGACATTATTTGTTAAATTGTCATACTGTAGGCCTAACATACAGACCAACAAATATTATATGAGAAGAACATGCACGGAAATTTGCTATTTTGCAAGAATTTAGAGGAAAAATTCCAGGAAAAACACTGAATATAACAATAAGTCGACATAAATCATCGCTTTGGATCAGAGGATTTTTTGCCTTTTTTTTGTCGGTTTATGATTTTTTGTTTCCCTTTCTTTTTGTGTTCATGCTATATAGTTGTGGGAGCCCCTAGCCCTTACGGATCAGCTATGACGTCATTGGGTACCCAGGAGAGACTCAAGCTGATATGTGATCAGGACATCACCAAAACCAAGAAGCGGCTCTACTGACCCAGCACTCTCACATCCAATGAGCATCGCAGGGGCATTTTTAATTCGGGCAGGGATCGGGGGGCCCGTTTCACAAAGCCTTTTTTCAATGACAAATGACAAAAATCAGTGAAAAACCTGCTGATAACCAATCAGAAGCAAGGATTTCAGTAGCTTATAACAAAAACTTCATTTGTCACTGATGATCGACAATTTTTGTGAAACACCCCTCAGGATTTCTTGACCGAGGAGGGTGGGGAGGGGATGGGGAAGAGGGTGAGGTACCGGTAGAACAAATCTCAATAGGTGCTGACAAGCAAAACAAAGAATGTGATTTCAAAATTTTAAGAATCATTACTCTCTGACCACGATCAACATCATTATCACCATCACCACCACCACCATTATCAACATCAAGATCACCATTATCATCATCATCAACATCACTACCACCACCACCACTACCATAATCATCATCATCATAATGAACAAAATCATACCATTTCACACGGAAATTGGGATTGCTTTTATATTTAATCGTCATGAGATAAAAAGTCATACTGTTTGACGAGTTTCATGTACAAATGCAGCCTGCAGGCCACATTTACTGTTTATCTTAATACAAAGTTCTACCTTACAAACTGATTATGGAGAACTAAAATAGTGTAAAAATACTGAATAACAATGAAATATATTTCTTTACCAATATCTTTGTTAAAACTGGAGAGGTTGAAGAGATTTTAGTGAGTTGTGAAGCAGATCCCTGGTTAGTATTTTTTTAATATTTTAGGCAGTTGTTCCAAATAAAATTCTTAAAAAACCTCAGTTGTAAAAAAAACCTTAATTATAAAAAAGAAATTTTTTTCTTTCCTTTGTACCGAATAAATATAATACCACAAGAAAGTAAAAAAGGGATTAGTATGGGTTTCTAAAAGTGAGAATAAGACCCGAGTGGCATGTCTTTTTTAGCAAGCTCTTTAATGGTTGAGAAGGAAGTGTGACAGATCTTCTGCATCACACCCTTTAATTCAATTAGGGGATGGCAAATTCACTTGCAAGTCTTGCATATGTTAACTTATATCGTAGCATTTCAGCATATCGTCTGTTGAGAGACAGAAAGGCCATAATTCTATATCAAGTATTTGAGATAATGCCCTACTGGCTCTCAGGAGAAAACTTGAAGAAGATGGAGTAATAAAAAGTCATAAAAATGGAGATTGGACATTGGAGATCATTCCTGACAAGTCTTACTATGTAGGAGTGTGGAAATAAGAGCACCATAAATATGCCATACAGAAATTACGTCTGTAAGACTGAGCTTACAAAGACATGCCACAAGTGTCATATTCTGTAACAAAAGTCAAGGCAAAGATGAGTCACACTTGCAACTCTTCATCCTAGCATAGCACCATTTTGCCTCACTTTTGTAACAATAAAAAGAGTAAATAAAATACCTTACCAAATACATTATGGCAGTAGTTTTGTTGTTGTCCCGGTGAAAATTACTAAAAACAATTTTAAAAGTTATCTACTGAGTCCTTGGTATAGAAAACTACCCAGCCAGTGGGTAGATTCCTGAAGAGGATATACAAGATTAACATTCCGAAGTCCTTTAAATACTCAAAAAATACATACCATTTATCAAACTCGTAATTACCGAGTCTTGCCACATGATTATTATCCACAGGAACATTTCTTATAAAAGATCATATCATATAAAAAGTTCATTTTCGAAGGGATTATAGCTGTAAAAGGGTAGTTTTCTGACTTTACTTTTTAAAATTACAAGACATGATTTTATTCTTCTTCACATCATCATTTAAAGGCAGCGAGTGATAATGAGTATAAAAATTGCATAGTATATTAAGAGCACCATGGTAGGTTTGCAAAACAGCAATCTACCTTTTTCACTTTTACACAAAGGTACAGTAAAGTTGTCGACTCTAAATATATAACGTCACATTTTATGATAGCGAATTCAGCACTTGGTATATTTAAGTCTTAGCACCTTGATATGAATAAGTAAAAAATGTTTTTCTTCTTTATATGCTATCTCTCCGCTTGTCTTTTTTCTTTCTCTAAAGAGTTTGAGTTGTCTTGAGATTAAACTTTGACATTTTCTTGCACAAGAGATCTACATTATCAAAAATTAATAATGTACGATTTGCAAAGTACTTTCAGCAAATGAAACACCGTTTTAAAAAAAAAGAGCACCATATCTCGCTTTCCCGAGCTTCTGAAACATGTACATCCTCTGTTTGTAGTCAGAAGGGTGCAAACCCATCACGTTACATATTGACATAGTTAAAACCCTTTTCGCTCCTAACAGACAATATCCTATCAATTCACAATCATTAAAAAGGCACAATGGTCTTTGTATTAAAATGAGACTATTCTCCACTTTAAAAATTTGCTAAAAATTATGTAAAAATTCAATATTCAAAAATTTATGAGAGAACGGAGGGGAACATTGATTAAACTATCATCATATGTAAAGATAAATGTTGGTATGTAGTTTAGGAGTAACAAATGCGCATGTGCATTTGGGGCTAGATCGCAGTCGTCGGTGCACTCAGTTGGCAGCGCAGGAGCGTGTATCAACGTCGCCTTCGAAGATACCGTCGGCCATGTTGATGAGGTCATCGTTGACCATGATGTCACGCATGCAGCCGACATAGTGAGCGTTGCGCTCGATACCAGGATGGTTGCCTTCCTCACCATCTGCAGGAGGACAAAAATAAAGGGAAGACTGTCATTTGTAAGCCCTCAAAAACTTATCTCAAAATTAATAATTAAAATTAAATTAAAATAAGGAATTAATTCCTTGAAATGCTGGAGCGCTGTAATGGCAGCTAGGCGAAAGCCTGGGTAATAATAATAATAAGTGCGCCTCGGAATAGAATTTTTAGATAAACGGCGCTATACAAATGCCTATTATTATAATTAGCAGCAGCAGCAAGATGAGTTTATGAAAGAATGTGCAAATTTCTGATAAATAGTGTGGTTTTCTCTCTCTATGAGTGAAAATTGAAGCCCTCATTTCATACACAACAAATGGGGTGAATAAAGAACTGCCAGTTCTAAATGCTAATAATGAATATTTTTGCCACCATACTTTATGAAAGTTTTCAATTATGATTTGTTTACAACATTTTGGCCATTTTAAAAGTTTTGAAATTTTCACTACCTGTATACAAGTCCCTGCAAGGCCCTTTAAAGACTATCTACACTAGTTTGGCCAGGATGGATTAGACCTCCCTGCATGGTCCCTAGCAGGTGGTTATCTCATCAAATCAGCTCTCAATTAACATAAGAAAAAGGGGGACCATGGTCACCGATTAGGCATTGTTTGCTATATAGAGGGCGCAAGTAGCTGGAAGTAGTGCAGTCCCGCTTAACTCATATCCTGCCATAAGGCTGCATGCACGCTACCGTTATAGTGCTTTGTACATGCGAGCACGCTATTGATTGGCTGCTTTATACACGCGAGCGAGCCACAGCTTAGCTGCTTTATGCATGCATGCTCGCATTCGTAATAGCAGTTACTGTTTATGCTCATTGTAATGTGCTGAGTGCTTTGCACGCGCTATTGATCGAACCATCAGATTATCTCAAAATAAACTTGGCACAGGGGGGATTTGTGGCTTTCCCAATGGGGATTAGCCCTGTAGCACTGGGCTGTATTCATTATGGCAGGATAAGAGTTAAAGTGATATTTACCTGGGATTCCACCAAAGTAGAGAGGATCGTTGGTGTTGGCGGCCGTGGCTCCACTTGGTCCTTCCACCTGCTGACCTTCGTCTCCGTCGACGGTGATTCGGATGAAAGAGCCCTCTTTGTTCACTGTGGATAAAGGGAGAGGAAAAGAGAGAGATGGGATAGTACAATTACTTTCATTAAAGGCATCGTTTAACAATGTTAAATCTGAGGTGCAACGCCCTACGTATTAACAGTATCTGTGGCATGGTGTAATATTGAAGCCCTAAAAAGATTGCGTTTCAAAATGATCATGAAGTGCCTCAAAAAGTTAAATTCTTTGTGTGACCGGTTTTACCATACTCATTTTCCCCAATAGACTGTAGTGTTTTACAAACCATTGGGAAAACGGTTTTGGGATTCCTGACTGACCTTAAGGTTTATAATTATGATTGCAATATGAGCTACCTCCAGGATTTTGTTTAGAATCTGAGACAAAGATACCCAATCCCTTTAAGGTTCACTTTCTGTGAATACCACTGATAGTAAATTTTTTTTTTTCCACCCAACTGTCAATTATCCTTCCAAACTGATACATTTCTATCTAAAATTATGTTCATATATTGATAACATTGCATGTTCTTTTTAAATCTCATGATTCTCATCAGTTCCGTAAATTATTATTCCTGATCTCATCTTCAGCTTGTTCTTTTCTATCATACATTTTTTAAATGAATACATCAATAAGCTGTACAGCAGAGTATCAAAGTTTGTTTTCCTTCATAATTACCCACATCACAATAAAAGCAATCTGCCTGTAGCTTTTGTAGTATATTTGTGAAAAAATAATGTTAAGGACTACGTACCGGTATATTGTTCATTGTAATGTTTTTTTTCCTTTTGTTTCTACATATGGTATGCTATTTCATGTTATTTTCAACCACCAGCTCTGTAAATTATCACTTTGAATGTATAAGCATGTTTCAAGTTGTTTTCATTTTGATTGTAAATTATGCACAATTTAACATTATGTTGCCATACATGATTGTGTTTTAAGTAAATATGATTTTGAATTGCATTGAATATTTCAGATTGCCAATCCCATTTTGCTCAGTGTGTCCATATGAAAAAGAGAGAGATTGATGGTAGAAACTTAAGGTAGCTCAGCGCAATGTAGTGACACTAAAAGAGAGAGAGAGAAAGATGGGGTAGTACAAGAGAATGAAATATACCACCATCTACATCTTGATATTTACCTAGAAGGTCATGCCAGTTGCCGTCACAAAGGAATGCGCTGCCCTCTGGAGGCATGTATGTAGCCTCAAAGATGCCGGCACCATTCTGTACTCTAAAGAAGAGCTGTAGAAGAAAATTATTTAAAATTTTTAAAAAAATAAAAAAATTCAAAAAAAGGTGTGACCGAGGCATAAAAAAAGGTCCAGAGACAGCCCATGTTATTATACCCATCTTTGGCCTCTCAGCCATGGCATTTCTTTTCAATATTTTAGAGAAAAGAACGCATCTGGACCCTGTAACATAAAATCGTAATTACAATCAAGCAAATATCTATTGTATCTTCGATCTTGCTCCAAGAGATTGTATCTTACCATGCACTATATCTATCTTTAGCATAAAATTAATGGTGAGTTACTGTTTATTACAATTATTATTGATATACAACTGATTCTTGGGAGATAAAATTAACTGTGACTCTTTAAAGCCTTTCTGCACTAGTTTGGCCAGGAAGGATTAGACCTCCCTGCATGTAGTCTTTGTCAACTGCCCACGAGAAGGCCGTCAGAACCATGTACTGTCAAGGCAGTAGGGCCTTCTTGTTTGTCACGTCCACATAGACGACGTCGAAGATGTGACGTCATTTCGGCAATTTGCGCAACACAAACGAAAAGGCCCTAATGGCAGCCTTCTTGAGGGCAGCAGACATGTTATGTCCTGAATGAGTGTCATGTGACCGATTCATTCTTACCTGGCCGTCGATTAGCTCAAAGGAAGCGAAGTCCATCCCGGGTTTAGCCACGGAGAAGATGACCCCTGATTTGACCCGAGGTTTGATGGACATGCGGACCTCCAACCTCTGGTTGACCATGAACGTCTCGTCTGAAAGGGGTTGAAAAAAGATTAAAAAGTTGGTGAGTTAAGGCTCGTTAAGATATGAAACTGCTGCAAATAAACCGCAGCAGGTTTTTTTAATGAGTGGCAACTGCGCGCAACAAAGGCCTTGGCGTAAGATACAGAAATGTGAAGCGTATTAAATTTTACATCATCATTTTTTTTAAATGCTGTGGTTTTACTCCGTCATATCTGAACTAGACTTCAGAGATAAGGGGCCTTGTCAAAAGACAATCACAAAGAAAACAAATATGTCTAGAAATTTCTCTTAATGTTTAATGGGAGACTATTCCAAATATTTGGACCAGATAAGGTTATATTTTGTTGACCCTTCTTCAAATTGATAAGGACCACTTACCAGGGATGACGTATCCCTTGCCAGGACCGAAGTAAACACCGGGTTCGATGATCTGAGAGCAAGCCTGGATCTCGTACTCGTTGGCACGTGCCCCGAACTCAACTCCGTTGTTCGTCAAATCTTTCATGCATCCCAGTAGCCCGATCTGGCTAGCTTCCTAAAATAGGCAATTGAAACAGTTTCAAGCATAATTCAACACCTCACTGAAGTTTTGAATCTATTAACCACCTTTTTTATATTTGTTTGCAATTGCCATTATACCCTTATTTATGTTACTTTGAATTTTATGTAAGATCCTTTTATTTTTAAGTTTGCATTTTTTTTTGTTTTTTCATGTCATCATCTTTACTATGTTTAAAAAAAATCTTTCATTGTATTCTTTGGATTTGGATGTTGTCATGAAAGATAAAATATCAATTTTTGTGTAAAGGCTGTCCCCATTGGTTTTTAGTCCACATATGTATGTAATAAAGTACTTAAAGTCCAAAACAGATAAACAGTTAAGAAGAGCATATGGCAGCTTGTATCTTTTTGACAATTTTGACAACAAAAACTTTTGTGAGCATGTATCCAGTATTTTGCCTCCTTGTATTTCACAATTTGGTCTGCAGTGACCTTACTCTGCTAAAACTCAAGACTGAAACTATGAACTGGCTTATTGACTTACATCGACGTCATTGTTGGCGACGGTAAGATCCTTGCTCAGTCCGCCCCAGAAGAAGTTGGTTGTAGTCTTGAGGAGACGAGCTCCGGGGACGCTCATACCGCTATTGACCAGTTCCCCGTCGATGTACAGCTCACCGCTTGTTCGGTCGCGGAATGTTCTGATCTGTAACGTTTAAAAAAAGTATACCACAGTGAATGATAAAGTAGAGTATGGGGGGGGGGGGGGGGGGTGTTTCACAAAGATCCGAAGTCGAGCTTGACTCTAAGTTGGACTTAAAATTTATGGAGAGCCATTTGTAGCCTTAAAATAAAAATATATTCAAAAGTGAAAATTCAAGTTTTCTGGACTTTTCATAAACTCCACATCAAGAACATGAAATCTCCTTGATAATAGAAAGTATGAATTATTTGAATCCACATTATAACTTTTACAAAATATTTTCAAAGATGCTAACAGCTTTCCATAATCATAAGAGCTATGTTCAACTTAGGATCTTTGTGAAACACCCCCCTGGTCATATATGATTGCATTGTGAAAGAACCCATCTGGAAACAATTGGAAAATCTTGATTATTCAAGATTCATGATTCAAGATTCAAATGTTATTGTCCAAAATAATAAAGCAATTTGTTTCTTATTGGTGTCACATATAATATGAACATAGGCATAAAAATACCGGTTGATTGTGCGGCCATTTTGGGTCTTCAGTCTTAGATGTATCTAACATCTGATAAAACTGACCCGGAATTCATAAATTTTCCTTGAGGGAATCGACTGTTCATCGTACACCACTAGACATCGTTGATTGTGCAGCCATGGGTCTCCAGTGCTAGATACCCTGATCCAAAATTAAAAAATTATCATCCGAGTCGGAAATCATTACTCTACCATCAGATAAAACTGACCGGGAATTCTAAAGGGAAGCAATTTCTTACCGTATGCCACTGGGCATCGTTGATTGTGCGGCCATCTAGGGGCTCCAGTCTTAGATTCCCTGATCCAAGATTAAAGACCATGACGGGACGACCCTCATACAAGAACAGCGCCAAGAGATCAATCTGAGAACCGTCTGCTGCGTAATAGATGATGCCATTGCGGGCACCGGTTCGCACAGCAACAGAAAGGTCGTACCTGAATTAAGGTATAAGTTGAATAAAAATTATATATCATCTACTGGTAATAAAATGTTGCGAAATACACCATTTTCAATGAAAACAAAAATGATGTCAAGGATGATGGGTCCAAAACAAATCATTTTAAGAATAATAGCGCAATAAACATGTGTACCAACATTATACATTAGAGTCTTAAATAATATGTATCATAATTGGGTAATCTGACAAGGTTTAGATATCCTGTAATTTCCTTGAATGAACCTACATCAAGAATTGACAAGTATTTCAGCAGTCACTTATGATAAAGCAACCCTTTTAAATTATTGATTGGTGGTTTAAAACCAATCCTCTGTTCTTCATGCTGACTGCCATTATCAATTCATCATACAAAAAAAAACATATGGCAGTTTATTGCTGCATATGTGAACGACCTAGTTATTGCCATAAGTGTGTACATGTACATGGAGGGGGTTGTTAACATTACTCACCCATTACTGTAATCAGATGACTTAACCGGAGGGAACTCCACACGGCTGTCGGACAGGACACCAAACTGAACAGCGCCCTCATTAGTCGGGTCTTCAGGAGCGTCTTCTGGGTTGGACGACAGGACGCAAGGTCCGTCGTTGCGCATGGATGGAGTCGTCGACGGGCCCGCGGCGGAAGTGGGGGCCGGGGAAGTGAGTGTGACCTCCCCTTCGGTGGCGTTGCTTGACAGCGACAGGTCACAGAATCCGTAGAAAGCGTTGAAGTCACGCAAACGGTTGGCAAAGGTGATTTTCCTGTTATTACAAGGTACAGATATATCCAAGATGCATGAATATTGGCTATAAACCACCTACTTACATATATACCACTCCCAAGAACATATAGATTGTGATATGAAAATAATAAACATGAGTGAAATCTCTTTTACCTCATTTTAAACAGAGAGAAATGACTGTGATATTTTAATTTTGGGCCAAATAAATAAAACAAAAACAAGATTAGTAATGAAATATAAACATATTTATATACAGGACTCCACACCAACTCTTTTGGAAGGGGATCTTGATTGAACTTTTTACAATCTGTATGCAAGAGCCCTATATGTAAAATCCTCTGAGAAAAAGCATCTACAAATGTGTTATATCACAGAATCTGCAAGCAAAGTGTATACCATCTACAATAATTCTAGCATAGATATAAAATTGTTGTAAAACATGGATTCTGTGAAGTAATGTCCATATGACAATCGTTTTCTCTGCTTAGTATTTTCTTTGCAAAAATTACAATAAGAATTAGAATACATTTATTAATGTATTTAAAGTTGTCTAAATGTATGTGTAATCCAGCAAATTTTGTTGTAAACATGGACATAACTTACCTATGTTTGCTGGATATATCTGCCAGGCATCCAATGAATGGTACATTGGCTGCTGGTGGGACTGTGATAGGTCCCAAGTCGTATCCCTCAGGGACTCCACCAACAAACAGCATGCCCCCTGTCTTCATGTTGCGGCTGGCAAAGGCTTCCAAGACTGCTTCGTTATCATCGACCGACAGGGAGAGTCTATAAATAGGAATATTCAAGGATTGGAGTAAGAATACAGGCTTACCCAGCTGATGGGAGAGGATGGGGTACTACTTTTTAAAGCACAGCCTAATGAATCGATCAAAAGGATATGGCAAAAAATTCAAATAAGAACAGATAACATCAGATTGAAAGGTACAAATTGCTGGAAAAGCAACATTTTAAAAAAATGTGGCCAAAAAGGGGGAAACACTGAGCAAGATCTTTGCAGAGTGCTTGTTGCAGATCTTAAGAAATGGATAAAGTGAGAAGCGGGTGACTTCTTTAATTTTGGCATCAAATTTGTTCACACCCTTACCAAATTTTTAAGTAACCGGTTTGTGAAAAATTGACATGTCCTGATTTATGTTTCTTTACAATGTAACATATTAAAGGGGAAGTCCACCCTGAAATTAAGTTAGTTTTAATAGGAGTAGAAAAATGAGAGAAACAAGTCAGTGAAAGTTTGAGCAAATTCCGATTAAAAATAAGGAAGTTAGGATTTTTTAAGTTGTGATCAATCAAACACAAATTGGCAACTCTATGACGTAAAATGCGAGCTCAACTTCCATTTGCTTAGTACTAAAAAAATCTAAAATTTTCATTTTCCCTCAAGAAAAATTTCAACCATACATGCACCCTAAATATAATAATTGCAAATATGTTTCTATACCCCCCCTGCAAGGAACAAATATATATTCCGTTATCAATAACAAAGAAAACATGATTTTATGGAATATTATGCACAAAGCAAATGAAGGAGAGCTCGTATAATAAGTCACAGAGTTGCCAATTTGTATTTGATTGATCACAACTTCAATAAGTCATAACTTTCTTATTTTCATTCAGAATTTGCTCAAACTTTCACTCACCTGATTTTCTTATTATTCTGCCTCTATCGAAACAAACTTATTTTGGGGGTGGACTTTCCCTTTAAAGCTCAGATCTAAAAGTATTCTACAAAGGCCCTTAATCAATCAGTCCTCCTTTAATTCTTGAGCTACACAAAATACAAAAAACATCAAATTTACAAAGGGTATCCCTAATTTAGTTGTATCTATACTATAGTCTGGCTTTACAAATTGGTAAATTACTAAGCCCCTCTCGATAACCCCACTGAATTTTATGAACTTACAATGTCATTACTCGTTCTTATTTGATTTTAATATAACATTAGAAGAAATCAAGTAAACAAAATCATTTTGTACCAGATTCATTGAAGGAATTGATATGGGAATGGTTTGATTCAAAAGTAGAATGAATTTATTTCAATGAGGACAGAAGTTCAAACTAATTTTGCCTTACACTACACCTGGCTTTCAAGTTACACATTAAAGATAAACTTTAGTACTGGAAATGCGATTGCATTGTGAAAGAAAAGGTGTGGAAAGGTTCAGAAACAGTTGATCATGTAGCATGTAAGTATTGGTGTGCACTGCAAGGTTCTGGCTGGAGTCATCAAAATCATAATAACTTTGACAGAGTTTTAGTAAAGTAACAAGCACTGTACACAGAAAGCTATATATGGGACAACACACATGGTGTCGGGGCTAGTACTACCTTGATTTCCTTGTCTTTCTATGCTCATTACTCAGTCAGTATACATTTTCTTCCAATATTGTTAGGCACATGTCATTTATTTGTAATCTTGAACATTCAGTGTAAGTTTCGTTTGATTCTGTGAGAATTAATTTTCTTTTTTTTACCAGAACTGGAGTTTATCTTTAGCAACCAGGTCAATTTCATCAAACTATAGTAAGCCAACATTTAAAGTGAATACAGGAAACAAATTACTTTCTTCTGAAAGTTAACTTCTCTATAATATTTCAATATCTTTCTATAATCTTTCAATATCTTTCTATAATCTTTCAATATCTTTCTATAATCTTTCAATATCTTTCTATAATCTTTCAATATCTTTCTATAATCTTTCAATATCTTTTTAATTCAGACTTACTATATTACGTTACTCAGTACGGGAGCCTATTCACATACAAGCTATGCTTTTTATTTAGGATCCCCAAATTTTACATTGTATTACCTTTAATACCTGTCATATCTATATATTTCAAAAGTTTGTACATATTTTCCATCCATTATACCTTTTATTTCAAAAATGTGGAACAAATGAACTTCAAACTTCAATATATATTGCTGGTAACTAAAACATGCTTGAATAATTCACTTATGCTAACAATGAATACACAAAGTACTATATATAGTTTGCTGATGAATAATATATTTCACACAAGTGCTGTAAACAGTCATGCAGGCACACACAATGGATAAAATGCTCTTACAAGTATATTTCATCCTAAGACAGTGCATTGCAAAGAGTATCTACTTTTATAAACTGTGTACATGTGCATGCATAGAGTATACATTATACATACCGCACACATTCAGTATATTCATAATTATTTCACATATATAACTCTTATATAACTTTCGTGGAATAAGATAACAATATATGAGATTTATAAGGCCGTGAATTCACTTGAAATCAAATGATCACAGCAAGGCAGTCAATACACAGGTGCTGGATGACTAAAACAGAAAACTTAATTGGGCGATTTGGCCTCCAAAACCCTTAGCCAAATATAAATTGCACTTGCCCAAAGTCTTTACAAAGGAAAAACAACAATTCTTGATAGCGAGAATTGAAATAGATGCATGATACATGTACATACATGCAACAGCACAAAACACTGCTTGCTTTAATGAGCAATTGTGTTGTTTATTTGCTCCCCTATCAACATAATTCAGCTGTCCTAGGCAAGTGAGTTTTGTTGAACGTCACAGAACAAAATAAAAGATCACAATAGGATTAAAAGAGTTACATGTCGAAGCAAATTATTTAGATTAATAAATTAATAATAAGATTGATTATAAGTGAGTCAAGCAGAAGAAAAAAAATGAAAAGGTCTGACAAAAACAGAGGGTGCAAAATGGGAAAGAAATATTAAGATAAAATCATAAACAGAAGACAAAAAAGCTGTATACGATTTAAAAGTGAATAATTGGGTATTATGTGAATATAAAAAAAATCACACATACAAATGTGCATGTGAAAGTTGTTGGCATGCAGGGTTAAGGAAAGCTATACAAGTTAAACAAGCTAAAACTAAAACGAGTAATCTAAAAAATTCTAAGAAATAATATTTGACTACTTACTCATCAAAACCAGGGCTAATAGGTTAAATAAAGGATTGAAATTGCAGCGAGGAAAAAAGATTGGGAGATATATATATATATATAATCATTGAACGTAAAGCGGGGAGAGGTTTTGCAGGTCAATGGTAGCATAAATTATTTATGAAGCAACTATCTTTTGGATTTTGTCTCAGAGAGAAATGCAGATGATTCCAAGTTGAGCATTAGTGATTAAGTCAAAGACTACAACTAGTGTTAAGGTTTGGCTCAAAAAAATGTAAGGACTTTGCATAGGACTGAGATTTCTACAAAAACATGGTGCTCAATCTTTCTTCTTCTTTTAAATGCAGTATTAAAGGCATTGTTTAAACAATATTTCCAGTTTTACAAATCTGAGATGCATGGCCCTACATGTCTGTGATATGGTGTAATATTGAAGCCCTAAAAAAAATTGCGCTTCAAAATGATCATGAAGTGCCTAAAAAAAATGAAAGTCTTTGATTGACCGGTTTTACCATACTTATTTTCCCTTAAAGACTATAGTGTTATACAAACTGTTGGGCAAACGTTTTTTAAAATCTCAAATTCCAATCGTTAATATCTTGATAATCAGACAGGCGATCGGCTTGTAAAAGTCATGGATTCCTGGCTGACCTAAAGGTTTATAATTATGATTGCAGCATGCGCTAAATCCAGGATTTTGTTTAGAATCTGAGACAAAGATACCCAATCCCTATTAAGTGTATTTGTATCTTCTACTGAAAAAGTAAATGTTCATAATAATATTAAACTGTTTTGTAAGTGTGAAGTGTGAAGTTTTGTTGTTCAAACAGTCCGACAATGAAATCATCTGCATGTGTTTCTCTTGAATTTAAATCGAGGGAATGAGGGATGAGACAGTATTTAATTAAGCATCACTGATCAGAGAGAGAGAAGTCTTTAATAAAAAAGAGGAAGGGAGGGCGAAGGGGAGGATGAAAGCTTGATAGGGATAGAGAACATGACTCTCTTCCATTATAAAAAGCAAAATAAAATAAAAGGAAGTTCTGAGAGACCGTTGTCAATATCAACATACATATTGAAAAAAGTGAGCTTTCTTTATTGAAAGACGTTTTTAAAAACACTGCTGCTAATTTCTAACTGCTGTTAATTTCTGTTTAAAAAAAAGAAACAAACTCAACATATAGTTCTTTTAATAAGATCATGAAAATAGTTGAAAGGGGTCCGTGTAAAGACAAAAATCTCAAATAATGACTATTAATTATATTTTTAATATTAATATTCTTTTCTTTCAAATATAAATAAGAACCAAACATAATGTGCGGAAGGTGTTGATGGGATGAAAATTTGCCACAATTATGCACAAATTCACAGGTTTAATACATTTATTCACAAGAGGAGACCAGTAAAAATGTTATCACAGCGATGACCATAATCGCCCTGCATTATTAATTTTTAACAATCAGACGCTTGAACGCCTGAAATAAAACTTCACCAAAATAACCCCCTTTTAAAAAAAGATATCGTCCTAAATATCACCATCATCAGTGACAGTAACTTTCTAAATTGAAGATTTGAAGCAAGGGAGGCCATTATGATACCATTTAGGAACAAGCGTATTTATTAGGTTAGGCATTTTTTAGGTCTACACATGATCCAGATAAATAGACTCTAACTACTAAAAGCACAATGAATATAATTGCCGTGAATACTACACATATTTTCTACATTTTGAATTCTGATTTCTACTGCAATAAAATAGCGATGTTCTCATTCTAAGTGAGCTCCTCAAACATACTTTTTGGGGGAGAAACGATGTACATGCTCAACCAGTATGTATTGTCAAATGCAGATACACGTAGATGTATTAAAGTGATGCCACAGAGATTTACAACAAATTCCTTTAAATAGTAGAACACATCTCACAAATTAAATATGATTTTCATCTATTGCTTAAAGCTCCACTAATTTCCAACCGCTAGTGGCCACTTGCTAGTGAACATAAATTTGCATTAAAAAAAGCACTACTTCTACACATTGCTATTATGTATTGCATTTAGTCTCCTGCATAAGACGTTATTGAGCTGACAACTACGCTACTAAAAGAATGGTATAGACCATAATGGCAAGCATTACTATTCTAGTACTGCAATAAAGTTGTTTGAACTACAGTAGCAACTCATCATCTACATTATCTTTAAATAGCCCAAAGGGCATTAACTCTGTGTTAAATGATATGGGTTTATAGTAACTCCTTTTTGGCTCTGAGCTGATGAGACATGTACAGTCAAACCTGTCTATAAAGACCACTAAAGGGAGACAAGAAAACTGGTCTTTATAGACAGGTGGTCTTAATGTACAGGTTCATTTTTTAAAGGTTTCAATGGGAAATTCTGCTCAAGGGAGACAGAAAACTGGTCTTTATAGACAGGTGGTCTTAATGTACAGGTTCATTTTTTAAAGGTTTCAATGGGAAATTCTGCTCAAGGGAGACAGAAAATGCAGTATTTATAGACAGGTGGTCTTTCTATACAGGTAGTCACTAAAGCAGGTTTGACTGTATATAAAAACCTTTCAGGGGCGAGGCAAAATAAGTGGACGTTATAGCCTGGGCATAGTTCCAAGTACAAATCTACTGACATCCTATAGAAACGCTGGTTCATTTTGATGTATGAATTTCAATGGGAAAACTGTAGAAAAACTTGTTTCACAGTTTAGCTATACGTTATTTTCATAAAGTTTTCACAAGATACACTACTGTAAAAGTAGAAATATTTGAGGTACATTAATTTTGCGCAGATTTTGCGTTAAGATCGGCAAGTGCGAATTTTAGAACTTTTACTTTTTAGAAAATATTAAGCATGAATTCTCATTCGTGTTTTGAACTGGCTGAATTGCATGCAACGCGAATTTAAGAATGAGCTAATATGCTTTGAGGTCGCTCAGCGCAAGGGAAATAAAATACAAGTGGGCTTTCTATATGTGTGGTCGCTAAATGAGGTTTGTCTGTACAAGTCTATCTTATTTCATATACAATTCAAAGCCAGCAGCCTAAAAGCGGTCAAACTAGAAAGCATGTGATATACGTCAGGTGGTACTCACTTTGCATTAGCTCTTCTTGCAGGGCGACGCACGTTAATGGTGTGCCACATTCCATCGTTGTAGTTATTCTCGGGGGTGAGAAGCTCCGCGGTCTCGTCCTTATGAGCGACTACAAGGACGGCTCCATCTTTCATCATGATTGCAAGAGATGAACCCTGAAAGATAGATAAGAAACAAACATTTTGATAGGCATTTTCCTTGTATACGGTACTATGAATAAAAAGTGTATGTATGTGTATGCTCAGGGGGCAAAACTGCAATTAACAATTAAATACCAGAAACAGGGAGAAAATGAGAAATAAAGGAGGGGAAAAATCATGCTGGGAATTTTCACTTTTCATCCATCAATTCTACCCCTCCCCCCTCACTAAAAACGAGAGAAGGATCCTAAAATTTTGTTTTGTTTAGTGACCCCCTGTCTACGATGACCACCCGTCTACAAAGACCACATTTTTTTGTTTCCCTTAAAAATGGTTTCTCATTGAAACATGTACTAAAGGAACCTGTACATAAAGACCACCTGCCTTTAAATACCACTTATCTTGTATCCTTTGGGTGGTCTTTATAGACAGGTTTCACAGTAGTAAAACAAAAAAAACTTGATATGACCTACGACCTTTGACCTCTCCTGGCTTACCTGGGTGTCGTCGGCGGTGTAGAGCATCAGGCCATTGGGCTGCTCGGTGCGGAAGCGCAGGATGAAGTCCCCATCGTCCATCAGGTCCAGATCATCGAGCATGGCCAGCTCAGTGTAACCCCCGCTTGGGCCGGGATAGGTGGCCACGCGGATGTCCTGCAAAATTTAAAGACACATATTACAATCAAAACAACAACACACAGGGATATCAGGGGGGTGTTTCATGAAGCTGTTCGTAAAGTTACGCATGACTTTAGCAACGACTTGAATATGAAGTGCCAGATATGATGCCCAAAGTTTTTCCTGATGTTTTAACAAAGTGTGACTATATTTCAAATAACCTCAATTAAATTATGGCAAAAAATATACTTTGCATCAAAAATTTTTGTTATAATTAGAATGTTAATCTACATCTGCACAGTTCAAACTTTAGTTGATGCAGTTAAAAACGATTGAGCATCCCATTTGGCTTTTCATATTTCAGTAATTCGTAAAATCATGGGTAAACTTTACAAACAGCTTCATGAAACACCCCCCAGTTGTCTTTACAGTACTGGCCTATAAAGAGACTCAACATGTAGGTGCCCGGTACATTCCGTACATTACAAGCCTTAAAAAGGCCCGAAACTTAAGTTATTTTGTGTTTTTACCAGAACTCTCTTCCACATTACCAGGTCTAAATTGCTCAATGCTAACATCAATTTCTGCTGGACTTACCTGGCGGATGCATGCTGGGAAGAATCCAGCCGTCTGGACATCTGCAGCGGTCAGATCAACGTTCTGAGAGCTGATGACAAGGTTGGCCATGCAGCCACGGAAACGCTCTCGGGTGACACGTCTGCA
Source organism: Strongylocentrotus droebachiensis (assembly GCA_035222895.1). Classification (NCBI taxonomy): domain Eukaryota; kingdom Metazoa; phylum Echinodermata; class Echinoidea; order Camarodonta; family Strongylocentrotidae; genus Strongylocentrotus; species Strongylocentrotus droebachiensis. The sequence goes on from JAVYIG010000707.1 coordinate 260,681, forward strand.
AGAGAATAGTAGGGAGAGGAAATGAGTTTAATCACTATATTCCTACTTGAAGAATGACAATGCATACTTGTATTGTTGGGTCAGGTCATTTTACAGTACGGACTAACTAATCATTTTTATTCTCAACATCATTTTCATCATCAGAACCAGCATCATCATCCTTCTTCTTCTTCTCCTCCTCCTCCTCCTTTTCATAATCATCTTCATCATCTTCATCATCATTGTCACTGTCCTCCTCCTCTTCCTAATTATCATCACCATCCTTCTTCTCCTCCTTCTCATCGTCCTAATTATCATCATCCTTCTTCTCCTCCTTATCATCATCATCATCATTCTTTCTCATCATCTTCATCTTCATCATCATTGTTACTGTCCTCCTCCTCCTCCTAATCATCATCATCATCATCCTTCTCCTACTTCTCATCCTAATCTGTCATCATCATTCTTTATAAGCATCAACTTCATCATCATTGTCACTGTCCTCCTCTTCCTAATCATCATCATCCTTCTCCTTCTCCTCCTTCTCATCATCCTTATCATAATTTTTTCTCGTCAATCAGATTCCAAAGGACTCCTTCTACTTACGTGAACTGGTCATCTGGAACGCCCGACAATCCACCAATGTAGATCAGATTGTTTGTCCCGAGCTCAGTCTCTGCCCCAGGTGAGGAGAATTGGGCAAAGTCCTCAGCACTATGACAAACACATAACATTGAAATTTGTTAATCACTGTCTGCTTGTGATGGTTGGCTGTTTAAAGGTATAGACTAGTTCTGGTCATGCGATTGAATTGTGAAAGAAATGTTGTGGAATTGATCAGAAAAGGTTGAACATCTAGCATATAAGTATTGGTGTGTACTGCAAGGTTCTGGAATCATCAAAATGATGAGAAATTTGGCCCAGTCTTGGTAAAGTTACAAGCACTGTACACAGAAAGATTTGTATAAGGGACTAAGCGATATCTATCCAGTCCGGAGAGATATAATAATTTCCCAAATATATCAATTACTTGGTGGTTTCCCGGCAAAAATGTGTATCATCACGTATTAGTCAAAACATATTCTTTCACACGATTGGTAATAAGAGCTTTCATTGCATTTTTAGAGAGGGGGACGTTTCCAAAACTGGTCTATACTTTTAACTCCGAAGCTGCCATGTTCTTGTCAAATAGAACACGTATTAATGCCACGTACATGTACATGTATTTTGAATTGAATTGATCTTTATTTCGTTCATCATAAATAAAAAACATCATAACAAACATATAAAATACAAAACATAGTGTACAGGTTAACAATAGAAAACAACAACAAAAATATATATGAATGTGGAGACAGCTAGGAAAGCCAAAGGCTTTGTTGGTGCTGCCACCAAAACAGTAATAAAATATAATACAGTATTATATTGTTGTTTGAGAAGGTGATTTAAAATTTCAAAAAAAACAAAAAACAAAAACAAAAGAACAAAAAACTTATGCCTAAATAGAGGGGGGAAAACAAGAAATGTACCCTTGTCCCCTGTGGCAATGCAAACACCTTGTAAACTCACGACAGTAATAAAGCCATGGCACATTCCTGACTGATTCTATTGTTCTATAGTAAGTTCATCTGCATTTTATCTTGGGGCTAGAAGTAACCTTCTATGTAATTCATAACAAACCACAAAATTAAATATTTCATTAATTCAATGAATGTTTGATTGGGAACCCAAATATGGGAGTACCTCATATTAGTTAATACATATTATATCATTAATATGTAGGTTTTCGTCAAATTATCTATGCCATTCTTCATTAAAAATTGAAACTGCTCCAATTGTGTCATTCCGTAACGGTTGGAATCGACCTTTGACACTTCATAACATGAGTAATATTAGATGCTGCTTATAAGTATCGGCTTACATGGTGATGCAGATAAGGCTTACGGTTGCACCATGTGAGAGAGGGGGGAGGATTGGGGAGTCCTGAAAAGGACTGTCAGTAATATTTCTTTCTTGATTGTGTGTATGTAAAGATTACCAACAGTCCTTTTCAGGACTCTCCAATCCTTCCCCCTCTCTCACATGGTGCAACCGTATGCCTACTGTATATGAGTAACATTAGATTTGCAGTTTGGTAGATATTTAACATATAATTTTCAAAGTTCAAAGTTCAAAGTAATACTCACATGGGTCCCTGAGAAATGGTGAAGAGTTGGGTTGCCTTGCCGACACGGAAGATGGTAATGGTGGTCCACTTGTTGTTGTTGTAAATATTCTTAGATATCTTGGAGACGGGTCCGGAACCAAGGTCGTACTCGTAGTAGATGCGTCCTCCACGCATCTCGATGAAGAAAGTATCTCCCTATGGTGTTTGTAAAGATAAGATAAGAAAAGAAACTCAGATTTTGCATTTGATCCAGGTTGTACTGCGCTAGATGAGACCTACGAGCATCTGGATAAAGAAAGTATCTCCCTATGGTGTTTGTAAAGCAAGACGGAATGGTGAAGTTGTTTAATAGCATTTGCTAAGATAAGAAAATAATACATATTCAGTATTTGATCGACAGTTGTACATGCAGTACATCTCCATCGAGCATCTCGATAAAGAAAGTATTTCCCTATCATGTTTGTAAAGCAAGACAGAATGGGGAAGATGTTTAATAGCAATTGCTAAGATAAGAAAAGAAACACGGATTCAGCATTTGATCCTGGGGGGTGTTTCTTAAAGCTGTTCGTAAAGTTACGCATGACTTTACGAACGACTTGTATATGAAAAGCCAAATGGGATGCTCAATCATTACTAAATACATCTGAAAATATCAGAACAAACTTTGGGCATCCTATCTGGCACTTCATATACAAGTTATTCGTAAAGTCATGCGTAACTTTACGAACAGCTTTATGAAACACCCCCCCAGGTTGTACATGCAGTAGATGCGACCTCCAGGCATATCGATGAAGAAAGTATCGCCCTTTGGTGTTTGTAAAGCAACACAAGATGGGGAAGATATTATAAATCATTGAAAGACGAAAAGAAACAGAAAAGGATGCGGGAATGGACGAGGACTTAGGAATCAACTTTCTTCTTCTTCTTCTTCTTCTTCTTCAAGATAATCTGCCTCCTTTTCCCCTGGAGAACGCAGATAATCGATCAATGCAGTTCAACCGAGCCGATTGAACAACGCCATCTAGGAGCAATGGTATACTTAAAAAGACAAAATGTTATCTTCCTAAAAAGACCTATTTAGTGCTATATAATTGGCTCATCTCGTCATACATTATATGAACAGAGAGAAACAGACGGAAAAAATAAGATGGAGGAACAGCGACTGAAGAGGAAGACGGACAGCATGAGATGATTAAAAAAACTGACAACATACCTCATTTCCTGCAAAGAGGAGGAGACCATTGGGAGAGAGAGTCTTGAGTTGAAGTTGGATGCGGTTACCCACCGACATCTCTTTGGTGCCGCGTTGAACAATGGCATAACCCGACCCATCGAACATCACAGCAGAGTTAGGATCGTCGGGATCGGTCGTCACCGCCAGGTCTGTCACATTCCTGAAGAAAGAAAGAAAGGAACAAATGTATTTGGTTATCTTCCAATGTCACTTTTTTGCTCCACTGTATCCTAATAAAAATTGATCAAATATTGCTGAAATATATTAATATGGAACAGCACTGCACACAGAAAAAGGAAAGTGGGATAAATGAGGCCTTGCAAGAAAGTTGAGTTGCGATCAATTGCAAGACTTACGCTTGAATTTGGGGATTTGCAATTGATTGCAACTGTCTTGCAACGCCCCATAAGTATATGTAGACTGAAAGTTTGGTCCAAACTCTTAAGCAAAGCTCTCAAATTTGTTTGAATATCAGGGCATTTGAAAGGAAGTCATTGTCTGGGGATATTTCTATAATGATAACCTTCTACATTTGACACAAAAAGCATCAGAAAGCTCACAAAAATTATAATCATTAATTATAAAATATCAATAAAAAGCTCATAAATTGTTTAACTTCATTGCTTTGAATTTGTAATAAAGTTGAACAATGTTTGATGATTGACAAACCTCATGATTCCCTCGTTTACAGAGCTAGCATTGACAAAGTTCCAGACTCCGATGGGCGTCTCGCCAAACTGGAATTCGTCCACCCCACCGATGAAGTCGCGGTTGCTGATCACTCCTGGTAACTGTTTGGTTGAAAGAAAAAACAGTGATTAATCATTAAAGGCACATAATCCTAGGTTCTCAAGGGCTAATTGTGTTGTCAATCACCAAGAGAGCACTCAATTTTACAACCGATGGGTCTTGAGCAATGCATGTACCCCCCCCCCAATGACATCAAAAAAATGTACTGTATGGAAAATGTATCATTATAAACTACAGACACTTTAACACTCTTTCGTACTCCGAGGCAAGTGGGCTGTCGAGTTCTTATTGAGGCCTACACTGATGTACATGCATGCATCATCAACAAAAAGCCATAATCATTGATACCGGTTGAAGTTATTTACAATTAAGAATACCATCTCTACAAAATTGCCACATAATTCATCAAACATAAAAAATATCTAAAAAAGGTGGGAGACAAAAAGTGATCCACAAGAACACCATGCATAACATCATCCTCACCATCAACATCATCATTGCTGTCATCATCAACACAATCATCAAACATCCCTTTATCACCATCATCATCTTCATCATTACCACCACCACCATCATTGCTGTCATCATCAACAACATCACAATCATCCCTTTATCACCATCATCATCATCATCATTACCACCACCACCATCATTGCTGTCACCATCAACAACATCATCAAACATCCCTTTATCACCACCACCACCATCACCACCACCACCACCACCACCATCATCCCCACCACCACCATCCCCGGCCCCCACCATTATCATCCACTTACATCAGCACTTTGTGGAGCACCTCCGATGTACATGATAGACTCGGGTTTGAGATCTAGGAGGGTAAAGGCTCCGGTGGTTGACGACTCTCCGTCCTGGTAACCAGTGTTCTCTGTGGTAACCGTGACCTTGGCATAGCGACCATACCTGAAGATTTATAATTTAAGACACTTGTTTCATCTCCATGTATCAATTTGAAATCATCTTGAAGCCCCACTGCACTACTTATAGCTACTTATAGCTACATGGTAGCTGCGACCATGAAAACCTCAGAATATGTAGTTGTGATATATCTTCCAAACGGGGAATAGCCAATCAGTCGATTTTAGTCAAGAAACAATGTTTTATAGCTAACTTAATATCTTGACCTTGAGAGGGAGCTATACAACATTAAAAGTTTAATATTTACAATTTTATCACATTAGACTAGTTTTGAACCGCGACAACGATCATTGAATATTGTAAAATCGCATATGCTTCCATTATGTTCATTTAAACCAATTTCATGACCCCATACCAAAACTTTGTATTACCTTTAATGGAGAGCTGATTTGATGAGATAACCACCCGTCAGTGACCTTGAAGAAAGGTCTAATCCCCCCTGGCCAAACTAGCACAGACGGCTTTAAGACCTAAAGTCAAATTCCACAAGTACACAAAATGTGCCCATCCCCCTCTCATTCTGTTTTTATTTTCCCTTTCAGAACTTTTACCCCAAAAGGTGCCTGAAATAAGTTTGTTTTTGCTTACTGATCAGAGATTGAATAAATAACTTTTTGTTCTTTTTTTTCCCCCCTCATTAGAAATTTAATAAAATTGTGCCCCCTTCCCCTTTACAGAATCCTGGATACGCCCTGTGCATGTCATATACCTCTCTACAAATACTCTTTGAACAAAATAAATTTATTACAAGGAATTCTTAATTTCTGAGGAAATGGGGGGATCCCCTAAAAAGCAAATGTAACATACCTCTCTACTAGGACGTATCGCCACAGTCCGTCAGTGACGTCCTGAGCTACTGTTGCCATGGCGTCAGCGTCTCCGAGGTTGTATCGGAAGACGAGGTTCCTGTTCTCCAGGGTGAGGGCAAGATAATCATCCTGTTCGGGGTCAAAATAGGGAAGATGTTACCATAATAATAATAATATTATAATTAGATCAATTTATATTGCGCAGCTACTATATAGATATACTCTACTGCCTTCAAGTTGTTATAAACACAAAGTGCTACTTTACAGACTCACAATAAAAACTAATGTTATAATCAGATATGTTTTCTATAATAAAGGCCCGACTATTGGTAAAATCTTGGTTATTCAGTGTTATATAATCCAATTACATTACAATTAAACATAAATCAACACTTATATTATCCAATTTGCATACTGACTATTGAAATACAATTATTCGTAACAGGTGAATGAAATAATGCGTATCATGGCATTTAAGTATCGATGTGGTTACATTACGAAAATGGTCTATTTAGATGTGTCATGAAAATTGACAAACTTTCATGGTTTCAGGAAACATGTTGCACCACCCATGGTATATGCAGTGCAAGTGAGTTCTGCTAGAATACACTTGTGTTTAATATGCCTTCAAAGCCTGTCTGCACCAGTTTGGCCAGGATGGATTAGACCTCCCTGCGTGGTCACTGACAGGTGGTTATCTCATCAAATCAGCTCTCAATAAACATAAGAAAAAGGGGATCATGGGGGACCAACAGGTACCGCTTAGGCATTGTTTGCTATATAGAGGGCGCAAGTAGCTACAAGTAGTGCAGACAGGCTTTAAACTGGCAATGTGTTTTAAGAGCTTTCTTTTTTCTAAATAAAAAATTAAAGTGAGTTCATACCCCTGCTGCTGGGCCACCGACGTAGTACAGGAGCCCGTCATTGGCTTGGGTCGTGAAGTAGAAAGAGAAAGACGAGATGGGGGTAGATTCGGAAACCTCTGCAGGGGCCTTGAGCTCTACGTAGCTGTTTGGACCAAACTTGGCTGCGACCTTGATCTGTGGGTAAAGTAACGATGCATGGACAGGTTTAATAGCAGTCATGTTTTTTTGAAAGAGGTGAGGTGATCGGTGCTTGAGCAGGCATGGTTCAAAAGCAGGCAATGTCGGACCTTGAGGTACTCTTTGTGCAAATTAGACAATGGTGAAAACTGCAAGCAGATCATAGATGCACGTGTATGGAAATGAACATCAATACTACAAGCTGAACAAAACATGTGTCAACTTTTCACACCTAAAATTTTGGCATCCCTATGTTTACGATCTTGAAAGAATATTCAGTTACACATACACTGTACATGTAACACAAAGTGCATGAAACAGAAAAATATATAAATAATCTACATATACAAGAGATATTCATAAATGTACTCTGTACTTTTCAAGAACATGAATAGATCTGCGTTCTGTTGTAATATGCGCTATACAAGAACTGAACTATTATTATTATTATTAAACCAGTGACCCCGACTAATACCCCAGAATTATTCATACCCCTTATACTGAAATTTGTTGTTTTTAGTGTTTTTTGTAACTCAAGAATGTAAGGAACTGGTTGAAGTAGGGCCTTTGTTGAATAATTTTAGATGTAAGCTTTGATACGTCACATTCTCAAGAAACATCGGGACAAATCAATATTTGACATGCTGAAAAAAATTGCAAAATTCGTTAAAAATAACTTTTTAAATGTTCGCTTGGTGAATTGATAAGAAGTATGATTATCATGCTGGGAAAAGTGATTACTAAATCTTGAAGGGACTACACATTGACAAAGTTGTTCTGAAGAACGATAATTAATCGATTGCCTACAAGTAGTTTGAGTGTTTTGTTTGAGTTCAGTGTACAGTAATGGCACTTAAAACATAAATACTTTGTAGAAAATTTTCTCAGTCCATCGAGCATCAAACTAAAGAAGAAACAGCTGATAAACATTTCATGAATAACTGCCATGCCACATGTGACACAATCTCAGAAAATATGAAAAGCACAATAGAAATATACATTGAAATATGCATAAATGAAAAGAAAAATCATAATATGAAAACACATCTACCATCAACAGAAGCAAGGCATTTCCTCCTCTAGTATGAAAAACTACTGTATCATAATATAGAATTTACAAGCTCTCCCTCCAATTTTCATAACAAATAGTTACATGTGCTATTAGAAAAAACAAATGTTTCCCATCTTTCCAATTTTCTGCTTTTATCTAACAAAAAATGAATGATCCAGTTCCGTTTTCACAAGTTTTCCACCCTTGGTTCAACATGCTCTATACACTGGCTAGAATGCTGAATTTATCGCCATCTACATAAAATATGTATATATTTATTTACTTCAAATCGATTTTCAAACTTGTACTTGTCGTACATGAAAGTCCAATAGTTCCTTACCATTTTACTGCATAAGCTGAACTACATGTAATTTCTAGAATTACGATTGGTGGATTTCATATAATCTTTTATTTCCCTAATACATGTAGACTGATATTTTCCTAACTGGCTACCAGTTCTTCTTTTGCCTAGTTCCCTTCTAAATTACTATACTACTGACAGGGCACTGCTTCAAATAAATTATACAAATCCTTTCACCCCCTAAAACATTAATTCATGCTTGACTCTTCCACTAGTACAAACTCTACTGATAGTTGCTATGGATACAGAAGTAAACATCTAACCCTCAAGTTGTTATCATGACAGGAAAAAATATGAGCAGGCAGAATGCGTTATGATACAAAGTGGAATGAAGAAAATCTAACTCACACTAAAGAAAAGACACTTTTATCTTTTTTTTGCTTGCAGAGCTATTTTTAAAATGAAAAATGGGACCATGTCCATATTACCACTTCTATTTCATTTCTCATGAATTTGGAGAGGTCTTCAAGAGTGTGGGGAGAAAAAAGGCATACATACACTGTATATTTTTCTTTCTAGTCTCTCTCCGAAGATTGTACTAAATGCTTTTCTAGCCGAAAGCCCTACATTTCACGTCAGCTGTTTGATCAGCAAATGAATATTTCTAAAATGACAAACAGTTGAATTTTATGGCCTTATGCTTCTGCTTGCCTATGATAAATAAAAGCTATTTTTATTCTTTCCTATAACAGATATCTGATGGTAGGTACATGTAAATCAAAGGGTGATAATGTTATCTCAATATATTATATCGTTGATTATATGGTCGTTGGTTTAATTAGGTCCATTTATAAAACCCCAAAAGCCAATGTCGCATATTTTTTTGTTTTACAATGTAACTTTTATATGCTGCAATGTTTCTATTTCCTGCTACTCACTGTTTGGAGTTCAATGGATCCAGTAAAGAAAAAAAAGCATTCATTTAAAAAAATTCCAAGAATACTATAATCTCATCAACAGTTGTACGATTAAACTTAACAAGTCAATGCATACATGTAGCAGCCCCTCGCCAGGTACAAATGGCCTATATATAGCAACCTTTGCATATCTATTGAGCTGTGACCTTTGACCTACATACTCCAAAATCAAACTTAGCTTGTATTTTGATTACATATACCTTCATATCAAATTTCATTAAAAGCCATCAAACATTACTAAAGTTATTGAATGGAAACCAGATTTGTTACTCATGGACACGTTTACTATATCCCCTCCAACTTTGTTGGCGAGGCGATAATTATCTGCAACATCAATACATACTGCATTCTAACCTCGATCAAATATTGACAACCTAATTGGATAGCTGAGTAGAATAATAATTGTACGTTAGTACCGCTGAGAAGCCTAAATTTGTTTTAAAGGTACAAAATGCAAAGAACTACATAACTGCCTGCCCATTCAAACTCCTCGATTCAAAAATATAAACATTCTACATGCAAAGCTGAGCACTAAGTGGTTTCAAGGAAACCATTTGATGATTTATATCAAGAAATGTAATTTTAATCTGTTTTTACAGGAATTGTGTCTTGTAGAAAACCGATATCTGGAAAACAGATTTGAAAAGCTTGTGTATAGTGCAACATCATTCTTCCCCCAAAAATACTTTTCAGAAGATTTCATGTATCACACATTTAAACACTTGAACTGGTCTATCTGTCTATCTATCAAGGTATCTTCTCCAAGCTCAGTCAGAGGTTTATTGCAACGATAAATCTCTCAAGATACTTTGATGTCTATTAATGTAGCCAACGTATTTTGCCTTCCTTTCTTTAACCATTCCTATCTAGATATTTTGTGTAAGCAGTGCCACATGTAGTATTTCTCTGTTAGCTTTCATATTTTTCCATGATATTCTCATCATTCTCCTGTTCACCAAATTTTCAAATCTGATGATAACCTTGCTTTCTTGACCGTATCAGTATAAATGTGTACTAGGTACTGAGCAGAGGCTATATCATCATCCACATTTGGCGACATCTCTGATTAAAGTTGCTCAAGCGTGGGTATATAGAGGGCAGCACACGGACGTACGCACAGGAGCGTAATACCCATTGGCTCAGTGTTATGTAGTGATCTCCAAGTTGCCTACTTCACAAACAACTATACCCATGCATGAACATCTTTAAGTCTTAATTCATCTCGGACTGCCATCTTGTTTAATGTATATTATACATTTACACTTTTTGTGTGACAAAAGTCAACTTTGCCAGCCTGCTTATTGTTCCTGTAGTCTACAAAGGCAAGTGAAGGGTTAAAACCGTGCTTACTGTAACTGATAAGCAAAGCTAACTGTATATTAATCTTAAGACATAGCTTGCTAGCGTAGTGGGTGGGGGGGGGGGGGGGAATTTATAAGATATCAAAAAGAGGGAGGGAAGGTTTATCAATTGGAATTGCACATGCAATCAGAGCTGGTAATCACAGCATTATCAAAAGAGGTATAAAACAACAAAATATTTCCTTCAAATGGAAATCTATTTTTGGAGGGGTCAATTCTTTTTTCTCTTTTTCTTCTTCTTTTTAAAAACTTTTGTATTTAGATGGACATGATCCCTTACTCCGTTAGCCAGTGAACGTGCTTCGGCAATCTTTTTCTGGATCTCTGCGAGGTCGTAGGTCATGGAGAGGGTCATGTTGTCCATGAGACGGTGCTGCATCCTCAGTCTGTCCCTCAAGCCTGGGATCTTTCCCTCGATGTCACGGATTTCATCAACTGCAGGGGAGGGGGGAAATGGAAGAGAATTGGATTTAAGTATGTGTACGTTATAGTTATCATCATCAGCCATCTTCATAACCATCATTGTCACCATCCACATCATCATCATCATCATCATAACCATCATCATCATCATCACCACCACCACCATCAACATCATCATCGTTATCATCATAATAATCATAATGTGACTACACATGTACATGAATACAGAGAACATCTTGATTAATACAATACGACTAGTTCACAACATATGTATGTACTCCGATTCTATGCATGCTCCTCTTACATGTACTCTGGTAACTGTAGACATCTATGAGGATTGCCAGAGTCTTGTCTGGCATTGCAACAGCTAATGTATGCAACTGGCATTCTGACTACAGAAATGGAATACTATACAATGAACATTCATGTACATATTATATGTTTCAGTTTGTCTACAATGTAGCTATATAGCCTACTTGAAAATGGGTTGATTTTCAAATTAACTCATCTCTGTGTGTCTGTGCATATATTATGTTTACAAAAAGATGAATGCAAGTAAAAATAGGCAAGAGAAAGGGTTGAGAGAAATAGGGAAAGATCTGTTTTAGGGTTACACAGAGAGCAAAAGAAAGGGGAGAGAGGGGGAGAGAGGGGGAGAGATGGGGGAGAGAGACAGGTAGACTTTATGAGTTTGAGGAAGAGAGAGAGAGAGAGAGAGAGAAAGTTTTTAGTTTGAGAGAGAGAAAGAGTTTAAGAGTTTGACAGAGAGAGAAAGAGAGTGAGTTTGAGAGAGAAGGGAGAGGGTCAGAGAGAAGGGGGAAGGGGAAATAGAATCTTAGTGAAGTTACATGTGCATGTTGGCTGTGATACATGTACATCTATAAACCATTCATAATAATGGGACTCATCTAGTTTGTGAGATGGGAAGGTGGATAGAGTAAAGGACGATACACTTCCTATAACAAAACTAATGCTCATCTGGCTCTTAACAGATGACTTCTAAAATTTCTTTGCAGAAGGACACTACTTACGATGTTCCTCAACATATTTGTGATGCAGCTCATAACGGTTTAAGTGGGTGAAAAACATTGAAAATTGCTACGCTATGAACTATGCTTCTTTTTACAACAGGCCTTACCAACGATGATTTCCGGAGATGGGTTCCCTAGTTCAATAAAAGTTGGAAAGATATCAAGTAGAAATATGTGCTGCAATCTTGTAGTTCCCTACAAAGCCTAAAAACTTATATAAATGCCATCAAGGACAGATTGCTTAGTTGTTGATATGAAAACCCAACTACTAATTTTGATGTGTCAACTTTGCCGATGGCAAAGAATGCAAAAATATAACGATGTTGATGTTCTGAGCGATATAAAGACACAAGAAAAGTTTCAGTTCTTTTAGAACGGGTAACTCTCACTGAAAAAACCCAACAATCCTTGTATGGACAACCCACACAAAGTGTTTAATACCACAAACGGAAATCCAATATCAAAAGAGGAATCATTCCTCAAATTATACATCCATTTACTGCCTCGTTTTGAAGTTTCCAATCTTTATTTTTAAAACATGTAATGATTGTGTAGTGACAAGTATGTTATTTCAAACATTAATTTCATGTATTTCTCTACAGATTTAAGCAAATTTGAAAACCAAACAAAAATCCAATATCAAAAGAGGTTTCGTTCCTAAAATCATACATCCATTTACTGCCTCGTTTTAAAGTTTCCAATCCTTAAAAAAAAAAAAAAGTTGTAATGATTGTGAAAGTAACAAGTATTTTGTTTAAAACGTTAACTTCATGTATTTCACGTAGTGTTTTGATAAAAATCTGAAAATAAGCCTTGAACATTGGATAGCTGGCGGATGAAGTAAACTCATTGAATGATAAAACGAAGAGGTTTCCAACTTATTGGGTTATGTAAATGAGGGTTTAAACCATGGGTTAAGTTAAACCTCCTTTGAGAATTCAGGCCATTGAATGATGAAACCAAGAGGTAACCAACTTACTGGAGTTCTGCGAAGAGGCCATCTTATCGTTAGCTGCCTGGATCGTAGCACCGAGACCGTTGAGCTTCGCCTTGACGTCTCCAGCCCGGTCGATCATGTCATCGGCCCGGTCCTTGGCGTCGTTTCCGATGCTTTCGGCGGCCATGGCAGTGTTTGCGGCACCCTCTGCCAGGTTTCCAAGGTTAGCTGATGGATATGGAAAAGAGTTCATGGTGATGATAATGTGACAAACTAAGATCGTGTCAGCACCTGTTTAAACTATTCCAAGGTGCGTGATGACGGAAAAAGATGTGTTGCTATGAATGAACAAGCCTACTCTAAATTCAAGTTGGTTTATTGAAATAATTGTGAAAATTGTGGAATATTCAACCAAGGATAATAAAATTATTGGTATTTACATATTTGTTTTGATTGAACAAATAAAACACTGACACCAATATTGCTTACCGGTACTCCTATTTTTACATGACAAGAGCTAGCAATAACTTGGATAAGTACAAGTAAGACATTAAGTTATTGATATTAAGTTGGTTTTTTATCAAAAGCAGAAAAATGAGAGACAACTGTCAGCTCACAACTGTCTGTAAGAGTTTGAGCAAAGTCTGATTACAAATAGGAAAAATTATGATTTTTAAAATTTGTCATCAGTGAAACACAAATTTGCAACACAAATGAGAGAGGAGCTCGCAAGATACGTCACAGAGTTGCCAATTTGTGTGTGATTGATTGTAACTTTAAAAATTCATAACTTTCACATTTTAGCTACTGACTTCTCTTATTCCCTACATGTTAAATCCAGGTACATGTACATATACCACCCTTATGGCAATAGGTCGAAGAAGGGGTATGATGTTCTTACCAATGTTACAGTTGTCTCCAGAATACCCGAGTCTACAGGTGGGATCGGTTGCATCACATTCAGTAATGATGGTGCATTCACTAGATGCTGTAAACAAGAAAACCAAAAACAAACAAAAATTAATGTAGATGTTAGATCATCATGATCTTCATTCTTTTATCAATATTGTCCTATCAATACATTGCTACTGATTAACAAGCATTATTCTGATTATTGTAACCACTATAATCATAACGAAAATCATCAACAACACCATCATCTTCCAAACCATCACCATCACAATAATCGTTTTCCCTATCATCAACATCATCATCATCACCACCATCAATATCATCATCAACACAATCATTATCCATACCATCATCTTCATCACCATTTTCACTATTGTCATAATAATGATCATCTTCATCTTCATCATCATTATCATCATCATCACCATCACCATCACCACCACCACCACCATCCCCATCATCATCATCAATACTTACGAGAGGGGATGGCTGCGATGCCTCTCTCTATCTCTGCCAGACCATCTTCCACCGCATCTTGCATCAACACAATCATTATCCACACCATCATCATCATCATCATCACCACCACCACCACCATCATCATCATCCATGCCTCTCTATCTCTGCCAGACCATCTTCCACCACATCCAAGTTATCTTTCACCATCTCCACCTCCTCTACTACACCACCACCACCACCACCATCCAGGGATGCCAACTTTTCAGAGCACAAATCAGTAACCATAAGGCTCAAAATCAGTAATTTGGGGAATAAATCAGTAATTTCCTATGCGGCGCCATGAATCTTAAAAGAATGGCAAGCGGACGCATGCGCGTATGATTATCTGAATTTGTTGTGATTTTACTCCCACAAAGTTGCTAAATATTGATTTTCAGTTCATCACAACACATAAGTTTTCAAGGAAAAATTGGCTTCTATTAAGAGAATACTTGATAATTTTCCATCTTTCTCATGCAGCGAGTGCTGGATGGCCACCATACTGTACAGCACTTGCTACGATAGATCCCTATGCGCAAAAAAAAAAAAAAAAAAAACGTAATTTTTAGACAACATTCCGTACTGCCGTAATGGTCGTTAATTTCCGTACCAATTACGGGAAATCCGTACTAGTTGGCATCTCTGCACCACCACCACCACAACCACCACCACCACCACAACCACCACCACCATCACCACCACCAATACTTACGAGAGGGGATGGCTGCGATGCCTCTCTCTATTTCTGCCAGACCATCTTCCACAGCATCTTGCATCAACACAATCATTATCCACACCATCATCATCACCACCACCACCGCAACCACCATCCCCATCATCATCATCCATACTTACGAGAGGGGATGGGTGCAATGCCTCTCTCTATCTCTGCCAGACCATCTTCCACCTAATCTTGCATCAACACAATCATTATCCACACCATCATCATCATCATCATCATCACCACCACCACCACCACCACTACCATCCCCATTATCATCATCCATACTTACGAGAGGGGATGGCTACAATGCCTCTCTCTATCTCTGCCAGACCAGCTTCCACCGCATCTTGCATCAACACAATCATTATCCACACCATCATCATCACCATTATGATCATCACCACCACCATTATGATCATCACCACCACCACCACCATCAATACTTACGAGAGGGGATAGCTGCGATGCCTCTCTCTATCTCTGCCAGACCATCTTCTACTGCATCTAAGTTATCTTTCACCATCTCCACCTCCTGCTCTACATTATTCAGTTGATCCCGGAGACCTGGTTGAAAGCAAGGATTGATAAATACAAAAATTGAAAATGAGTCATCACTTGCAAAAAAAAGTCCTCCAGAATGGACCCAAATTGCTTTCCGATATCCCAGTCACACCAAGAATTGTTTGGTTTGGAGTCAGTGTGGAGTCAGTTTGGTGGTATGACCATTAAAGGCATCGTTTAACAATGTTAAATCTGAGATGAATGGCCTTACGTGTTATCGGTGTCTGTGATATGGTGTAATACTGAAGCTCTAAAAAAATTGCCCTTCAAAATGATCATGAAGTGCCTCAAAAAAGTAAAAATCTTGGAGTGACCGGTTTTCACATAATAATTTTCCCCAATAGACTGTAGTGTTATAAAAACCGTTAGGAAAACTGTTTTAAAAATGTTGATTTCCAATCATAAATAGCTTGATAATCAGACAGGCGATCAGCTTGTAAAAGTCATGGGATTCCTGACTGACCTAAGGGTTTATATATAAATCCAGGATTTTGTTTAGAATCTGAGGCAAAGATACCCAATCCCTTTAATATAAAACAAGATATGATTACTTGATAGACAATATGCATTAGGTAATTGAAAAATTGAAAAGAGAGCATGCAACATAACATTTACATTAGTCTGAACGACATAATATAATGACAAGCTTACATATTATGTGCAAATATAATTTCTATATATGTAAGGTGACATTCCATGGGTATTACAATATTAAGAAGTCATTAATGTACATGTTTTTTGTGCACGGTCATGAAATGAGTTTAGGCGAAGGGGTCAGTTTAGGGCAAGGATTCTCAAAATTCGGATCGCGGTCCGCATCCGGACTACCGGACATGTCACTCCGGACCGCCTGAAGGTCTCTGCATTTTTCATGAATTGCAGCTATTCCCCTTGGATCAGATATATACCTAAAACAAGCATCATTTTCTTTAGTATTACTAATGTCAATACTGTAAATGTTAACAGTTGATTGTGTCTAAAACCAAATTGAGTAATGCTTGGGAGTTGTGTCCCACTTTTCAGCAATTAATAGTACATTGTTCTACTTCATTTGAAGTACATGTAAATGAATGACCCGAAGAATTTTTGCGCGAATGGCATTCGATGTTAAGGACCTTTTAGCTTTCATGGACATCACATCTGGACTGTCGGTGAAAAGTTTAAGAAACCCTGGTTTAGGGTAAGGGTTAGTGTTAACATAAATTTACTTGTTGCATATAATACATGCTAGCGTATGAGTAATCATGCAAGCATGTATACTGACCAATGAGAATGTTTCTTTCTTATCAGTATAAAGAAACCTGTGTATGTGTACAAGTATCTTAGAGTTTATCTCGAATATTAAAGGGATCATTTAACAATGTTAAATCTGAGATACACGGCCCTACGTGTTATCAGTGTCTGTGATATGGTGTAATATTGAAGCCCTAAAAAAATCTCGCTTCAAAATGATCAAGAAGTGCCTCAAAAAAGTAAAAATCTTTGAGTGACCGGTTTTACCATACTCGTTTTCCCCAATAGACTGTAGTGTTATGAAAACCGTCAAAATTTGTAATTCCAATCATAAATATCTTGATAATCAGACAGGCGATCGGCTTGTAAAAGTCATGGGGTTCCTGACTGACCTAAAGGTTTATAATTATCATTGCATCATGAGCTAGATCCAGAATTTTGTTTCAGAATCTGAGACAAAGTTACCGGATCCCTTTAACATCATCACATTTTTGCATTCTTCGCCATTGGCAAAGTTGACACATCAAAAGTAGTAGTTGGGGTTTCATACCATATAGATGAGACAAGTAAAGACCCCTCTAAAATTATATCAAAGTTGTGTGGATTATTATATAGGAGACAGTCATAACTTTTAAAACTGCTCCCTTGTTAACAAATCTAGAATTGCAAGGTAATTCATGGTTTGCAAGAGACAAAGATTGATCAATAAATAGTCCTTTGTCATTGTGTTACAGAAATGATGATCTTCAGGAAACAATATCATTCATCAGTGGATGATTTTTGTTTGTTTGAAAGATTCTATAATTTGAAATAATTTGTTAACAAGTAAATTTCCAAATGGCTATGCCTTCAGTCATGCCATAAGTAAAACAGGAAATATTTGATAAAGCACATTCATTTGGTTAAATAGTATAAGAAACTGAACCATTCCAAATAAACATAACGAAAACAACATGCAATTACTTTTTATATGGAAGTTATATATGGATGTTAGATACAGTCAAACCTGTCTATAAAGGCCACTCAAGGAAAATAGGATACCTGGTCATAATAGACAGGTCCTACAACAAACAATTCTTCTTAGAGGGGTCAATATAGGTGACCATTATAGACAGGTGGCCTTTATAGAGAGGTGGCCGCTAAGACAGGTTTGACTGTATATCTTTAACCCTATCTCAACTGGGCTATTTCAGACCAGGTTTTTACTGGGGGGGGGGGGGGGGTCAATTTGACCCCCCCCCCTAAGATCTCGGCCGTTTCACTGCCGATCGCCGCGAAAATTTGCATGCATGTCAAGTGAAGTGTAAAGAATACTATGGTAATTTCAAATTTTTGAAAAATTCACTCATTTGCATATTTATGCTAATTTATGCAAATAAGGTCATAAATTCACATTTCTGCCCATAAATCATAGATTATTCATATTTAAGTATTCTTTTTCACTACATATATTTATTAGACCATTTGGAATAATAATAAAACACAAAAAATTGGAAGAGCCAGGTTATTCCTTATGTTATCTCTTGTTTTGATAATTTCTTATGTATTTCATTGTTTTTTTAACTTATGTATTTTATTGTTTTTGTTGTTTTATTTCATTTATAACTACAATTCAACTATTTTGACCCCAAAACAAACATCTAAACTTTAAACAAGACTCAATAACCAATGTTTTATCTATTTTTAGGAAAAATGACTTTTACATATGTTTTGTACACAAATCATGAAAATGAGCGATTTTCGGGCTGACATGCAAAGACAAAAGGTCACGTGACCTTGTAACCGTAGGTCCGATTTTCGAAAAAATTGTTTTAAAAGATGCGTAAGACTCGAAAGTAAAAAGTCGTGAAAGGAAAATTTTATATCTGCCGCGGTTTCGGAGTAGTCGCGAAATTTCTACAGGGGGGGGTCAAATTGACCCCCCCCCCAGTTGAGATAGGGTTAAGGTGCATGATGTTTACACAAGAAACAAATGGAAAATATATACATATGAACTTGATGCTTGGGGATATTACTTACTCAAACTCTGGTTAAGGAGGGAGGCTTTAGGGAGGGAGTCTGCAAGGGGCAGGGTGGGGAGGGGGCACAAAATTTAAGAGAAGCATACCATCATTAAACACACAGGAGTTATACAACAACAACAAAATCATGTTTAAACAAAATTTATATTTAAACAAAATTATGCATATAAATTCAACAAATGCTTAGGTTTTGTTCTTTTTAACAAAAGTAAACAACAAACCACCAACAACAACAAAAGCGCAGTAGAAAACAAGATTCAAGAGAAGCAAATTCCATGGGCATGACATACAACAAGTACTTTAAAGTATGCAGGACTAAATACTGTACACACCAAAACTAGTCTGAAATACAAAGCTGTGTTTTATGAAATACAAGTATGTTTCATATAATAAAGTATCATAGCACAGAAAAGCATTTACGGTACATGTAGCTGATTAGCTATCACCATAAGAGTAGTAAACAGATCGCAAAAAAGACAAAAAAGAAATTCAATTCATGTATGCAGACATGTAAATATGTTTTGTATGGCGCAGAATCATGGACATTAAACCAAGAAAAGAAAATAAACATCATATGAACTTGGGGTGTACAGGAGAATGATGGGAATATTATGGGAATATTATGGAAATATTGCATATGGCAGGGCTAAACATGTAGATAACCATATTTGCAAATTGGCAGCATCACGTGGGCATGCATGGTAAAGACAGATTTGCCCGTCTGCACTAGTTTGGCCAGGGGAGATTAGACCTCCCTGCAAGGTCACTGACACATGGTTATCTCATCAAATCAGCTCTCAATTAAACATAAGAACAAGGGGATCATGGGGGACCAACAGGCACCGTTTAGGCATTGTTTGCTATATAGAGGGCACAAGTACAGTTTGTAGCTAGAAGTAGTGCAGTAGGGCTTTAAGAACAAGAAATAAAGACATTTTACCTTCCATGCCTTCTCCGGCTTCGACTGCCTTCCGTAGAAGCTTCTTACTGCGACGTTTGGAATCTTGGGGTTGGGTGCCAAAGTCGTTTGCCTAGAGGTCAAAATAAAAAGGTACAAAGAGGTCAAGATCAAAGGTGCATTGAGTGGTGAAGTGTGACGTCATCAAAAATAATGTTCAAATGTCGAAAATCAATTGAATGTGTTAAGTATTGGCCATCTGAATAAATATATTTCCTATAGTAACTCAGTGTTATTTTGCTCTCGTTCATATCGTTATGAACCAGAGCAAAATAAAACTCAGTTCCTATAGGAAATCTGAGCCAATATTCAATTGGTTTTCGACATTTGGACATTATTTTTTTATGTTCTTTTGGAAAATGGAGTAAAAATTGAAAAAAATCTAAAAATAGATATTTATGATGTCACAGTTTCGGTACTCTATAGAGGTCAAGATCAAAGGTGCATAGTGCCAGATTGTTTCATTTCACTGCTCCTCTTTACCCGGGAGTATATATGGATGCATATTCGGATTGGAAGCTTCTAAAATGACGTGGATTTAGTGTGTGCATGCCTGTAAATAGCACTGGCTGG
This sequence comes from Strongylocentrotus droebachiensis, assembly GCA_035222895.1. Classification (NCBI taxonomy): domain Eukaryota; kingdom Metazoa; phylum Echinodermata; class Echinoidea; order Camarodonta; family Strongylocentrotidae; genus Strongylocentrotus; species Strongylocentrotus droebachiensis. The sequence goes on from JAVYIG010000707.1 coordinate 281,163, forward strand.
AACCCCCACGAGTGTGCAACACTGGTATTTTATCACAATATGTGTTTATTTGTTTTAATGCCACATTTCTATTAATAGAGCAGAAAAAAGTTACAAGTTTTTAAATGAAAAAAAAGTGATTCTGAACTTTTAACATGTTGCCAATATAAGGAAAGTGATTCAGAACTTTTTAACGTGTTGCTAATTTTAAGTATTTACTTTTTTTAATTTCATGGAATCAAGACAATTGGGAATGCAACACAAAGGGGCAAAGTCCATGCTGAAACTTTGCTCCTTTTGCTTATTTGGTATACATATAAATCTTATTTTAAAAGTGTACATTATTTAGCTACTACAATAGGTGGAAACTGTCAAGGGGGGTGTTTCATAAAGCTGTGTGTAAAGTTACGCATGACTTTACGAATGACTTGAATATTAAAAGCTTAATGGAATCCTTTTAATTACATACACTAAAGTTGAAATATGCAGATGTAGTTTAACCTCATCATTATTAACAAAACATTTTAAAGCAAAGTGTATTTTTTGCTACAATTTCATTGAGATTATGGAAAATACAGTCACACTTTGTTAAAATTTCAGAAAAAAAATTGGGCATCCAATGTGGCTCTTCATATTCAAATCATTTGTGAAGTCATTCGTAACTTTACGCACAGCTTTATGAAATGGCCCTGTGAATAGATTTCAAAGGTGTCTGTTTGTAAATGTAAGTGACATAGTAATGGGTCAACAGCTGTCGGGGGAGGGGGGTGTAAACTTACAGCATCAAGTGCCAGTCCAGATGCATTCAGGGCTGCCCTTGCCGCTCTCTCGGCCTCGTCGATGGCATTACCGATGTCCTGGTAAGCTCGGACAGCCTTCAGCGCATTCTCAGACAGGTTACGAGTACTGTCAAACATCCTGAGTGGAAATTAGAGTAATAGAAATTTATTTATTTATTTATTTCATTTCCAGGCAAGATGATAACAAAACATAGGAACATCACAAGGTTGACAAAATAATGAAGCTTTAACAGTACGATTTTAGCACCAGTCAATGCCTGGGTATCACCTAAAAGAATTTAAAAAATTCAGAAATTGAGAATATTTAATTTAATACATGTAACAATTATGATTTGTTTGTTTGTTTGTTTTAACCGACAGCTAAGAAAGGGTGTGTATGCTTGTAAGTCAGCAACCAGGGGACCGATGGCTTTAAGTCCTCTCTGAGGGGCTTGGTGTTGATGATTAATGCCTTACCAAAGGGCACTAGCACATTGACTTGGTTTCGAACCGTAGTGGTAGCGATGTCAGTAAAATACTATGTCTTTGTATCTTTACAATAAATATAAATCACATTATTTCAAAATGCAGAGTTTTTTCTGACCTATCAAGCTCTTCAGCAGTGTTCCAGAGATCGTTGGCGTAGTCTGTGGCGTTATCGACCAGCTCTGGTAGGTTACGTCCCTCCTCCTCGTAGCGCTCGATGAAGGGCTCTAGTTGGTCGATGGCAGCCTCAAGTTTGGAACCATTCACTCCGGTTGCCTAGCGACAAGAGAATGGGAAAGTCATGAGAATGTCTAAAGATACACGGTCGTGTTCCTTGAAACCTCTTTCATATTTGCCTTTGTCTTTTGATCACATAATGTATATTTGTCATTGAAACTTCTTCATTACGTAAGATTTGGTTGTGACATGACCTTTGTTTTTCCTAAACCAATGGCCCAAAAGAATTTCTGTTACAATGACATATGAATCAATAAATTCAATTCAACTCATGTTTTGCACAGATTAAAGAAACGCACTACATGTAGATTACCACACAATCCTTCTCAACCCCGACATTCCCTCCCTCCACTTCTTCTTGCTCAAACATCCTTCTCATTTAGAACAACTTTACTGCTTTCTTTCTTCACCATTTTTTTCTCTCCATGAAATCCTTGGTCTTCCTTTCCCTCTTATGCCATCCACTTCCAGGAGCCCATTGCACAAAACTTACCATTGAAGGTAACTTTGCCATCAATGGCAACTACCAAGGTAACAGGGCTCAACAGCCAATCAAATCCAAGGTTTCCATGCTAGTTACCATTAATGGCAAAGTTACCATCAATGGTAAGTTTTGTGCAAAGGGCCCTTATCCCATGCTCTTTTCATAGATTCATCATCTTCCCTTCTCACCACATGAGCCATTCATCTCAATCCACTTCTCTTTATCACTTCCACTACAGTGGGGGCGACTTACATCAATAGCTCTGCGGGCATCAGCCAGGAATCCATAGGCATCGTCCAGGAGGTTGGTAGCGTTGGTCACCTCTTCTTGAGCCATCCCGTTCTTATCGTTCACCTCGGAAAGGACATCCTATAAACAATCATAATTCAAATAACAAATATAGATAAATAAACTTAGTTCAAAAGGTTGGATTAGATGCTGCTTGTAAGTATCGGCTTGCATGGTGGTGTAGATATACAGTAGGCTTGCGGTTGCACCATGTGAGAGAGGGAGGATTGAGGAGTCCTGAAAAGGACTCTCGGTAATCTTTCATGAGGGTGTGTAGTCCTGAAAAGGACTGTTGGTGTAGTCTTGAAAAAGACTGTTGGTTATCTTTCTTAGCTTACAGTTCTAAGGATAACTATAGCACCGATTGGAGAGGATGAGTGGAGAGGATGAGTGGCGGGGGTGGCTCGACGTTTCGAACAGGTCGACTATCCATCGTCAGGATAGTCAACCTGTTTGAAACGTGAGCCATCCCCGTTTGACTGAACTATGGCAAGCCATTCATGCCACTAGTTCCTCTCACCATTCCTGTCATTGGTTTCTCAAAGGATGTACAAATGGTTGAGGCAACCAGTAGCATGAATGACCTGCCATAGTTCAGCCCAACTTAAAGTTGATCTTAGTCTTTGTGAAACACTCCCCTGGGGGGGGGGGGGGGGGGGGGTGCGTTTCACAAAACTTGTCATCATCAGTGACAAATGACAGTTTTTGTTGTAAGCTACTGAAATCCTTGCTTCCGATTGGTCACTGACTTTTGTCATTTGTCATTGAAAACAGGCTTTGTGAAACTGGTCCCTGGATTGGTGAACATTTGACTTTCTCACCTCAAAGGCAGGATTGCGATGTTTGTCCAAGATGGCATTCACTTGATCTGTCACATTGTCTGAGTTAGCACATAGCGCCATGAGTTCATTCAGCTTGTCAAGGAAGTCATCAACATCATCGCCGACCTCGTCTGCTCGATCACCGACCTCCGCGGAGTCGTTTTGAAGTGCCCGAGCTCGGTCAAGCACTAGCAAGAAAGAAGATCAAGTAATACAAAATTTAATTATGTTACTTGAGAATGTGACATTTTAAAGGTTACAATGATGTTCTTCCAAACTTGCATAATAACAATGATAACGCTCACAAATTAATTCACACCCCACCCCAATACTCAACCTTCTCTTTAAAGGTATAGACCAGTTCTGGTCGTGCGATTGCATTGTGAAAGAAACGTTGTGGAATCGATCAGAAAAAGTTGATCATGTAGCATATCAGTATTGGTGTGTACTGCAAGGTTCTGGAATCATCAAAATGATAAGAAATTTCAACCCAGTCTTGGTAGTAACAAACACTGTAAACAGAAAGATATATATGGGACTTTATAAAAATGTGGTCCTCATTTTTGAGCTGTTACTTGACATATTTTGAATATCAAGGCATTTGAAGAGCCATGCTTTTCAGGAAACATTTTTTCTCTGATGTTAGCTTCCAAACTTGCATAATAACAATGATAATTATTTTTCACCTCTCCCCAGAACTCAACCTTCTCTTTAAATATTTCTGAATACCAAACTCACGTTCTTGAGCTAGTCGTTTCTCCTCTACTGCGGCCTCCTTTCCGGGGTTGAGATCTCGGTCCTTCAGTTCCTCCAGGATCATCTGGGCCTTGGCCAGCAGCTCACCAAGGTTTGTATTGCTGGATATCGTTCCATTACCGATGGCTTGCAACTCCTCCACAACGTCTATAGAATGAAAGGAATGCCAAATGAAATACACCGAATGTATTTTAGTGATTGATAACAGAAAGGATCACACGCAAAATCATTTTCAGCATGAATATTATGAGCAGATATTGCTCAATGAAGTCACCAAAGACAAAGACATCATATGAAATACACCAAGGTTTGTATTGCTGGATATCGTTCCGTTTCCGATTGGCTTGCAACTCCTCCACAACGTCTACAGAATAAAAGGAATGTGATGAATGTTTTATGAACAGGGATATTACTGATTAAGGTCCTGGGCCCATTTTGTAAAGATTGCGATTGATCTAAATCAATGTTTAACTAATATTTGACTTTCAGTACCTGTAGATTATCTGTTTAGCCATGTTTTTATGTAACTTGCATATTCATTGTTGTCGTGCATTGATCGAAAGTTTTGGATATGTGCTTGTTACAAAGTCAAATAGGGACGACCTGTATAGAAAGACCACATTTGCTGTTTCCCTCGAAATTGGTATCTCATTGAAACATGTACTAAAGGAATCTGTACTTAAAGACCACCTGCCTATATAAAGACCACTTTTCTTGTCTCCCTTGGGTGGTCTTTATAGACAGGTTTCACTGTATTATAAATCATTATCATAAGGAAGTAAATTACCATGTATGAAGTCAATGGTTTCGTTGGCCTCAGCCTCAATCTGTTGTGCCCTTTTCTTAAGAATGTCTGCATCGTTGGCTGTGCCATTCCCATTAGTAACTGCTGCCATGGCCTGTGGGGTTGAATTAGACAAAGAGTACATGATATGTATCAACACTTGGGGGAATGATCTAATTGGTACATGTACATGTAAATTGATCACCTAATAAAAATTTAAAAAGATACTGGATAAAGGGATGGGAGAGATAGAAAGGGGGAGAGAGAGATACAGAGATAAAAACAGAGAGATTGAGAAACAGAGAGAGAGAGAGAAAGAGAGAAAGAGGTACATAGAAAGCAAGAGAGAGAGAGACATAGAGAGAGAGACAGACAGAAATAGAGAGAGATAATCACAGAGAGAGCAAAGGAGAGACCGACAGAGCAAGAGCAAGAGTGAGAGAGAGAGAGCAAGAAGGAAAAGTTAGAGACTAAATAAAGGTGGAGATACATGTAGGACAGCAGAAAGAGGGATAGAAAGAGTGATGGCAAGAGAGACAGGGGGACAAAAAACAAAAGAGAGAGGAAGAAAGATTTGACAGAAGAGAGGGGGGGGGGGGGGGGAGGGGCAACAAGAAATTGGTGCATAACAAATTCTCATATTTAATTGGATTTGAAAGAAAGACCAGGATAAAGAAAGACTGCTGCTGACGAGATCAATAACAAAACAAAACAAGCTTTTTAAACTGCACTGACTTTTCTTCAGTTTATCTTTTTCTTTTAATGCAACCTTTCTTAAAATTGTGATGATTGTTAAATGTTATGTTAAAATGTAATTATTTTGTCTGTATTTATATATATTTATATTTTCATGTACATGTATAGCACCTTTAAATGTCTGAAGGCAAATTTTATGTATTTTTTACATGACAATAAATTATCTTGAATCTTGAATCTTGTAAAAGAGAGGGGTTTGACATATATGATAAGACCTATCTTTGACCTATCCAGTCTCATAATTGAGATCATCAATCTGATAGATTACTTCACCAAGTGAGAAAGAGATCGAAAGGGAAAGGGACAAACAAAACACTACTCACACATATGGGGCGTGGCAAGAAAGTTGTGATTGATTGCAAGTTGCACAATTTGCAACTGATATTTGCAATCCATTGCAACTCAACTTTCTTGAAATGCCCCACTAGTCTCCTAAATTTCCTAGGATTTTGTTAGGATTAAATTAAGTTAACTAGATCTAGCTCTTATTATCCCTCTTACTAATGGGGCGTTGCAAGAAAGTTGAGTTGCGATCAATTGCAAATTTGCAATTAATCGCAAGACTTACGCTTGATTTGGGGATTTGCAATTGATTGCAACTTTCTTGGAATGCCCCAATAGACAAACAGACAGTCAGACAGAGACAGGAAGGGAAAGAAATACTGTATATAGTAGAGAGATTGTTACCCTTTCTTCGACCTGTCCTGCTTGATACTTCAGATCATCAATCTGGTATGTGAGGTTACCAAGCGATCCTCGGACTAAGGCATTGTTGGCATCCAAGTCCTCAACCTCGGGCTGTTGTAGAATGATATCAATAAAAATGGTTATCTCAGTTATCAGGACAAAAATATCTGGGGCCAGTTTCATAAAACTTGTTATCTATAACAACTGCTAAATTTCTATGACAAATTTGCTCTCAGCCAATCAGATGCCATGATTTCAGTAGCTTATAACAATAGCTTGTAACTTGTTATTGATATCAAGTTTTATGAAACAGGGCCCTACGGGTGTTTCACAAAGATCCAACTTAACTCTAAGTTGGACTTCAACATTATGGAGAGCAATTTGTAGCCTTAAAAAACATATATTCAAAAGTGAAAATTTAAGTATGTAGACTTTTCATAAATTCTACTTAATAACACTTTCAAATACTCATTTTCACAACCCACTCCATCATCTACAGTGTACATTTATATTAAAATCATTTTATTTAATACACATTTAAATTGAGGAAAAAAAAAGAAAATGGCAGACTACATTCAATGTTTGTTTGGAGAAGAACTACAAGAGAAATGTCTTACGATAATATCATGGATGGATCGATTGAGATTGTTGAGACGCTGGAAGGCAACCACGCCCACGGTGATATCCGTCAGGTTACGATCAGCCTCGTCGAGATCATCGGCCATCTCCTCTACGATGTCCAACAGGAGGTGGACGCACTCATCGCAAGCTGTCGTTATGGAAACAAAAATCATTGTAACAGTCATCAATTCTGACTTGTATTTGTACATCTCTGTCTATGACACTTCCTAGGTAATTCTTTTCCGATTTGAAATTGTTTGTTAATTTACACTTTCAATGAATATGTACCATATAAGGCTAATTCAAAGTACCATCTGGTAGGAATGCTTCCCAGGGAGTGGAGATGGTGCACATCATATGGATAATATGTAATAATATCTGTGAAGCTCTTTTCGAGAAGATATTTCGTATAAAAAAAATTATCAATCCAGGTTATTATTATTATATTACATGCATTCACAATTCCAATTGTACATGCACAGTACATTAAACTGGACTTCCTTTGATCACGTATCATCTGATTTGCATTGTGATTCTACTTAAAATTGTACATTAATCTATGATACCAAGACTACCAAGACACATGCGTAAGCTATAATAATGAACCCCCAAATGTTCAACATTGATCAAAACTCAAATCAAATCAAAATAATATACGCGACATGACAGGGGATTGTTCCATTTTCTTAATTTTCCTTGTTTTTGTCACCATTAATGTGTTTAACATTCTCACAGTTCAGGTACATATTGTCTATATCGAAATACATTGTATCACGTTGTTGGTGAATAAGTACATTATCAAGCTGTAAATCAAGTTAAAGCCCCACTGCACTAGTTTGGCCAGGAGGATTAGACCTCCCTGAATGGTCAGTAACAGGTGGTTACATGTATCTCATGAAATCAGCTTTCTATTAACATAAGAAAAAGAGGTTCATGGGGACCAATGGTCACCAATTAGGCATTGTTTGCTATAAGTAGTGCAGTGGGGCTTTAAATCAAATTAAATTATATCAATTCAAATCCAAACTTACGTTGACATCCCTGTTCAGTGAGGATATAGCGGTCTTCACACTGGTCACAGTTCTCTCCCATAGCCCCAGGAGGGCAGAGGCACTCGCCGGTGTAAGGGTCACAACGGAGCTTGGGGTCACAGTTGCATTCTGAAAAGGAAGATGGCACAAAAGAGATGTCAAGATTAGTTAAACTAGCATTGTACAGCATAAAAGGGAGACGGCATATTAAATAGGCCTGAGTCATGTCGGAATTTTCATAAACCGGGTCCCGACGGCCTTGCACCGATCGGGACCCGGTGTCCCGAAATCAGCTCGCAGGATTTGTCACTTGCCTCTATAAAAAGCGCATATCATCAGTATGTCCCTTAAAAGTGACCTTTTTTATCAGTCAAATAAATCAACACATGCATACCTCGGCACAGATTGGTATATTCTTCCATTTGACATTATTTTCATCCATGATTGGCGATGTTTAGTGCCATTATCGTGCCTCTCAAAGTAAAAAAACTCGAGCAAAAATATAAAGACAACACTCAAGCCGCCATTTTGATTCATGCAGGTTGAATAAATCGGGTAAAAAAAAATGAATGTTAGAATTATAAAACGGCTTTAAAAAAATCTTCTTTACAACATACCGATCAATTAATTTGTTAAAGACAAATAAATATTTATCTCTTATTTTAAACATTGCATGCTTTTTTTTAAAAGCTGAAAATTACTTGGTAATCACAAGAAGTTTCGATACGGATAGCTGTTGCAAGGCAAGTTCAGACTAGTCTCGGAAAAATGCGCAGTGCTCCTCGTCGTTAGCTGTAATGCGTGCCAGAACGAACCCAAACAAAGACGTGATCGTAACGAGAAAAAATCATTAAAAACTAAGAGAGCACAATTGGAAAGACAACTACTCAAAATTATCGTACGCAGATACATAACTTGGAGGAAGAATACAATAGTTGTCCAAGAAAAGCCACAGAAATTGTGATAATCGAGGAGTAACTGTGTACATTTTTATCGCAAGGGGCCTGCTGCAATACTCGAATCCTTTGTTATACTGCTTTTTATCGTAGAGGGCGGTATTTTTTTTCGATCTAGCCTCGTGTTCAATTTACACGTGTAATTCGGAGCAGCAGGCCCATTCGATAATGATTGTACCTATAGTAACTCCTTAAATATCACTATTTCTGTGGCTTTTCTTGGGTCCCGGTGTGATCGACCGTACCGACTCAAGCCTAATATTAAAGGGACTTGGTAACATTGTTCAGATGAGAGAAAATGGGGCTAAGGTAGCGACTTCAATGCTAGATGTCCTATTAAAGATAATCTGAAATTTTGAGGGAAAACATACCATTAATTATTAATGATAAAAATTGGGAAAAACTAATCTGTTCGATTCCTAAATTCTCCCAACTATAACTATTATTATAATAAAATTAAATTTTAGGTAAATGTAAATCGTCAAAAAGCAATGAATGAATGGCCCTATATACCATTCCAAACATTTAAGGGTTGAAGATTTTTAAAAGCCTGTGTATGTCTTATTTGCATGGAAAAAACGGTTGGGAGAAATTACCTATAGAAGGAGTTAAACATTGACGCCTTAATTCAAAGAAAATAAATAAATATCTTTGTGGTTTGAGCATTTTTTAAAGGATTTTTTGCTCGTTAGATGGTTAGTACAGAAGAAGGAATATAATAATCAACATTTCATACAAAAACTAGGCATTTTTTTCATCAACCTTCAACGATGTTACTGAGTCACTTTAAAGCTAAAGTTGAGTTCTGGTCATGTGATTGCATTGTGAAAGAAACGGTGTGGAATCTATCAGAAATGGTTGATCACCTAGTATATAAGTATTCGTGTGTATTGCAAGGTTCTGGAATCATCAAAATGATGAGACATTTGGCCAAAGCTTGGCAAAGTTACAAGCACTGTACACAGAATGATGTATATGGGACTACACGAGCACATGGCAAAAAAAACCTACCCCCCGATTTTTACGTATTTTATGTCATATCTGGAATATGAAGGCATTTGAAGAGCCATGCTTTTCAGGGAACATGTTTAATCTGATGTTCTTCCACCCTTGCATAATAACAATGATAACGCTCGGAAATTATTTTTTACCTCTTCCCAGAACTCAACCTTCTCTTTAAGGGAAAGAAAGGTGATAGAGAGAGTGAACAAGGAGCAGGTACAGAGGGAGAGAGGGAAGAGAGGAGAGAGGGAAGAGAGGAGAGAAGGAAGAAAGGAGAAGTGAAGAAAGAGTATGGGAAGTAGAAACAGAGACAGAATGGAGAAAGAAGGTGAGAAAGAAAAAGGGAAATGGAAATTAAAAAAAAACTAGATGGATCTTCTACTTTGTAGCAGAGGCATAACAAGAGGGAGAAACATTAGAGAGAAACAGATAGGGAGAGAGGAAATATGGTAATGGTGAAGAAAAAAACTGAAATGGGACACGAGAACAACTTACCATAGCAACCATTGGGTCCGTAGTTCCAGTATCCATGGAGACAGGCATCACACTTTTCTCCGCCCACACCAGGCATGCACGTACACTGACCGGTCTCCATGTCACATTGGCTATCCACAGCACCGACGGAACAGTCGCAAGGCAAGCAGCCACTACAGCTACCGAAGTTCCAGTAGCCAACCTAGTATAATAATAATAATACTCAGTTTTTATATAGCGCTTGTTAGAATCACTAAGCGCTTCCAGACTTGGAGATTATTACCTACCCCGGCTTTAGCTGTGCTGCCATTGCGGCGCTCTACCATTTCAAAGAATTAATTCCTGCCAGGTACCCATTTACATCACCTGGGTTGAGTGTGGCAAATGCAGATCAATGTCTTGCCAAAGGACATTAGTGGCGCGGCGGGTCTCGAACCGTGGACCTTGTGATCCACAGTCCGGTGACTTAACCACTCGACCATGTTACCTGTGTAAAATTTGTAATCATCTGCTACTCTTTGCATAATTTGCAGGGCCCTGTTTCATAAAACTTGTTATCATTAACAAATGCTGAATTTCTAAGACAAATTTGCTCTCAGCCAATCAAATGCCACAATCTCAGTAGGTTATAACTGTTATTGTAACTTGTTTAATGATAACAAGTTTTATGAAACAGGGCCCAGGATTAGGTTCTTTGAGTTTGATTCTATGCATTCTAGCTGTACATAATGTTTATTTATTTATTTATTTATTTATTTATTTATTTATTTATTTATTTATTATTTATTTGTTTGCAGGGGTGATTAGTATATGTATGCTTTAATGAGTTGTAGAACTTATGAAATGTGGCTGACTTACCTGACAACGTTCACAGTCGTATCCCACAACGTTGGGTCCGCAGTTGCAGACTCCGTTGAAGTTGTCGCACGAATCACTACCGCACTGATCACAGGAACAAGCTGAAGAGGGCCAAAAGAAACAAGATCAAATAAGAGCTGCCATCATCAGGCCTTTCGTTGACATAGGTCAAAGCTATGTCAACAGTTTTCCTTCAAAATACATGAGGCACTATCTCTTTTTCAAAGTCAACCGACTACATGAATAGCAACTATTACAACATCCAAAATGTACGGTACATCTTCTCGCTGATTCTTGATCCAAAGCAAAATCGCTAGCATGGATCAAGTCATTAACACAATTTTTGTTTATCTACAGACACATCTAACAATTAATTGTATTCTTTAATATTCTGCAGACTTTCTTGTGAAATGTTATATGATTCACAAGGATAAATCTAAATAACAGGGAGTTTTGCCACACACTGCATAATTACCTTGTACCTTAGCAATTCTTAACACAGGCATCACCATAGTCATATCATTACATGTACTTAAAAATATACACATTGGTTGAAACCTCTTCCAATATTACTACATGTACTTGCTCCCAATTCAAGAGAGATTTTCTTCTTTTTGACAATTTCCAAAAGCCTCAGGGAAAAAAATATAAATATTTGGGGGGCTACTTTTCAAGCTTGCTTGAGCCCCCATGTATTATTTCCCCTGAAAAGACTTCTGTGCCTACCTTGGCAGCTCTGAACGCGGGCGTCACCGTAGAACCAGTCGTTGCAATCCTCGCAACTCCTCCCCTTGGTCTGGACCACGCAGTTGGTGCAATTACCGCTGGACTGATCACACTCGGCCAAGCCGGTGGTGGGATCGGTATTCCCGCTGCAGTCGCATCTCCTACAGGCCTGACCCTGGAGAGGGTTACCATAGTAACCTTGAACGCACCTGGAGACAGGAGGAGAAGGAGGAGGAGGAGGAGGGATGAGTTGAGGAAGGTTACAGGGGACCCAAGGTTAAGACTTACACTGACAAAATCATCCTCTGACAACCGATAAAATGGTTGACTCCTAAATACGAAAAGTCAACCTGTGCAGAACATCGATCCTTCACACTCTCTCTCTCTCTCTCTCCCTTCCTCTTTCTCTCTCTCTCGCTTTTCCTCTCTCTCTGTCTCTTCTCTCTCATCTCGCTCTCTTTCCCTCTCTCTGTCTCTCTCTCTCTCTCTCTGTCTGTCTGTCTGTCTCTCTCTCTCTCTCTCCCCCTATCTCTCCCTCCCTCCCTCTCCCGCTACCTCTCTCTCTCTCTACGGACAATCTAATTAAGAGTGAACGTTGTAGGATCTCGAGAAGAAGACTATCTCTATCTGCATTCATAACCTAATTCACTGGTCCTTTTCAGGAGTCCACTCACAAAAGAATATCCCACTCTCTCCTAATTTTCTCTACTCCTCTTTAAATATTCTTTAGCAGTCGTCCATAGAATGAATGCAAAATAAATACTTTCCTCCATTGATTGCAGAAAGGATCGCAAGTGAAATCATCTTCAGTATGGATAAGAATATTATGAGCGGCTGTTTGCTCAATGGAGTTGCAAAATGAAATACAACATGTTTCTTAGTGATTGATAACAGAAAGGATCGCAAGTGAAATCATTTTCAGCATGGATACGATTATTATGAGCAGATATTTGTTAAATAAAGTCACCAAATGAAATGAAATACACCAAGAGTTTCTTACTGGTCACAGTATTGGCCGGTATGTCCCGGTTGACAGATACAGAATTGATCTCCCTGAGGCGAGAAGGTACAGGTCACGGCAAAGCTGATAAAAGAGAAAGAAAAATGCAAACAAAACATAAATCAATGAAAATTATCCAAGTAGTAATGTACTGTACATTGAATGACATTTTAACAGCGACCTACAGTGTAGCAACCATTTACAGTAACCTAGCAACCATTATAAGAAAAACCCAGTTGTCAGCTTAATTAGTATGTGTTAAAGTGAGAAGTATGGTCAGATGACTTTCTCAGCACGCAACTTTACATTTGACAATAAAAGGTAACTGACAGTGTTTCTTTTTGAGAAAATCTCTATAATTTCGTACAACAAGAAGTTTTTAAGGAATTGTTAAGGTCGGTTTTGTTTGTAGCAAATTACATTCACAAATTGCAAAAAAAATCTTTTGTTGTTCATGGACTTTGCATGACAGAACTTTCATGAACCATGACCACGCATAAATATCATGCACGTACGGTTGGACCATATCCATTAGCTTTCAAATTTAAGTGGATGATATAAGTTTGTTTCATATATTTGGACAGGTAAACCGATTTCGTTTATTTTAAATACTCTTTTTCTTTTTTTGTTTTGTAAAAATTCTGCATCGTTCGCGTGCACATTAGAATACCCTACCACTAAAATTGACCAAACGTTCGTAGGGTATCAAATACTTCACCAATGAAGCTAAATCTCAAGACTTAAGCTTTTTAAGTAACACTTCACCTAAACCTAACCCTAACTCTAACCCTAGGTCTCCAACGTTTATGTACATTAAACCTATTGGTGGGGTATTCTAAAGTTAAGCCTGGATAAATATCATGCACGTACAGTTGGACCGTATCCATTACCTTTGAAATCCAAGAGGACGATATAAGTTTGTTTCATATATTTGGACAGGTAAACCGATTTTGTCTATTTTAAATACTCTTTTTTTCTTCTTCTTTTTTGTGTAAAATTCTGCATCGTTTGCATCTGTGTTGGATTGCTGCCCCGAAAGTAGCTCAACTCACATAACTATTTCCATGTACATTGTGTTTCCATATTGTATGTTTAGTTATAATTATTACCATGTTCCTTATGTTCAACTATGTTATCTTTGATAAAGTGGAAATAAATAAACTTGAAATAAACTTGAAACTCACTTTTGGTTTTCTATCGGCTGTGGACACGAGCAGATCTTGCATGCATCGGGGTCACCGGAGGGGGCATCGCCATAGTAACCTTCCTTGCAACGTTCACACTGAGCGCCCACGGTGTTGTGGTCGCATTCCTAAAGGGTGGAAAATGGGTGAAATCAGTACATTCTGTGAATATAAGGTCAGATGAGAACTACTGAAGAAGGGCATTAACTCTATGAGGGCAACTGGTGGGGGGGGGGGGGGGGGGTCACTATAATAATTGCATCATTTGCAGGGTTTGCACTCCTGCAGGATGGTTAATGGAGGCAACTAAAGAATTTGGTAAATAAAGTCAGATGAGATTAGTAAATTCTATAGAATACAATTTTGTTTTTGCATTTATTTTGTGTTGGTATCAGTTTGTTCACAAATTCATCACCATCATCATTGTCATTATTATCATCAACATCATCATTATCACCACCACCACCACCAGCACCATCATCACCATCATCACCACCACCACCACCACATCACCTCAAAATTCTTGAAATTTCTGTGACCATGTCCATTCTTTTTAAATAACTCAAGGGGGTAATACTTTTATAGCATGTGAAGGAGAAGGGCATTAAATTAACTAATCTGGCATGTAAATGAATTCTGAAAGTAACTTACCAGACATTGTCCAGTCTTGGAGTCGCATCGACTAGCATGACCGTTGCAGTTACATGGCACGCACTGTCCAAGGTAAGGACCACTGCCGGGCAACCGGTAATGACCCTCCGCACACAGCTACAGATACAAAGTAAGAGACAGTTCATATTAAACAGTATTACAGTTTGCAGGAACTAAGATCTGTTTTGGGCCTGCCAATATTCATTTCACCTAAAATGACAATCCATTTTTATTCTATGCATATATGGTAAGGACCACTGCCAGGCAACCGGTAATGACCCTCCGCACACAGCTAGAGATACAAAGCGAGAGACAGTTCATAAATGGTTACCTGGTAGGATTATTCCTTGACATGCACTGTGCGCTCATAACGGCTGCCAGAGTTAAAGCTAGGGTAATAATTTCCAAAGCTCTTTGGAAGCGCATAGAGATTTTATATAATGTGATATGCGCTGTACAAGAACCAAATATTATTATTATTATCATAACAATATTACAGTTTACAGGAAATCAGATCTGTTTCGTGCCTGCCATCACTTTCTTCGCCTAAAATGGCAATCCATTAATATTCCATACCCATATCGTTGACAATGCTACATGTATCTAAGAAAGTCTTACAATCTCTTCATATTTCAAACACATATTTTTGGCAATATTAAAATGAAGAAGGCCTTTACATTTCAAATTAGAACAGTGTTTCATCCATTTCATACTTCTGTTTGTCACTTAATCGATCAAATGTTTTTCTTCATATTCCGTAAACCTAGTAAACCTAATTTTTGCAATGCCAAGAGGCAGAAAATCATATCTCACTTTATATGACAATCCAATCATATTTTATACACATATTTTGAAATTGGTACTTTAATATGCAGACAGGCTTATGTGACACTTGCTGTGAAATGTTATCACAGCCATTCTACAATTCATTTTCATCTTTTATCTCAACAATTTCTTCTTCATATTCAAATAAAATATTTTAAGCCCCTGTGCACTAGTTTGACCAGGAGGGATTAGACCTCCCTGCATGGTCACTGACAGGTGGTTATCTCATCAAATCAGCTCTCAATTAACATATCAAAAAGGGGACCATGGGGGAACAATAGTCACCGATAAGGCATTGTTTGGTATAAAAAGGGCGCAAGTAGTTACAAGTAGGGCTTTTAACGAGGCTTTTAACGAGGCTAAGATCGGAAGGGTATATCTCACCTCACATGACAGTCCTTGGTACTGGGGTGGGCAGCGACACCTCTCGACCTCCTGGGCCACGGCGCCATCTCCGTCCCTCCTCGTCACATCCATGGACACACCAAGCAAACTGAAAAGATGATGCGTTACCATGGTAATGATACACCACAAACATTGCCACGATACAAGTTGTTATGCTTTCTAATACAAAAAGCACTGTTCTTATTTATACAGACAAAGTTGTAAAAGACTGTGTAAGGGAGGCATATAGTCTTTATAGAGAGGTTTACTGTAATACATGCTTCAAGGGAAACCAAAATAAAAGGTGTCTTTCTGTAAGTGTAAGCAAATTACTACCAAAGATAACAATTTCATAAAGGGGATGAGAATTTTTTCTGCTGCTTTTTTTCAGTACGTTTGTTTATTTGGAGATGTATCGCGAAGTGTTTTACTTTGCAGTTTTCCTTGTGAAATACTTTTTTTTTTAATTGTTATTTGTTTTGTTTATTTTGTAAGCTTTTGGTGGTGTATCATAAAGCATCTTACTCTACAGTTTTGCTTTGAACAGTTTTTTGTTGTTATTGTTTCATTTGTTCATTTATTTCCATCTTCATATAAAAACAATAGATCATTATAGTATTATACATTTTTTCTAAAAATACATGCAAACATATGTTAACAGTATCAAAGAGACCAAATTTACCAGTCGAAAATGAGAAAAGGGGAACTAGAATAAGGCCAAAAGGTTGTATTTGTTTGTTTATTTTTCTTACTCTGCAGTGAGGATCCTATCAAAGTACTGAGCTCTGATCTGCAGTGAGTCGATGTTAGCTAGGACCGTCATAAAGTCACTCCTCGATACCTCAGCCGCACTGATGCTGTACTGGAAGTTGTTCTACAATTGGGATAACAGATAACACATTGATTACATAATCAATAATGTATTGTTGCACAAGTTTAGTTGTGTAGCACAGTCTACATGCATTTTGGTTCAGAGATTCCTCATACATGTACCTATATGGCTAATGCTACGGTCACAAAGGTTCGTACGAACGATAATTTCGTACGAATCTCCCTATTTTTCCATTGTCTTCCCGAATTTCCATTGTCTGAAATCGTTCGTAGCAGTTCGTAATGGCATTTGTGACCCAGGCTTTACTCATACCAAGATTTCAAATGGAATTTTGTATTTTACAAATCAGTTTTTTTTTCTCCTATATGACATCAGTTGGTTCATTGTATCCTGTATTTTAGTTCAAGGTGCCATTTAAAATGATCTTTTTTATGCCCTACATTTACCAGTAATTTGTTTTTTTCCTGGGCTATACATGTAACGTATGCATACCGTATAGAAAAAAAAGAGAAAAAAAGGAAATAAAAAAAAAAAAACGGACAAAACAAAATAATCGTAATTTTCTTGTAGAACACTATTTTTTTTACAAACTGATATTCATCAATATTCTTATAAATTACGGGAAGTTTTCGCCTTGGCCCCTCACAACTGACACAACAATGAATTTTGCAGTTCGTGAAAGTTTCTTGCAATGTAAAATGCTCCCATTGCCAATTCGCCAAAGTGTCATGTTGCAAAAGTTTATGGTTTAACGATATAATGAAAGTTGTTGTTAGAATTCGTCGAGAAAATTGTTACCTCTTTCAGCTCGACAGAAACAGACAAGTCCTGGCCAGGGTCTGGTTGATCAATGTGAAGATACATGATGCTGATGTTGTTACCCTGCAAGGTCAAAGGTCAATTGAATTAAGATTTAAAATTGGAATTGGAATTGAAATTTGAAATTGAATTGAAATTGAAATTGGAATTTGGACTGGAAATGGAATTTGAAATTAAATTTGAAATTGATACTGAAATTGAATTGAATTTCAAATTGAAACTAAACTTAAAACTGAAATGGAATTGAATTGAATTGAAGATACTTTTGAAACTTAAATTGAAACTTAAATTGAAACTGAAATGGAATTGAATTGAAATTAAATTGAATTCTAAATTGAAACTGAAACTAAAATTGTATACAAAATGATAAACAAATTCATATACATGTAGTTTAGCATCTTACATAAATTAATGAATTCATTTTGGTTTATTGGTAGAAAATTAACAGATAGATTTATAGGACTTACGGAGATGAGGATGTCTGGTCGTCTCATTGGTTGGGCGGGGCCTGCACCACCTAACTCTGCAGGCAGAGGGTTGTTTCTCACGGTGTACTCCAGCTTGCCTCCATACGATGTCAGCTGCAGAAGGACGTTAAACAATTCAGAGTTACAGGTTGTTAATCACCTTACAAACACAGTGGTCTGTATTCTACGGATTCAGTGATACCTAACATTGGGTTTTAAATCACGTTTTAAGGCATCGTTTAACAATGCAAAATCTGAGATGCATTGCCCTACGTGTTATCAGTGTCTGTGATATGGTGTAATATTGAAGCCCTAAAAAAATTGTCCTTCAAAATGATCAAGAAGTGCCTCAATTGACCAGTCTACTCCCAGATTTCCTTTTGGTTATCGAGAGTACATTTCAATTTGAATATCTCTTTTTAAAAGTGAGAGAGTATAGTAAAATAAAAAATTTAAAATTTAAACCTCTAACCTTCATTATTTGTTATCAATAGATTACCAACTACCATGCTCAAAACTTTCTAGGTGTCTTACCTTATTGCCGATGAATCTCTCTGCGGCATTCCAATAGATCGCATTCTGCGGGGTGTCCCCTGTTCCACTGACGTAGATATTCGCAAAGTTGGAACCATACCGGACTGCGCTGGGGTCAAAGTTAACCGTCGTCCAGCCATCGACCATATCAATCTAAATGTTTAAGGTTATCAGAAGAAGAAAAGGGGCCATTGTTAATTTTTGTTGGTTATTCATCAGTATTAGTGTCAAGAAAACACTGGCAATTAAGATAAGTTATTTGGCCAATCATCACGAATAACAGGGGTGTCGTCATCATCATCATCATCATCACCACCACCATCACCACCTTTATCATCATCATCACCATCATCAAAATTTATTCTGCTGTCCTCATTTAATCATCATTTCTAATCAACATTTCCTCTGCTATGATTTGTTATTATTGTTACAATATGCACAATCAATTTTCATCATAATCCTCATTATCATCATCTCCTCCTCCTCCCCCTCCTTTTCACCACTTATCATCAGCATCATTACCGGTAATCATTATCACCACCTCAATCATCATTATTAAACCTCCTTAGTATCGTTTACCTTGTACCTTTGACATAATAAAGCCAAAAGTAACAGACCTGTTTAATAATTTCATGCATACTTCTTGAACAAAAGTTTCTTTAGATGACTCAAAAACTTGCCAGAGGCTTGATAGTCATAGCAACAAAGAATACATGAAAAAATGGATTCCACCTATATAGATGCTATTATACATAGTAGGCGAATCATACAGTTGGTAACCAGGGTGTCGTTTCCCGAAACCATCATAAGTACAACTTTACCAACATCACATTGAAATGTGTGTTAAATTTGACACATGCATTTCAATAGGTTATCTGCAAACTTGTAATTACAGTGGTTTGTGCAATGCTGCCCAGAGGTTCCAAAGAGAAACTTTTATAAATTGATAAACATTAGTTGACAGTTCTGAAGTCCCTGAGGCAAATGTTGTATCACCAACTCACTTTGCATATCTGCGTGTGTGAACAAGTTCCTATCTGCAACCCTGTACCCAACATTAACCTTAAACGTAACCTAAAACCAGACTCATTTGATAATTTCTCCGCTCTCACTATGCTACATCCACCAAATTTGTATTCTTATTCTTATCTTATTATACTAAATATATTATACTTAACTCAACACTTATCCCAATCTTGAATGAAATAAAGCCAGGAGCAACCCTAACCCTGCTCTTCTGACAAACTCAAGCCCAAAGTAACTGCCATCTCAACAATTACCGCTGGCGCAATTGTCGTTATGTACAAATGTTAATTTATCCAACTCACCCTAGCTCGTCTGCGTGTGTAGGAGCGGCAATCTGTGCTGACACCAAAGCAGAAGCATGAGATACAGCCCTCAGGGTTGGAGTCAGCAAGGTAGAATGTACCCGGCTCGCACTGGTTACACTGATCCCCGTAGACATTGTCCTGTGAGAGCACATCATAAAGAGTTGTTAACCCATAGCATATAGAGAGAGAGAGTTGTGACATCTGGATGCTTACACTCGGAGGTCAAATCACTGAACTACAAATAGTTCCCTCCCACATAAAATATCTATAGGAGAGAACTATACCGATGCCCAATTTCCATAAATTTGACCTGTAGACATTGTACTGTGAAAGTACACTGTATCATAAAGAGTTGTTGATCCATAGCATATAGAGAGAGTTGTGACATCTGGGCCCTGTCTTATAAAGAGTTGATATCAGTTGCGATTGATATCGATCGCAACTATGTACATAAGATAGGAGATAGTAGACTGCAAACTTGCGATTGATTGGAGAACTTACGATTAATGAGTTTCATTTGTATCAATCGTAACTCTTATAAGACGAGACCCTGGATGCTTGCACACTTAGAGGTCAATTCACTGAACTACAAATAGTTCCCTCCCACTTCAAATGTCTATAGGAGGGAACTATACCGATGCCCCATTTCCATGAATTTGACCTGTAAACAAGCAGGACCTCCCATGACGCAACTACAGTGAATCAAAATATGCAATAATTTGCATATGCCAAGCATGAGAGTATTGTTCCTTAAAGCCCCACTGCACTAGTTTGGCCAGGAGGGATAAGACCTCCCTGCATGGTCACTGACAGGCGGTTATCTCATCAAATAAGCTCTCAATTAACATAAGAAAAAGGGGATCATGGGAGACCAATGGTCACCCATTAGACATTGTTTGCTATATACGTGGCGCAAATAGCTATAAGTAGTGCAAGGGGCTTTAAACAGAAATGTGGTAGAATATAAATGCTGTGACTCCTCATTATCATATTCATATATCCACGTTTGAAGCATTCACAATAATAAACATGATGATTCAACAAACTTTTAATTAACAAAGTCCAGAGGTGCATTGAACAAATCGCATGAGAGATATAAGTAAGGTAAGGCCATATGTGAATGTACTAAAAACTTAAAGGGGGTGTAAACTGATGAGACCATGTGTCTTTCCCGTGGCCTGACTCGGGGCCAATCGGGTATAATATGACAACGGATGCGACCGCAGCAATAACGTGCGTGCAACATACGCGAACGCTAACCATGTAGAGATTAAGTCGCTGACTACCGTTAATGACGTTAAGTCCATTCGTTTACATGCAGTTGCCCAAAAGGAGACGTAAATGGCGTCCACTGTATTCATCAGTTCAACCCCCTTTAACATAACCAAAAGATAAACAGTTACCTTGCAAAGACACTGGGCAGTTGTCTGGTCGCAGATTTCCTCTGTTGTTCCGTTCACATCGCAATTACAGGGCTCACAGTACGGGTAGCCGTAGTTGCCACGCTCGCAACGTTCACACTGCCGGCCTCCAATGTTAGGCTTGCAACTATGATAAAAGGGGACAAAAATTACAGTATATGAAAATGGGAATGATAATTATCAATTTTTGTAAAGTGTATAACACAATGAAACATTTCTATGTGCATTTGGAAATGAATAAACTCCCTTTAGCTTCTGGTCCCTGGGTAGTGTTTCATAAAGATGTGCATTAAGTTACACATGACTTTATGAATGACTTTAATATGAAAAGCTAAATGGGATTCTCAAATCCTTTTAATTGCATGAGCTAAAGTTGAAATATGTAAATGTAGATTAACCTTATCCTTATAAACGAAATGTTTTAATGTAAAGTGTATTTTTGGCTACAATTTAATTGAGATTATGGGAAACACAGTCACACTTTGTTAAAATGTCTGGAAAAACTTTGGGCATCCCCAAAAAGGTCAGAGGTCGAAGGTCATGACTTACTTGCACTCGCCAGTGAAGAAGTCACAGTTGAGGTCATTGTTATCCACACCTCGGAGGTCACATTCGCAATCCTAAAAACAAACAAAATGAACGTTTGTAAACACCTGTGATCATACTCTTTCAATAATTAGTGCACAAGTGAGCAAGTCCAAGGCATACAGGTGTATGTACTAGTATTTGGTCAACTAGGGCCCTGTTTCACAAAGCCTTTTTCCAATGACAAAATTCAGTGATAAATCTGCAGATAACCAATCAGATGCAAAGATTTCACTAGCTTATAATGAAAACTGTCATTTGTCACTGAATTTTGTGAAACAACCCCCAGGGCTTTGTTTCATAAAACCTGTTATCAATATCAATATCAATATCAACTGTTATAAGCTACTAAAATCCTGGCATCCGATTGGCTGCGAGCTAATTTGTCAAAGAATTCTATCATTTGTTACTGATTAACAAGTGTAATGAAAAAGGGGCCAGCCTGACTATAGACCGAACAATCAATTACATTATCCTGAATGGTAAAGAATCTGTCCGTTTAGGGTCCGTGTAGAAACCATAAGGTGAAGTAATCAAGGTACAGTCTAATCTGTCTATAGCGACCACCCAAGGGAAACACAAAATGTGGTCTTTGTAGACAAGTGGTCACTAAACAGGTTTGACTGTAATGACTGGAGAAAAATATAATTTAGATATTGAAATTTCCCTAATTATTTGGTTATTCCAAGTTCTAACCAAGTTCTAAAAGGGCCATAAACTTGATAGAATCCTTGGGTATACGAAAATTGTGATTAAGTTGTTAACTTGCATATAAGAAACATGAGCGCTATACAAGGACCCACTACTAGAATCATCATCATCATTATCATCAGTATTATTAAGATTTATCATTATTAACTCTTTGACTACTGAATCATGTCATTCCCATTGGCTTAGTAAAAGAACAACCTGGTTTCCGTAGGCAAAGGGTTAAGGGTATGTAAAACAAGTGAGAACATACCACACATCCGACGATGGGGTGGTAGCCATAGGTCTGGGGGGCACAGGTGTCGCAGTTGGTCCCTGCCACGTTCTCGGGACAGATGCACTCTCCCGAAACCTCGTTGCAAACACCGGAATCGCAGGTACAGGCTTGGGATGAAAGGGGAAACATTTGTTATGATTATGCAAATTATAGGATTTGGAATATGTCAATTCCAAGAGAGGATCGAGATAAAGTAATAAACCACAAATCAAAGGTAACAAATTGTCTTGATTTTTAATTGTATTCATTTGATTCTCAGTTGTTGTAGTGGATAATGTAGGCTAATTGCCCTGACCGAACCCTTTGAACATAATAAAAAATGGCTGCTACAGAGAGCATCATCACCGTTCTCATCAAAAGAAAGTTATTCCAGACATGCCTATTTTTTCCTTTACTCTAGTAAGACGAACTGCATAAGCCTTTATTTTACATAATTATTTTATTTTAACAAATTTCAAAAATCCTCCTTGGTCATGAATATTCATGAGCATGGATCTCGATTAGCGCATACAAAGTAGGTGCATGAGCGATATTGAGACACTGACAAACATCAACTAGATTTGTCTATTTTGTCACCATTCAAAGAATGATTATTTGTCTGTGAGGTGTGCATTATTATACATATATAAAATGATGTTTTATAACAGGATTTTACTAATGACCAGTCATTAGAATTGGATAATGACCGGTCATTATTCAAATTACACATAATCCTTATTATCCAAATTATACGAGTATGCTTTCAACCAATCATTTGATTAGGATCCACGTCATCATCTTATAAAAATGAATAAATTCTTACCTCTGCAGTATGGGAAATCATAGTATCCGACGGCGCACTTGTTGCAGCGACGCCCGACGATGTTCTGTCGGCAGTTGCACTGACCGCCGAGCTCGTCGCAGTTGAAGCTGAGGGAACCCTGGCTGTCGCAGTCGCATTCCGAAGCTCCGTAGTTGAAAGCGGACGAGAGAGAGAAGACGGCCTCGCGGCAGAAGCCAGAGGAGTCGGGACTGCAAGGGAGGAGGTTTTTTAAATGACAATGTGTTAGTGTTGTGTGACCATAGGATTAATTTCATTTAATCCATTGCCAAGGGGGACCTGAGGAGTGTTTCACAAAGACTAAGATTGACTTTAAGTTGTACTTAACTATGGCAGGCCGTTCATGCCACTGTTTGCTCTCACCATTTAATGGCATTTGTCTCTCAGGGGACGTACAAATCATGGTCACATATCTACAGAATCTATTTTTTTTTTAATAATTCATTATTGAAGGAAACTAGATGGAACTTCGACTGCGCGCAGTCGAAAATGATGCCTCCGTCATAGAGAAATTTTACAAACCAAAACAGAAGAAATTTTGCAAATTCAACGTCAATTTAATCCATTATCAGGTTCTCAGAATATTGTGATTACAAGCAATTTCTCATATACATATATGACCCTTTGATCTTTGACCTCATGACCCTAAAATCTACTCAGTTCATTGGCTTTGCAAGATGTCCTGAGTTAAATAGTTATCCATTTGTCAGTTGTAATGAGAATGCGTTCACAAGCTATTTTTGCATACATAATGAGCCCATGACCTTTGACCTTGTGACCCCAAAATCTAATCAGTTTATCGGCTCTGCAAGATACATACATGACCAAAGTTTGGCAGGAATCCATCAATCGGTTCTTCAGATAACGCAATCACGAGCTGTTTTTGCATACAAAATGAGCCCTGTGACCTTTGACCTCTGACCTCGTGACCCCAAAATCTAATCAGTTCATCAGCTCTGCAAGATACATACATGACCAAAATTTTGCAAGAATCCATCAATCGGTTCTTCAGATAACGCGATCACGGGCTGTTTTTGCATACATAATGAGCCCTGTGACCTTTGACCTCTGACCTTATGACCCCAAAATCTTATCAGTTCAGCGGCTCTGTAAGATGCATACATGACCAAGGTTTGGGAGGAATCCATCAATCGGTTCTTCAGATAACGCGATCACAAGCTGTTTTTGCATACATAATGAGCCCTGTGACCTTTGACCTTTGACCTTGTGACCCCAAAATCTAATCAGTTCATCGGCTCTGTAAGATGCATACATGACCAAAGTTTGGCAGGAATCCATCAATCGGTTCTTCAGATAACGCGATCACGAGCTGTTTTTGCATACATAATGAGCCCTGTGACCTTTGACCTTTGACCTCGTGACCCCAAAATCTAATCACTTCATCGACTCTGCAAGATACATACATGACCAAAGTTTGGCAAGAATCCATCAATCGGTTCTTCAGATAACGCGATCACAAGAACGGGACGTACGGACGTACGGACGGGACGTACGGACGTACGGACGTACGGACGTACGGACGGACGGACGGACAACCCGAAAACATAATGCCTCCGGCTACTTCGTAACGGAGGCATAAAAATATTATCTAAAGATCATAGTAGTGAGAGCAAACAGTGGCATGAATGGCCTGTCATAGTTAAGTCCTACTTAAAGTTGATATTAGCCTTTGTGAAACACCCTCCAGGTGGCCCCTGTATTGATCCAATGTGAACTAGAGAATTGAGTAGTCCACTGGCTAAGAAAAAATCCTCCTACTACAGGCAGTAGTTAGTTTACATAATAACAAAATTCATATCCTAGTGGTCTATTTCTTTGCTGCATCATATCCAGATAATGGGTTTGTTGCCTTGGTTTATTTCTTAAAGGTAGGCATTACTACTGCAGCTAGAAGGGATTAGACCACACAGCGAGCCAACAAGGTCACTGTGACAGGTGGCTATCTCATTAACTCAGCTCTCATTTAACATAAGAAAAAGAGGATCATGGGGGACCAACAGGCACCGATTTGGGAAGTTTTCTATATAGAGGGAGCAAGTAGCTACAAGTAGGACAGTGTGCCTTTAAAGCTTCTTCATACAAATCTTCCACTCACATAAAAAGGCTTGTTCAAATGTGATCGAGTAAACCCAGTCAAAAAATAAGCATGGCAAATTGAACCATTAAAATGAAAAGCATGTGAGCTGAAACACAACTAGCTGTGTGCACCAAAGCCCCTAAGCACACTCACTTTTCTGTATTTAATATTATGCAGAAAAGGCAAAGGTTATATTTTGTTTGGGTTGACTTTTTTTTGTTGAGGCAGTCAAAGCCTGGGGAGTGTTTCACAAAGACTAAGATCGACTTTAAGTTGGACTTAACTATGTCAGGCCATACATGCCATTGGTTGCTCTCACTATTGGTCTATTTTTCCCTTAATAATGACTTATCAAAAAGCGTAAATTCTGTAGATTTGTGACCACAATATATACGTCCCTTGAGAGACCAATGCCAGTAAATGGTGAGAGCAAACAGTGGCATGAACAACCTACCATAGTTAAGTCCAACTTAAAGTCGATCTTAGTCTTTGTGAAACACCCCCCTGGTATGTACGAGGCTTACCTGAAGTAGAAGTCATTGGCACTGCAGTACTGGATGAACTCTCCTGCGCGGTCCTGAGGGTTAGCATTGACCACGTCGGGTGTGTACATCTCAACAGGGATAACCATGATGTCATCCTGAGAGGGATGGAAGAGAAAGAGATTTCAAACATGGATGCAGAGATGAATGAATGAAGATCAACACCAAAAGGTGGGGTTATTAGGGACTTTTAGAAATGCACGTCAAGAGCTTTGACTGCAACGTGTGACGTCATTTTAAGGCACTGCGCCTGCGTCACGTGGTCTCAGTCGGCGATCGAGAATGCGTCAACCTTGATTTTCCTAAATCTAGTACATGCAATACATACATACATATTGACATTTATAAAGCGCCTTTACATGCTGAAATGTGTAGAACAGGTGTCACATGCACCTGTTCTACACATATTTACATATTAGCAGTGAAGGGATGTTCTTTTGTTGAGGGTAGAATGAGGAATGTCCTCTTTCTTTGTCCGTGATGTTTATTGTGTTACTTCCTGCATGCATATCGTCGAGTGCAATCTAAAAGATTTCTAATTGTAGCCAACATGGGCAGTTAAGTACGTTGACACGCATGATCAGTCGGCGTTCGTCGTGTTCTCGTTCACTCATTCTAAAAGTCCCTATTTTGGAGGGTATCTCATACATGGAGGTGAAGATTCCTCCCCCCCCCCCCTCATCCTCCCAATATCAGCCATGACTTAAAGGGATTGGATCGCCAGTTTCCATGTGCAGAAGGCCATAATTCGCTGACACCAGACTTGGTGAAAATACCATTAATGGGGGTACAAATTTCCACACAGCAAACCCATAGTCCAGTCAAGAATTACCCCCTAATCTGTCGGAGAGCTCGAGAGTCTTCGGGCAAATCAAAGCATTACATAAGGTCGAATGGTCATAAAACTCAAGGCTAACCCTGGTGATTGACAACACCTGTTATTGGGTAAACACCCGAACGGTGTCGAATTCCCCATGAGAGCCGACTACTCAGTGACTTTAATGGGTAAGCCTGTGAATTTTTTAATAATATATACACCTCAAGGAATGTTGGAATTATCATTAATTACAGTGTAAAGTAAATATAACAATATGTACCATCTCCACTTTCTGGGGAGTATCCCTACCATATGGTCACCGTGAGGGCATACAGCAATTACTAACACAAAAGCCTTTGTCACCCTACCGGTTCCCCTTTTCTCTCATGGGTACTGAGTGGCAAATGTTAATGTGTCTTGCCAAAGGACAATAGAGCCGTGTCAAGGATCAAACCCACGACCTTGGCATTTCAAGTCAAGTGCTTAAAGGTAAAGACCAGTTTTAGAAACACCCCTCTCTCAAAAAATGAAATGGAAGCTCTTATTACCAATCATGTCAAAAAATATGTTTTGACTAATACGTAATACAAATTTTGCCGGGAAACTGCCTACGGTACTAATTGATATAAGATAAGATAAGATAAGATTTTATTCGTCTTTCTTTCAAATGACATACAGAGCATAACATTGGATCATAACACATTTACAAAGCAAAATAACAAATTATGATAATGATAAAAAACATAGCTAACTAAAAGAAAGACGAGGAGACCCTGGTAAAAGCAGAGCTTGTAATTATTAGGGTCCCCTCTGAGCCGGATAAAACATGATGAATAGATATTTGTGACTACCTAAGAATACAATAGGGAAAAAGGGGTATAACAAAACAAGAAGTGTACACACACACAACAACAACAACAAAAAGAGAGACTAGACTAGACAAGACGGGAGAAAAGAAAAAATATGAGAAATAATAGAAGAATACAGCACATCGACAATAGGCACAGCACACAACGGGCACAAGACAACAGGGGGAGGGAATAAGAGGTTGACAATCTGAAAATATTCAGTTAGACACATATTAATATCAAGAAGAAAATTTACATTTATAGTAATACATAATATATCTTGGCACCATAATAACTACAAAAATGAACTACTCTATGAGTCACAGTATTTATCGAGAAGATAAACCTTAAGTTTACACTTAAATGAAGAGAGACTAACAGATTGCTTAACGCTAGATATATGTGGTAAATTATCATATCATCGATCCGGCCTGGATAGATATCGCGTAGTCCCATATACATCTTTCTGTGAACAGTGCTTGTAACTTTACCAAGACTGGGCCTAATTTCTTATCATTTTGATGATTCCAGAACCTTGCAGTACACACCAATACTTATATGCTAGATGATTAACCTTTTCTGATCGATTCCACAACGTTTCTTTCACAATGCAATCGCATTACCAGAACTGGTCTATACTTTTAAACAACTCGACAACGATTTGTTACACGTTCCAGACTTACGATCCAGAGTTGGCGATTGTCTCCCTCCGGCAGGGTCACCTGGATCCCTTGACTCAGGTCACTCAGCTCAAAGACGTTACTACCATCAGGCTTGGTGACAACTACACGGCATCCGGACACGTGAGGGCAGTATTTGGCATTGAAAGTACCTGCAAAGGGAAACGAGACAATGGTGGTTTAGTACCTTTTTTTTAAACACGTACAATACTATACATACATTTCGTCGCCCGGGTGGCAGAAGGGCGTTAGCATGCCAGCGACTCGAAAACTACTTTTGAATTATTCGCAAAGATTTGTTTTATATTTAAACTGATTTCCGACCCGAAAATGGTTTTAAAACTTAAAAAGACTAATAGAAATGTTATAACGGAACACGGCCACAATTTTTGTTTGGAAATAAGTCAGTTTTATAAAAGTTTGAGGCAATTAAGTGCTAACGCCCACCTGCTTAGCGCTTCATTTTTTACCTGAAATTCGAGCTAACGCCCTTCTGCCAGCCAGGCGACGATTTATGTGATTATGCAGGAATAAAAAAAAGTCAACTCAAGAGTGAGAGGCGTTAAAGAGAGAACTTCATCTCAAATGCAGCATCAAATGATGATGATGAAAAGCTAACAGGAACTGGTTACATAAGACATGCTCTAACGATTATTGTACAGCAGTCCGTTTTTTAAATTAGTAAAATCAGTAAATTTTTTGCATAGAACTTACCATTGATGGTCACTTTGCCATCAATAGCAACTACCATGGTAACAGCGCTCAACAGCCAATCAAAATCAAGGTTTCCATGGTAGTTACCGTTGATAGCAAAGATACCGTCAATGGTAAGTTTTGTGCAACAATCCCAGATCAAATACTATAATGTACTTTAGCCTTCACCCTAACCGTACCTAAAACCCTCATCCAACCCTAACCTAACCTTTTATCTTTCATGGAATAAAACCTGCGGCAAATGTCGCTGGAGCAAAAATTGGATCACCTAAAAAGGATAGGAGATTTACCTTCGCCATCAAACTGGCCGACGACTCTGAAGTCTGTGTTGTAGGACTCTCCGTTGGGTTGGTAATAGTGGATGACAAACACAACCTCTCCGCTGTTTGGTACAAGGTCATCGTGATACGAGGCTGTGTTCTGTAAATCACAAACATTTCACACAAAAATTGTATAAAGATCAAGTTTCTGATGATATAAAGATCACTGTTCTGCTGAAATGATATTACTTCAAATATGTTTATGATTAGTCTCATTGTCCTACTAACTCTAACTCCTAGCAATCACTGGAAAACAGAGAATTATGGAAATCTCATGATCATTAAACAAAATGGCAACTATGCAGTATTGTTGGTGAGCTAATGAAACCCTGATTAACTCAGATTCTGGCAATTATTTTGTAGCTTAAGGGCCAATTTGATGTTTCAATAACATATTTTATGCATATCTTCAAAAATGATGCCACATGTAATCTGTAAAGAGAGGATCATCAGTATACTTGTCGGGTAAAACATGAAAGTTCTTTCGCTCTCATGAAAATTGATTGATTTTCTTTCTATTTGTTGTTCTTCTTGTTGTTCTTGTTGTTGTTGTTGTTGAGTTATCAGGTATTATAAGATGATGACGTGGATCCTAATCAAATGATTGGTCGAAAGCGTACACGTGACCAGGCATTTATTTTGCCTAACACGTAATTTGGATAATAACCGGTCATTATCCAATTCTAATGACCAGTCAATAGTAAAATCATGTTATATAACATAATTTTATTTAAAGAAAATAAAACATAATCTTATAAAAACAAATAATACACATCATTTTGTTCAGGCATTAGTCAAATTACCCTTACTTGGTACCTCCAAAACAGTCCAAACACCCTCTGCTAGACTGTTCCAAAGGTACCTTGTGTGGGTAATTCTTACTAATGCCCTCACTGCTGTGTATTATTTGTATATTATCATCCCATTATGTCGCGGGAATTGTGACTTGCCTGGTTATCATTGGAGAGGTAGGTGACTGTGGGAGATGGGTTGTAAATGTTTGGTGGTAGGGGTGCATCTAGGTTCATCTCGCCCTCCAGGAGAATGGTGTTTGGTGGTACGGGGTACGTCGATGGCAGACACCTAGGACATGGGTGAGTCAAAATATCAATTACTGAAGCATTGAGGAGACTTTTTGTCTTGAAGTAATTAGAGTAAACTGCAGGAATGAACATAAAGCTGAATATATTATCGAACGCATATCATCAAAAAGAAAAGACCCTCCTGAGCCATGAATTTTTGAAAATTGAAAAAAAAAAAAGTTTAGTCACTTTATACTTTATACGTTGGAACAGATGGGAAGTAATCCGGCACTACATTACATTGACATTACTGCTTCAGCCAATTTGAGGTGCCCATAGGTA
This sequence comes from Strongylocentrotus droebachiensis, assembly GCA_035222895.1. Lineage (NCBI taxonomy): Eukaryota > Metazoa > Echinodermata > Echinoidea > Camarodonta > Strongylocentrotidae > Strongylocentrotus > Strongylocentrotus droebachiensis. The sequence continues at coordinate 312,109 of JAVYIG010000707.1, forward strand.
TAGTGATTACAACTTTAAAAAAATCATAACTTTCTTATATTTAGTCAGATTAAATTGAAACTTTCATCAGTATGCTTCTCCGATTTTTCTGCTTTGTTTCAGAGTAATGTAATTACTAAAAAACAAATCATTAGAAGTAGCAAAAACACTTACTCTCCATCAGCAGTGCGGACACACTCCAAGGTTGGCGTAACAAAGTCATATGTGAACGACTCCACTGGGATGGCAATTACACGGCTCTGGAATATTCAACAGAAATTAAAGCAAATCAGAGCATTGTCAAGAAAATATGGACATTGCAAATGCAAGCATGCCCCTATGTCAAGCAAACTCATCAATATCAACATTTGAATTCCCTGAATGCACCAAAAGACACAGTTATAATATCCAGTCATTTGGAGACACATAACGACATTATATCATAACATCTAGAGCATGTGTTGCAGACCCATAGAAAGCACTCACTATGAACATGACTGACAAAGGAAGCGGACAAAATATACAGTTCCTCAGGTAGACAAAGGAACATCCCTTCATTGCTATTATGTAAAAATGTGTAGAACAGGTGTCACATGCATATTCACCTTTTTACATAATAGCAGTGAAGGGATGTTCCTTTGTCTACCTGAGGAACTGTATATTTTGTCCACTTCCTTTGTCAGTCATATTCATAGTGACTTAACATGAAATTCAAAGGTCGTGGTTCGATCCCCGATATGGCACTAATACATCCTTTGGCAAGGCATTAATCTTCATTTGCCACACTCGACCCAGGTGAGTTTAATAAGTACTTGGCAGCAAATAATTCCTTGAAATGCTGGAGCGCTGTAATGGCAGCTAAGCTAAAGCTAGGGTAATAATTAATGCGCCTCGGAATGGAATTTCTTGATAGATAAAAATGCCTATAATTATTATACTTACGATTGAGAGCATGTAGGGTCCTCCGATCTTGGTGAGCTGAGCGTAGGGCATGACATCCTGGATGTCAAACACCTGGACACGGCTATCATCGTCAAGAACAATCGCCCGACATCTGAAAAAAGCAAGGACAGATTATTGTTGGAGTGGGAAGGTCATGCACAGACACCCATTAGATAAGATTTTATTTTAATAAAAATGTTGGACTTTCCATAGACTCTAACAAAGTTTTTTGAGCCCTTGTGCAACTGGGCCCCATTTCCTTTTAAGTTGATCAAGAAATATTTTGTCAAAAACCTTTAATTTGGGAAAATATTATGACTTTAACAATGACGACAGCTTGATTTATGAACAAGATAAACCGATTAACATGGATTTTGCCACAATGTATAATGTACTAAAAACCTGAACAATTACTCAAACATGAAAATGTGCTGCCAATTTGATAGCCTCCTTTTATTTGTTTCGTAACAATGATCAACACACACTTACAGGAAGGCGCAATCATTAAAGATGAGCTCTCCTTGTTGTGTATCTTGGGAACCGTAGACGTCGATAAGAGCAGATTGCTGGCCTGGACCACCACCGTAGTACTCAAAGATCAGCACGTAGCGTCCGGCTTGGAAAATGGGTAGATCGATACCATAGATGTTCTGTACAGTAATGAAAAAGTAATGAGAAAAAAAATATATCAGCATTAAGGTTGATGGGCACTTCATTATCGACTATTATACAAATAATGAATGGTTATGAGTTCAATAGTGCGAATATGTTCATGAGTTGAAAGATTAACATTCTATTCAACGAGGCGTCAGCCGAGTTGAATAGAATTAACGTTAATCTTTCAACGAATGAACATATTTGCACTATTAAACGAATGAAAAACATTCATTATTTGTTTTATACAACATCGAAAAAGACGTTAATCAACAAATTATGCTTTACTCCTTATAAAGATAAATTAAAGTTCGAGTCAAGCCTTCTCGATTACATGCAGATTGCCTTCGCGTCAGATACACGCAGGGATACGCGCACATGCAGCAGAGAGGTACGCAGTCTGCATATAACCAAAAATGCACGACCGTGCAATATACCATCTATTGAATATCATGTGACCAACAATCGTCCAATCAAATGACAAGGATCCATGTAGGTGTTGTATAACACTTCATATTTCCTACTATAGTATTCAGCATAAATATATGAATGTGAACAAGTTACAACCAATCAAATAACATAAAGAACAACTACATGTAGTTAAATATTACAAGCCTTAGAGACGGAAACTTAAAGATGAAGTTGAGTTCTGGTCATGCGATTGCATTGTGAAAGAAACGGTGTGGAATCGACCAGAAAAGGTTGATCAAGACTTTGTGTGTATTGCAAGGTTCTGGAATCATCAAAATGATAAGAAATTTGGCCAAGTCTTGGTAAAGTAATAACACTGTACACAGAAAGATGTATATGGGACTACATGAACACGTGGCGTAAAAATCTCACCCCCGAGTTTTACGATGTTACATGACATATTTAGAATATAAAGGCATTTGAAGAGCCATGCTTTTCAGGGAACATGTCTTACCTGATGTTCTTCCACACATGCATAATAAGAATGGTGATGCTCACAAATTATTTTTCACCTCTTCCCAGAACTCAACCTTCTCTTTAAGCAAATTTGAAGAAGACACCAAGCATGGGGGAGTTAGAAAGGGAAATAACAGGGGCAAATTGTATGAATAAACTGTTCCAACATAAGTCTTCTTACGTTTACGTGGAAAGTTATTGACTATTAGTGCTGCAGGTCCAACTTCATTGACTTAAGCTAATGAGCCTTCTGCTTCAATTATTTTCTGACCCATATGATGGCAAAAGTGACAGACAATATCTTTTCCACATAAACTTAAGGAGAAGTATTTTGGGATGATTTATACATATTTAGTCAATGTTATTGGTCAGACTGTTTTTAGCTACACATAGAATTCTTGCAGAGCCTTTTTACTTGCACTTGACAAGCAAAAGGTACGATAATACGATAATATCGTTCAATAGGTCCTAAGGAAGCCCTGTACCAAAAGTGGCAATTGTACAACAACAAATAAATGTTATATTACCTTCTAAATTATTTGGGGGCTACGAAGCGACGCCCCCATTCTACACCCTAATATGATATTCTTGCCGGGGGCTCCTACCCTAATATCGTTCAGTAAGTCCTAAGGAAGCCCTGTACCAAAAATGGCATTTGTACAACAACAAATCAATGTTATAAAATTATTTGGGGCTCCAAAAAGACGCCCCCGCCCCCTTAAATTGAATTTTTTGCCGGGGGCTCCTAGCCTAATATCGGTAAATAAGTCCTAAGGAAGCCCTGTACCAAAAATGGTGCTTTTATCCGGCAAGTAACGATAATCGATAAATTTGACGCTAAGCCACCTGACTAATACTGGAGGGGGAAGAAATGGGACTGTCCTTTACAGAAGACCCCTCCCTGTAGTAACCATGTCGATCCACACCATTAAAAGAAAATTTCTATTGACACTAAATGTACCTGGTTATCATCGACGAGAGCCATGCTGTCCACACCAAGCTCCTGCATGATGAGATCATCTCCAAACCTCTGGACTGGGTAGCGCCCTCCGTTGCTGTCCACTGAATATCCGTCAACACCTGGAGCGACGAAGAACTGGGCCACCTCGGGAAAGACGTAGAAGTTACATCTGTTTGAAAAAATAACATTTTGCTTGTCAAGATGATAAAAGAGAAGGTCTACCAGTATGCTATTTCTTTCTGCCACCGTTTTCTTTCTGGTGGGGACTGGATTTTAGATTTATAAAGCTCTTGTTGCTATGTAGTATTGCTCTTCCACTAATATATTAAGTGTACTGGAAAAATTCTTACAATGTGAACTCCACAGAAATCTTTTGTTTCATGTTGCTGCAATGCTAAGCTACTTAAATTTTCATCCATGGAACGTAGTGGTCAAGACCTCAACCCTTACCCCCGTCCCCAGGTGATTGGAGGGACTCAGCCATTTTGTGTCGCCTAGGCCGTTTGTAAGGAAAGGTTTAAAGCAGGACTGCACTACTTGTAGCTGCTTGCGCCCTTTATATAGCAAACAATGCCTAAGTGGTACCCGTTGTTCTCCCATGATCCCTTTTTTCTTATATTAATTGAGAGCTGATTTGATGAGATACCCACCTGTCAGTGACCATGCAGGGAGGTCTAATCCCTCCTGGCTAAACTAGTGTAGACAGGCTTTAAACCTGGACCAAAGTTAGATGACTCATGAGAATATGTACCAATCTATTTTTTTAGAAAGAAATGATCATGGAATGGGGAAAAGTTTTCTTACCTTTGCTGAGGAGTACCGACGATGCAAGGCTCGGTCGTACGCTCCTGAAGAATAGTTGCTTCGTAGAAGTCAGATGGTAGAAGAACAATGTAATCCTGTCAAAGATGGAAGCAAGAAAGAAAGGCATTTCAAATTTAACGTTATTAAGTTTGAAGATCTCAGTAGGAAAAGAATGATGTTTGGATTTATCAAAGATTGGAAAGGGCCCAATATCATTTGTTGCTAATGTTTAAAAGATATATTTATATCCAAAAATGCAAAAACCGCAAAACCATAAGGTGGGCTAACGTCTTGTATCAGTAGTACGAAATACAACTTAACATTGCAAAAAAGAAGATTGAAGATATGCACTATGGTCCCCTGTGGAAGAATTATTTTGATTATATCCTATGATATACATTTGTTTCTGAAAAGACTGCTAATTTATGATTACAGGGCCCCGTCTTATAAAGAGTTGCGATTGATTTGGATCAATCATATCAAGTCCTCCAATCGCATGTTTGCCGTATCCAGTCTCTTATGTACATAGTTACGATTGATATCAACTCTTTGTAAGACGGGGCCCTGGAATCCATACTTTTAATGCAGGTTGTATAAATGAAACAAAAAAGAAAGACTTACAATGAGGATGCCCTCTGGCGCCTCGATGGTCACAACCCATGAACCGGGATTCAGTACAAAAGGTTTGATGACTCCGCTGCCCTCGACTGTCACAAACTGAGGAATGGTCGTACTGATGAAGATGATACCACTGGTCTGTTCAGAAGCTTGCACTGCAAAGGAGACATGAATATTCATCAAGTCATTAATATTCATCAAGTTATTAATATTCATCAATTCATGAATGATGAATATACATCAGGTGATGATCAATAGACCTGGTGACTAATGTTGTTGTGGTCACGCCCACAAGCATAATCTGGCTGTGCAAAATCCAGAATGAATCAATCAACCAATTCATCAAGGAGATAAAAGAACGTTCACGATTGCGGATGTTTGAAAATAGTTATTTACGTTGCACAATATCACCCCCCAAAAAAAACAAAAAAAAACAAAATATGTGATTATAAACTTTGAATATAAGGGGTGTGCAGAAAGCATGGGTTCTTTATATTTTAGGGCAACTCCCATAGCATGTGAACTCAAGGGTAGTAGCTTGTCAGATTGAAGATTATCCTGGGAGTAGCTGTTATGATACATTGAAATAAACATGATAGGACCTAATAGTGATCCCTGAAGAACACACAAGTCATGTAGTCTTACCTTGTGAAGGGTCAGCAGGTGTAACGGTCATCCTACCACGGGTCGGTCCTCCTGCGTTGGGATAGTAGTAGCGCATGATGATTCGGTAGATGCTGGGTGACTCAACCGTGATGGGAATGCGGATGGTGGGCTACAAGTACGATCGATACAAAATCAGGATGAAAATATAAAATGTCTAATGTTTAATTTTGGTAAGGTCCTAAGATACTTTTGTAAGTAGCAAGATCAAAGTAATATTAAATAAATGGGCACTCCCTGTACATGTTTACGCCAATGGCCAGTGAACTAAATCACTGTCAAAACCGGTTTATGGAAATCTTAGTCTATCACAATGGGCTATTACTAAGGATGGTTTTAATTTCAATGAATCAAAGTCACTAAAGCAAAATTGCATTCACAAAATTGCATTCAGATGCCCTTGAAAACCCAGCAACATATGGGAGTTTAAGAATGTATCGTGAAAATATTCCAGGCACAAGATTTTGTTCATGCTAGGCTGGTGAAACTGGAGCTTGAACAACTGTAAATGAAATCTCAAATAACTCATATCCTGCTATAAAGCTGCATGCACGTTATTGTTATAGTGCTTTGTACACGCAAGCACGCTATCGGTTGGCTGCTTAATCCATGCGAGTGAGCCACAGCTTAGCTGCTTTATGCATGCATGCTCGCATTCGTAATAGCAGTTTTTGTTCATGCTCATTGTACTGTGCTGAGTGCTTCGCACGTGCAATTAATCGCACCATCAGATTATCTCAAAATAAACTTGGCACAGGGGGGATTTGTGGCTTGGCACAATGGGGATTAGCCCTGTGGCACTGGGCTGTATTCATTACGGCAGGATAAGAGTTAACCAAATTGAATTAGTTTGATACCTGAATGGCAGACATGATGGCGTATCCAAGATAGGAGAATCCTGGGAACTCAAAGGAGTCGTAACCGAAGCGGACACGACGACCATTGGGGGTGTATCCATCCTCAGCCTCAAACTTCATCTGGTGAAGGTCTGGTACAAAGTGGTTGGCTTCAGGCCTGATGACGGAACAAAAAGAAGTTTCACAAACTCTTACACAAAGATCGTTTAAACACTTTTTCCACCATCTGCAATCACCATCATTACCATCTTCATAAACAAATAATCAGAATCATCACCATTACAATCACCACCACCATCAACATCATCATGGTATGATTTTCTTACATGTCACAAGTGACTCCAGGAACCTTAGGTCTGCAGACACACTCTCCCGTTTGCAGGTACATCACAGGTACATCACAGGTACAGTCATCATTATCATCTCCATCGTAATCATCATCATCATCATCATCGTCAACATCTTCATCATAACTTTTAATACCACCACTACCATCAACATCATCATGACTATTAAATCAGAATGACTTTCTTACATGTCACAAGTGACTCCAGGAACCCAGCTCTGCAGACACACTGGACCATTAGCTTGTCACTGGCAGCATGCACACAATCGCCTAAATCACAGGTACAGTCTTCATCATCATCGTAATCATCATCATCACCATCATCCTATTATCATCATCACCATCATCACCGTCAACATCTTCATCATATCTTTTAGTACCACCACCACCACCACCATCAACATGACTAATCGGAATGACTTTCTTACATGTCACAAGTGACTCCAGTGACCCTTGGTCTGCAAACACACTGCCCTGTTTGCGTGTAACAGGCAACATGCACACAATCGCCTACATCACAGGTACAGTCATCATCAGCATCATAATCATCATCATCATCACCATCATCATCATCATCATCATCTTCAGCATCATCACCATAATCATCATCTTCATCATCCTGTCATCATCACACCATCATCACCGTCAACATCTTCATTATAACTTTTAGTACCACCACTACCACCACCATCATCATGACTAATCGGAATGACTTTCTTACATGTCACAAGTGACCCCAGTGACCCTTGGTCTGCATACACACTGTCCCGTCCGCGTGTCACAGGCGGCATGCACAGATCCTCCTACATCACAGTTGCAGTCTGGAAAGTACATACAAAATGAAGACAGCTTTATCATCTTGTCAATAAGCCTGCCTTTCTAAGCAGTTGTGTCCCTAGAAGGCACTTGTCGCCATGCCCCCCCCCCCCCCCACCCCCATTTTGATAACCAGCCGTCACACCAGGGCCCCATTTCACAAAACTTGTCATCAGTGACAAACTACAGTTTTTGTTATAAGCTACTGAAATCCTTGCTTCTGATTGGTTATCAGCAGACTTGTCACTGATTTTTGTCATTTGTCATTGAAAAGAGGCTTTGTGAAACGCTTCCCTGAAGTACATAGATTGCGATTGTGATTGGGTTGGTTTTTACTGACTGCTAAGAAAGCATGTGTATGCTTCTTATTAGGCAACCAGGGGACCAACAGCTTAAGTCCTCTCCGAGGGACTTGGTAATAAGGATTAATGCCTTACCAAAGCCAAAAGGGCACTAGCAGATGGACTGGTCTCAAACCCCGCCATCAGGCCTCCTATTGTTTACCAATTTAAGTTTATAACTTGTTGGGATTGTGCCATATCCCCTTTAAAAAAAAAAGTATTACCGGTAGTTATTTATTCAAGTAGAGAACATGTACTGTATAGGTAAGCCTATATTTGTGCGAAGGTTTATTTTCATAAATATTGCGAAATGTTGTAGGCTCTGAAATTCAACAATACGCACAACTTAGAAGGCAATGCATATGTCAAATTTAATGTAAGTAGCCTTCATAAATATCATGAAATCAATTTGCAAAAATAGATACAGCAATCTTCTAAATCTTCTACAATTATAGTGACAAGTTACCTTGGCAACCGATGGGGTTGCTGGCCTCCAGCTGGTAGGTTCCATCTCGGCATTCTGCGCAAGTACGTCCAGTCACCTGACCTTTGCAGAAGCACTGACCAGTCCTCTTGTTTATTTCAGAAATAAAGCAGACCCAACAGCATTAGAACGCATTCGGAATGATACAGAACAAGATTATTCTCAAACTTCCAAAATGTAATGAAACTTTTAGATGAAACAAACACATTCTAGACAAATCAGACTTTGTAGCTTTAGAACTCACTCTGAAAGATACTAAACAAAAACAAGATCAAGTTTCCCCAAATGCAATGGAGGTTTGGGACAAAACAACACCCATATCTTAAGGATTTCTGTATGATGCACACAATGTAATGAACCTTCGGATTAAAGGCACATAGTTTATCATGACCAAAATAAAAAAAACGCTGATTGATTTTACATGTATATCAAATATTCTAAATATTTGTATTACAAAAGAATACAAAGTGGCACCTAGAAAGTTGTACACTACAAAATGGTTATTACAGAGCACATAAGTATTATTCTGCAATCATATACCATTTTGTTTTGCGAATTGACATTGCGTCATCTTGGAGGTACATGAACATGCACCCCCAATAATAAATAAGTTTTTTTGAGACTGCAACATACATATATGTATATATATGTTTCTTAATGTGGAGGAATTCACTAAAAACTACTTAAAGTAAAATACATGGATAACCTGTAGTGTAAATAGGATAAATACTTCATCCAAATATACCGGTATGTATCTTTGATAAACATGCTATATGAGGTCCATAATTATACATGTATCTGGTAAATTAGATATCCTAAGTGGCTTATATATATATATATATACTGTATAATTACTGTCAGCTTTGAGATATAGCTCGTGCAATGACGTGTTTGCATTTGCACTGTAACACATTAATAGCAAGATAAGGATCTGTATTTGAATCCATACTATAAATATTAAATAGTAATTAGCCTAGTTGTATAAATATCTTTTTAAAATGTAGTATCTTCTTAATTTTGAGGGTTTTACATAATTCTTTGTAAATAACGTAACATATAACATAATCTAAACCCGCTCCTATGTGACTTTTACTGTAAGTACTGGTAGGCCTAATTTTTGGAAGTTGAATAAACCAAGTACAAGGTCAGAATTTAATTAGAAAATGTGCATAACATAATTACAATCCATATCCCTGAAGAAAATGAGGAAATTAGGTATCAAAAATGATATTGCAGTGTTTTTTAAGTCAACTCTAATACTCTATACTTACATTGACCTATCCCCGTGTTTAAATACCTTTTTACAACACTATACATTTAAATATAATAAATAATTTCCTTTAAAATATTTCCTGTGATGAATGAATACGTGTTAAATAAATCTGAATTATTCCAGCACCAAAGTGTAGAATCGATATATAGAATATGTGATATAATACATGATCCATAACACCATGAAAACGAGATGCTTTTTAAGAATACTGATAAATCTGCCAATTTTATGAAATAAATTGGGTGCAACACAAGCTTTACATACAACTGAACATGTGTGAAAGAAGGTGTGCAATAATACAGTTGTTGATTTGATGCCATTATTCATTGATTTTTTGATTGCCGTTTTAGAGTGAAGATTCATAAGTATACAAATATAGGGATGATTTTTCCATCACCAGCAAACATGATCCCCATGAGAAACAATACAGAAATTTATTTAACAAATACAAAAAACATTATCCCATGTATACATATAAAACTTCCTTTTTTACCGCTTGAAATGGAGAAAAAAAACCATAATGAAACCCAGAGATACATTATCCAATGTCTTCCCTGTTTTTTCAACTTTGTATTCTTTATTTTAAGCTCCACATTCTCTTTTCCTCTTTCGTTTCATTGATAAATCACACATGTACAACTTCCAGCAAATATCTAAAGCATGGAGTTCATATTTTTGCAAAACTGCATTGTGCAAAAAGCAACAAAATAAAGCTTCTGCTTGTGCATTTCACACATTTTCTCTTTCCACCAATGGTAAGCAACATAAGGAGGTAAAAGGGTGGGTAACAGGGAAATGGTGGGGCAGCAAGAATTGGTGGAGGAGTGTGAGTTGGGAAACAAACCTCCAGTCCTTTCTCTTTTAAAACACAGTAAACTGGGCATATTTCATCAACCAAAAGGAACCTATAGCATACACATAGGTGTCCCTCAAGGCGATGACATTGGACCAGTCTTATTTTCTTTTCTAAACACATGTAAATCTACTGTTCAATCTATACTAGAATATTCAAAAGAACTACAGATTCACGAGGGAAAACACAAGGGGGTACAGGCTACAGGTATGGGTAGTGGGGAAAGGGATAAAACATGGAACTGGCAAAAACAACTATTTTGAAAATGGCCATTACATTTTCATAAGCTAATGTTACAAATGATTTTCATTTTTTTTTTTTTTTTTTTTAAAGTGGTCATTACCTAAAATTGTGGTTAAAAAAACTGTTCCTTATATCGACCTACATGTCATACAATTTCAATATTTTAGCAAGAAATATCTAAAGGGCTCAAAAATACATTCATCATTTGTTTTCCTTCCAGTCATGTATGTACCAGTAAGCTAGTAAAATGAAACAACCTTATTATTTCTTATCCTGTTTTCTTCCATTTTCTCTCTTCCTCCCTTCTCCCTCCATTTTCCTCACTCTGTTCTCCCTTTGCCACCCGGCTCTCGCTCATTTAGACTCTCTTCCGCCCCCTCCTTTTAATTTTGTTTTTTCTCTTTCCTTCTCACCTTACTTTTTTTACTTGTAGTCATCACATCTCGGCGTGGGACAATGTGTGTAAAATCATAATATATCCCAATAATTAAAGTGTTAAACGATGTGATAAAAATGCAACCTATTTTAGTGAATGATGGTAAAACAAGTATATCATTACATATCCAATTCAAACATTTGAAATATATATTTTCTTATGGTTCAATATTGTTAAAATATATATTATAAACTCAAGTGAGATATACTTGATCTGTAAAATAATGTTCATTCCATATGAATATTATCACATACATGTATGTGCATTAAAACTGACATACATGTGTGTAGGTTAAAAAAAGTAGTAATAATAATAATAATTTAAAAAAAGATTAAGAAAAGTTATATGGGAAAGGGCACTCGTAAATTTGAAAATTCATAGTTGATATTCATGAGAAAAGGATAATTTAGGGTCTATATAAGTATAGTAAAGAGTAAAGTATCAATCATATATATATAGTTGGAAATCTAGCAGGTAGATTATTAAGAATATGAGGGGAAATGATGAAATTTAATTTCACATCACACAGTAGGTGTATTATTAAAAAAATTCATATTGACATTTTTATTCTTCTCTATAATTAAAACTAATAAATTCAATATCTAGGCATGCAATCTTATATATTAAACACAGCAAAAACCCTAAAGCGAACTCACTTTTTTTAAGTTTGTCTATATTATTTTAAGAAGAGGATCAGAATTAAAAGAAAAGTGTATGTGTATATACTAATTTTTGTAAAGGTCAGACTAGAGTTTAACAGAGGACACCAACTCAGTACAAGAATAGGAATACAAAAAAGGAATTCAGGTTCACTATTTATATGCAATTTGGATTTTCAATTTGTACTAAAGCTCCAAATCAAATTTTATCCACATCTCCTGCCCTTCAAAAAGATGCATGAATAACAAGTGAATAAAAAATGACCAGCTATGTATATTTTAATTGTTTATCGGTTTGTTTTAAGAGACTTTTGGTGTGAAATGACCATTCATTAATTTTGTAATGCTTAAAAGTATATTTAGTTTGTTTACTGAATCTAAATAAGAGCTAGACAATCAAATTTATTTTAAGTCCAGACTTAAATAGAAAGGTAGATGTGCATTAAAAAGCCCTGACTGCAAAGTCATACTCATTATATATTATATAAAGTCTAATAATGTAGGCTGTTTATAGTTTAAACTGAACTGCACAGAGTTGCACACGTCCAAAATTGGAACTCACTGCATAACAGAATTATGCAAATAGCAAATCTAAGCAAAACAAAAATAACTCTGAAAGCAACTTAGGATGAAATTAACCCAATGGTAATAAATATTTGTCATGAAACTGAGCATGTGCAGAAAGCAACTGCAGTGTTCTTGCCACAAATATTTCTGGCTTAAAAACACCAAAAGGGGACTCCAAAAAAAATGATGGGATTGTTATGAAAAACTGCACCCTCACATTCCTTGGCAGAGTACGTCATCCAGAAGAGAAATAAATTAAATAGTCTATCACTATCTGCCATAAAGCAATGTTGTAACTTTCCTGTTACATATCTTACAAAATGGCAGAATTAAGAACTTGAAGGAAGGAAGACTTTTCAAAATATTTTTTTTTGTAGTTAATGCTCTCCTGGCTCTCAATGATTATTTCCAAAGATGACAACCTAAAATTCTGACACTTAGTTTCTGAACTTGCAAAGCTTGTAAATTATTAACTTATGAAGCAAGAAATGTCAGAATTTGGAAATAAAGCCTGGCAGTATATAAGTATGAACCTATCCAGTTTGGATTGTAGGTTGACACAAATGTATGTTTATAATATAAAACAGCCCAACAACAATTTTTTGTTGTTGTTGGGGATTTCTTGTGGGCAATAAACCCTTAATCATCGCCAAGGAATTGAGAGTGCAGTTAATCAAAATGGGGAGATATAGGTAGTACTGAAAAGACAATATACACAAATAGAGATATACATACAGAAGGGGATATCATAGAACAGTGCAAGAAGATATAGTAACAAGGTTTGACAGGGTCAAAGGTCAAAAGGTCAATTATATATCTACAGGTCAGGGGTCAACATTAATTGTATTACCTTGTGCCACGGCGCATGGGCCTGGAGACAAAAATTGTTAGCAAAGAACAACGGACACAATTAAAGACATGAAAACAAAAACATAATAAACCCCTCAAGAAAAGTGTGGAAACTCAAGTTTGATTGATTATATCTCTCTTGTTATGGCATAATCATTGCTATTTTTTAGTATAATCAGAAAGAGTGTTTATTCCTCTTTAAAATGATACCCCATGTGTTATTATTTTTCAGTCATGGAACGTGCATTACATAAAAGTAAGGGGCAAGGTAAAAAGTGAAAGGTCGCAAAATGCACTACTCTTGTTCAGCTGTGCATTCTTCTTACTTTGAAGAGTTTAGGGCTGCTTCATATTAATAATATCAGTTCAACTTTTCACTCATTCCATGGCTAAAAAGATTCTAACAAATATTGTATTGCCTTAAATACAAATAAAAAACACTTTCTTATGATACTAAATAAAGCAATAATTATCCCATGATAAGAGAGATGTAAGTTTCCACCTTTTTTTGAGGGGTTTAAATGACATGAACTTGACGAATACTCTACGGACCAATTTCCTCTTTAGACAGAAAATGCTAGCAAGAAATTGCTCTTGCTAAACATAATGGGTGCTGTAAGGAGAGAAAATACTAAGGAACAAAACACCATGAAAATACGAACAAAATACATAAATTTATAATATCAATCTAACAAACAATGAAAACAAATTGTGGAACCAACAGATTCACAAACAACTACTGGTACATTAATCACTATTAGGTATTGGTGTCATTTTAGTAAATTGTGTCATTGCTTATTGTAAAATGACACTTAACTATCCTACTTCTAAAACACCAATAAACAAAGCCTGTGCATCACAGAGCTCAAGGCTCATGGATCCACATGTAAAGGTGTGTAATTTAAAAAGTGTTACATAAACAAAATCAATACTATTAACATTGACTGTGCTTCAAACAAAAAACAAAATATTCAGGAAAAGTCATGACATATACACAGATACTGACATCAAGTTAAAAAGAGTATTCAAAGATGAGCTAATACAGGAATACATTTCTTTTTGAGCAGTAAAATCCAACACGTCATGTGCTTTAAAATTACAAACTAATCACAAACAGCGATAAATTAAATGCCTTCATCAAGAAATTTGGATATTGTTAGAGGCAAGCTTTTACCTGGATGCAATACTTACAATGTCACAAATGGCCATCCCGCCAACAGTTCCAGCTAAGTTGCATTCGCATTCGTCACAACCGTACGGGTTGCTGATTCCAAGGTTCCAATACAGCGGTTTGCAGGTGTCACAGGTACGCCCCATCACGTTGTCCTTGCACAAGCAAGCACCCTAGAATAAATATCATAGACATATATGAAGAGTTTAATTCCGAAAGGAGCTTAATCCATTTTTGTAACTTGATATACAAATTAAAAAAATTGTTTGCAAGATTTTGCACAGGTGTCTAAGGAAAAGAGATATTAGACGGTGCATCTTTTTTCATAATTGCTCCCAAGATGTAGGTAAATACTTTTGTTGAAAGAAAGGTACTGAAGTAAACAATGTTTTGATATCAACTCAATTTTCATCAAAAGTGGATTTAGCTCCTTTTGGAATTAAACTCTTGATATCTAACAATTAGGTTATGACTAATATGTCTGACAGATACCAATGTTTTATGTTTATTTCTCATTATTATTAGTAAGTATTTGCCATCTCCTGTGCCAGGGAGGGGAAAAGATTACGATTGTCATCTGTAAGCTCCCTGGTTTCTAGTGATAAATTACTGGCCTTGTAATTTTCAATTAAAATCTACTTTAAAAATTCATGAAAGTATCAAGTGGTGATAATGTCTTGTTTTCCAGCATCCATTCTATCAACATCATCAACATCAACTAAGGTCCTTTGGCAAGACATAGATCTACATTTGCCACACTCAACCCAGGTGATGTAAATGGGTACCTGGCAGGAATTAATTCTTTGAAATGCTAGAGCACCGTAATGGCAGCACAGCTAAAGCTGGAGTAATAATCTCCAAGTTTGGAAGCGCTTAGTGATTCTAATAAGCGCTATATACAAACTGAGTATTATTATTATTATTATTATCATTGCCATCTCGACCTACCCCAGTTGAAGAGCCGCACCCTCCCAGAGGCTGTCCTGGAACGTCGATGACACCCGCAGGGTCGCAGTTGCATTCCTCGCAGTTGGGGTAATTGTAGAAACTTTCGCCGCACTGCTGGCACATCCTACCCTGGAAGTTGGGACGGCACGAGCACTGGCCGCTGACCTGGTCACACAGGACATTGAAGGAGCCGTAGCGATCGCAGTTGCATGCTGGGATTGGAAAGAGGGCGGGCAAAGGGATTAATTTACATGAAAACATCGCTGTTCAACCAATTATGAAATATAATCTTTTGCGCCATAAAAAATTGTTGTTTGACATATGCTCTAATGGTGATGGCTCCATGGGCAGTTCTCAATTTCAACCTAGGAACAAACCCGAACCCCAAACCTAACCTAAAACCAAATCACAACCCTAACCTACATCTTCGACAAAATAAAGTCGAGAGGAGCAGCATATACCAGAGCACAAAAGTCTTAAACTTTTCATGCTTCACTATCAATATACTCTACTTTCCGAGGAACTTGTAAAAGTCAGCACATTACTTTTCTTTTCACTTTAATCAGTGCCTATTGATGTACAACACATTCCCAGATTGGATCAGATTGGATAGGAATTTTAAAACGAGCATTGGGAACTTTTTAAAGACCTCTTCACCTCCTGTCCTGGGCCCAGTTGCACAAAAACTTACCATTGATGGTAACTACCATGGAAACCTTGATTTTGATTGGCTGATGAGCCCTGTTACCATGATAGTTGCCATTGATGGCAAATTTACCATCAATGGTAAGTTTTATGCAACAGGGTCCTGATCGTTCCTTGACCTTTGGAATACTTACGTTCACAGGCTGGGTACTTGTAGAATCCGGCCGCACACTGGTCACACTTGAGTCCAGCGAAGTTGTTCTCACAAGGACATTGTCCACTGTCGTCACACTGACCGTTGAAGGACCCGGTGTCGTCACATCCACATGCTACAAAGGTCAAATGTCAAGGGTGAAAGGTTATTAAAGTTGCATAAAAAATAGACACTGGCACTATGAATATGACGGACAAAGAAAGAGGACAAAACATACAGTTCCTCAGGTAGACAAAGGAACATCCCTTCACTGCTATTATGTAAAAATGTGTAAAACAGGTGTCACATGCATATTCACCTATTCTACACATTTGTACATATAGCAGTGAAAGGATGTTCCTTTGTCTACCTGAGGAACTGTATATTTTTTCCTCTTTCTTTGTCTGTCATGTTCATAGTGTGGTGTTACTAAGTTCTTGTTCTTCCTTTTGTCTCTGTTATGTTTGAGTTAGACTTGTGCTTGGTTCTGGCATGACAATATGTCTTGTACTGAACATTCTACACATTTAAGTTTGCTAGCATTAAAATGTGCATATATAAACTACACTCTTGACCAAACAGAAACATATTACCAACTTTCAAAATGGGAGATGTAATTGTTTCAATTTGGTTGTAACATGTGCAAAGCCCACTCAGAAACAGTGAAAAACAGGAATTCTGTTTGTGTTTTTTGTTTTGTCTTTTTAAACACTAATATCTACATGATTAACATAACCATCCTTTCTTTTCTTTTGTTTACCCTAAGGCGCTCTCATTGAAATTTGTATTAAATAACCTGTGCATAAAGAGCATCTGTCTTCAAATACAGCATTTCTAATCTTCCTTGAGTGGTCTTTATATACAAGTTTCATTGTACAGTAAAACCTGTCTATAAAGACCACCCATGGTAGTCCTTATGTACAGGTGCCTATAGTACATTTACATGTTTCAATGAGAAACAATTTTCAAGGGAAACAATATGTGGTCTTTATAGACAGGTGGTCACTATAGCAGGTTTGACTGTATCTACAGTGAAAACTATCGGTCAAATGGGAGAAACAACTTACGCAGACAATCTGGATAGTTGTAGAAGCCTATGGAGCACCTTTCGCAGCGCTGGCCACCGAAGTTCTCTCCGCAGAGGCACTCTCCATTGGTCTTGTTACAGACCTCTTCCTCAGTACCGACCTGACTGCAACTACAATCTGAAAGGAACATACAACAGAACAAGGGAATGAAAGTTATCTGGGGGTATGGCTGATGAGATGTTAGACAGCGTTCAGTTCGAGGTTTGGGAGAAAAATTTAGGTGAGTTTTACTTTCAAAAGACAATATGTGTGAAGTTAACTGACGGTATGCGCATTACAAATGACCCATTAGTCGTAAAGCCAGAGGAATTTTCAATCTATTACTCTCTTTATCAGGGAATATGTAGATGGTGAGGATACTACGAGGATAATACTACGATGTGTCTTTCAAGACGATCCTCTATATGTGAAATTCACAAATTTCTTGCTGCAAGAATCATAAATGATTTCTAAAATGTTGTGGTTCATGGTACCATTATCATTTTTCTGATGCCTACACACATATGCTGGAGACTTTGATAAACCTACCACTGCAAGTTGGGAAGTTGTAGTGTCCATCACGGCAACTATCGCAGGAACGTCCATCATAGACCTCTCGGCACGAGCACTGTCCGTTCTCGGAATCACATACGATGTCAAACGATCCAATGGTGTTGCAGTCGCATCCTTAGAGTTTAACAGAAATAGTGGCAACGGTAATGATGATAATCTCAACAATATCCACAATAACATAATAGTATGAATTTATTATGCCGGCTAATAATGGAACTTTCAATTACGGAACAGTAAAAAGCAAACAAATAATAAAAGCTTTGGAATTGAAATTATGATGAAGAGAACTTTAACCTGTTGAGTGAGTACCACATTTAAATGGAGAAAGAAAAGCACACACCAAAATTCAACATCATTCCTCTAAAGAAATTTTCCCTCTTTATTTTCTGGTCTCCATGAATTTTCATTTCAAAATTCAAATAAAATCAAATACCATTGACAAATGAGGAAGATATCATAAGTCTATGGTTATGGGTAACACTCTCTGACCATTTAAATTTCAACATATTACATCCATCTTAAATTGTAAGATCATGCGACTTACTTTGGCATTCTGGGAAGCCATAATAGCTGAGGGCGCACAGGTTGCAGTTGCGTCCGGTGTAGTTGGGCTTGCAAGGGCACTGACCTCCGTTGACCTGGCATACTTTGTTCTCTGTTCCGTTCAAATTGCAGTCACAAGCTGAAGGAAAGGGAAGAAATGTGGATTCATTTTTATGATTGACCGACTCATTCATTCATTCATAGACTCATTAACTGATTGATTGATTGATTAACTGTTTGATTGATTGATTGACAGACTGACTGATTATTTAAGGGATTGTTTGATTGATTGATTAACTAAATGAGTGACTGACTGATTGACTGATTGATTGAATGATTGATTGATAAAATGAACTAACAAATTGAGTGCCTGATTACAGATGCATTTATGCATTCACTGACTGATGAATTGATTAATAAATATTACAAATATATGAATGAATACAAAAGTACTACTTTGTACCGGTACTTCCCAAAGATCAAAATTCTTTGTAAAAAACAGTGATTTTACTCTAAAGAAGGACCAAGTATTACACCCTATATGATCATACTGGACCATTTTAGCAAAACTTGAGAAAGTTAATGGTCAGGTCCCAAACCAACAGATGTCCAACTTGACCTTTATGCACCAACATCCCTATGTGTAGTAACTTGACCATCATAGCAGACTGTGAGAATATGGTATATCTCACTGACCGAAAGAAAGTTGAATACAGGTGGTGTTGTTTTCTAGACTACCATATCAAAACATGGTACTTTCAGTTCCATATATATACAATAAGTATTGAATTACAGCTGTCAGGAAATTATGGTCTGTGAAAAGCAATGAGTAACAGTTACAACCTTCTGTAAGAGATGACAGAAAACCCACATACCAACCAAATCATCTAATATATATATACATGAAAGGTGTAACATTAGTAACATTCCCTGATGCGATAGCCAGTATAAAATGCATAAGTACATGTTCAAGAATATAAAAAGGCTTTTAATTTGTAATTTCTTTATTATATCATGATTATTTTGTTACATTACTATTTCATTCCATCTCAAATCATCTTGTGACTAGCATAAAAGCAACTGTAAACAAAAAATATCAAATAGTTGCAAGATGTCACCCTGGAACAGAAGAAATAAGGAAATTAAGCAAGTAGTTTGATAACATATTCCCTAAAATATACTCTTAAAGCCCCACTGTACTACTTGTATCTACTTGCTCCCTCTATATAGAAAACAATGGCTAATCGGTGACCATTGGTCCCCCATGATCCTCTTTTTCTTGTGTTAATTAAGAGCTGAGTTGATGAGATAGCCACCTGTCAGTGATCTCCCTGGGTGGTCTAAAGGATTGTTAAAAGTGTAAAAATTACTTACGTCTGCAGTAGGGGTAGCCATAGTAGCCCTCATTACACTCGGTGCAGTCAGGACCGGCATATTCTGGTTTGCACTCGCACTGACCGGTTAGAGGTGCACAGTTACCAGTAGACAGGATGGGATCGCACATACAGGCTGAAACAAGCAAATACAAAAGGTCAAAGGTTGTCAATAATATAATAATAATAATAATACTCAGTTTTTATATAGCGCATATTATACAATCACTAAGCGCTTCCAAACTCGGAGATTATTACCCCAGCTTTAGCTGTGCTGCCATTACGGCACTCTAGCATTTCAAAGAATTAATTCCTGCCAGGTACCCATTTACATCACCTGGGTTGAGTGTGGCAAATGTAGATCAATGTCTTGCCAAAGGACATTAGTGTCAAGTGCTTGAAATATGACAAATATCTCTCAACATTTTTGTGAATGTTTTTATCAGTACAGTAGATGGGTTTACCTTTTGAGAAATGTAAGCAAGGAAACATTTCATGACCTAAAAATAAGAGGGGTTTGAGGTTTTTTTTATTCAACCTAAATTTGGACTAAGCATGTGGATAAAAAAACAATCTGAATAACAGACTTCCGTATTTGCCGGCGATAAGGCCGCACCACCGCATAGGCCGCACCCCCAACTTTGACATTTCAAAGAGGGAGAAAAAAAAAAAGAAAAAAAAAAAAAAAGCGGACAAAACAAAATAATCATAATTTTCTCAAAAACAATATTTTTTTTTTACAAACTGATACCAAATTCATCCATATTCTTATAATTTACCGGAAGTTTAGCTAAAAAAGTGATCGTTTATTTTCGTCTTCATGTCAACAATGCAAGATAAAATTGTCTATAAGATGTTTGGAAATGTCCTGTGGTATTGTTATTTTACCGTTTCTAGTCCCATACGTGCAAATTCGTGTTGGTTTTGACTTCCTTTTGTTTTTTTTTACTCTTTCGTCGTAAAGGCCGCACCCCGACTTTTTGATATTTTCTCTTCCAAAAATACTGCGGCCTTTACGCCGGCAAATACGGTAGATGTTTTTACAGTTATAAGAGCTTAATCTGGCATTTTTGTTTCCCAACATATAGTGTTTATTTATAATATGAACCTATTTGTACCATATGAGTGATTAAAATGATTGTTTTGGATACTTCTTTCAATAAATCAAAATAAGCAAGAACAAATGTATTTTATGACAACTGTAATCAACTACAAAACTATGAAACTAGTATCATCCTATCATGATTTGGGAGCACTCTTTCACATTGTTCATTGATCTATTTTGATCTGATGTAGCATGTACTCTTCTACATTTCAAACTTGTAGATTCAGAAAGTGTAAGCTTTAGCTGGAATGTTGAATATTGTTACAAAGACCATATAAAACATGATGATGATGATGATTCACAGCATTTGTATGGCGCCATTTATCTGTTTCAAGAACATTCAAAGGCGCGATCTTGTATCTTGTATCAAACTTATCAAATCATGCTTCATAAGAAATCTTCTATATTTCTATCTTTTAGATTCAGAAAGTGTAAGCTTAAGGTGGAACGTCGAATATTGTTACAAAAAACAAATAAAACATCTTGTATAAACTTATCAAATCATGTTACATAAGTACTCTTCTATATTTCTAACTTGTAGATTCAGAACGTGTGAGCTTTGGCTGGAATGTTGAATATTGTTACAAAGACCAAATAAAACATCTTGTATCTTGTATCGTGTATATACCTTATCAAATCATGGGTCATGTATTATAAAGCCTTGTGATTGATCGTAAGGTTGATTTTGAGTGTAAGACTATGGCTTATCATGTATTGATCACACTTAAGATCAATCACAACTCTTTATAATACGTGACCGTGGCGTTACATAAATACAACTCACGTTGACAGACGTCGTAGTCGGACTGCTTCCTACCCTCGGGCCTGAAGAAGCCAGGCTTACAAAGATGGCAGTTGACACCCACAGTGTTGTGCTGGCAGTTCTGGCAGACTCCGCCTCCTTCCATGTGACCGTCGCTGTCCATGGATCCCCTGGAGAGGGCGACCTCCTCGTCGTAGACGCACTCGTTGGAGTGGCTGTGGCAGTTGCATCCTGGGAGATGGGAGATGGGGTGGATTTGAACAATTATTAACATGGAGAAGAGAAGAGGTGAACAAGCTATAAATAAAGAGTTTAATTCCAAAAGAAGCTAAATCCATTTTTGTAACTTCAGAGAAAGAAAAAAATTGTTTACTAAATTTTGTACAGGAGTCTATGGAAAAGTGATATTAGAAGGTGCATTTTTTGACAATTGCTCCCAAAATCTAGGTCAATAATTATTTCGATAGACGGGTACTTAAGTGAACAATGTTCTGATATCAATTGTCATCAAAAGATTTAGGATTGGAGTCAAACTCTTCAAATATTGATAATGATGCATAACAAGACTGCAAAGACTGAACAAATCAATTAAATGTCAGGTTCAGTACCCTATTGTATTGCCTAGAGAAGCCATGGTATTACTGTTAACTTTAAAGGGCCACTTGCTATTGGATGCCCTTTTATGTCAATAGTTTATTTGTAGAAGTGTCAAGGTATACATGCATTTCTCCAGACTATGGATTACAAGGTATGGGCTTTGAATCCCTGCCTCAATACAAGTGTCCTTTGCCAAGACATTAATCTACATTTGCCACTCTAAATGGCTACAATGGAAGAAAGTCCTTGAATGCCAAAGCGCCTTATCTGGGTAGCTGGGCCTATGTCGCGGTGATAATAGTACAGCCCTTCAATGAAACATTAGTTTCAATTATTAGCAGCAACTGTTTTAAAATCAACTTATATGCCACATCTAAATGGGGACACGAACCTTTGTGCCCTGACATATGGTTCTAGTTAAAGATACAGTTGAGTTCTGGTCATGCGATTGCATTGTGAAAGAAAAGGTGTGGAATGGATCAGAAAAAGTTGATCATGTAGCATGTAAGTATTGGTGTGTACTGCAAGGTTCTGGAGTCATCAAAATGATAAGTAATTTGGCCCAGTCTTGATAAAGTAACAAGCACTGTACACAGAAAGATGTATATGGGACTACGCTACATGTGCGTGATATCTATCCGGTCCGGATAGATATAATAATTTACCAAATATATCAATTAGCAGGCGGTTTCCCTGCAATATTTGTATCATCACGTATTAGACAAAAAACATATTCTTTTACAAGATTGGTAATAAGAGCTTCCATTTCATTTTTTGGGGAGGGGTGCGTTTCCAAAACTGGTCTATACCTTTAAAATCACCTTATATGCAACATCTAAATGGGGACACATATGGTTCTAGTTAAGTCCTTGACTTACGTTCACACTCAAATGGGCTGCTGTAGGAAGATGTCCTCCAGGCCTTCTGGACGTAACCAGGGCAACAGCTCTCGCACTCGACCCCGCACGTGTTGTGCTCACAGCGACACACCTGCTTGTTCCTTCCGAAGTCGTTATTGGCCGGCAGGTCACAGTAGGTGGCATGACCGTTACATGCACAGCGCCCTCCTATGGTGATGTCCTTGATACTGTAGTAGTACTGCAAGTTTGGGACAGATGTTCGACAGAGAATAACTTAATTCATTCAATTAAATTAATTTATTCAACAATATAAAAATAGTAAGTGTACAATACAATAGAACATGTTGACATAGTCATATATAGGCCTAAAGTTAAAATATCGTTAGGGGCAACAAAAAAAGATCGAGATCTTGTGAACATGTGCCCCTTTTACTTAAGATTGATTGGATTCTTATCATTTTTCCAACTTAGAGATAAGTTCAACTTAGGATCTTTGTGAAACACCCCCCTGAAAATTGCACCAAAAGGATCAGCTTCAAAGAGATACAAAACCCTCTCCTCAGTGCCAATTTAACACAAGTTTTTCTTTAAAAAAACAACTGAGCACCAAACAAGACTTACCCTTCGAGTGATGGTAGAATCTTGGCGAGCGACAGCCATGAGATGACCCAGAAGGGTGTTGGTTCTGAGCAGCCTGATGCGGATGTGGGTAGCCTTGATCCACTCCTGGAGAGTAGATGAATGAGGTGCTCCTGGACGGTTGTTCACCAGAGAAACAACGATCTAAGTTGAATGTAAAGAGAGAATGCCATCAATTATTATTTGATGGTGTCATCAATATGTAACATGCCATCAAGTTTATCAAGGTAGCCTTGATCCATTCCTGGAGAGTAGATGAATGAGGTGCTCCTGTACGGTTGTTCACCAGGGAAACAACGATCTATTGTGAATGTAAAGAGAGAATGCCATAAAATATTATTTGAAGGTATATTAACATGTAAGATGCCATCAAGTTTACATCCTTGATCCAGTCCTGGAGAGTAATTGAATGAGGTGCTCCTGGGCGGTTGTTCACCAGAGAAACAACGATCTAATGTGAATGCAAAGAGAGAATGCCATCAAATATTATTTGAAGGTATATCAACATGTAAGATGCCATCAAGTTTACATCCTTGATCCACTCCTGGAGAGTAGATGAATGAGGTGCTCCTGGACGGTTGTTCACCAGAGACACAACGATCTAACGTGAATGTAAAGAGAGAATGCCATCAAATATTATTTGACCGTATATCAACATGTAAGATGCCATCAAGTTTACTTCCAATCATAGAGTTGAGAGAATGCAATCAGATATCATTTCATCCTCTCTTGAAGAGTAGAGAAACAAGTTGCTTTTGGATGGTTTGACCAAAGATACACCTACAATAATTTGATGTGAATGCAAAGACAGAATGCAATCAAATACCCTGAAGGGTAGATGAATCTGGTGCTCCGGGATCCAGACATAACACAATAAGACATATTGTAATATAAAATGATGTAATGATAATTGATAAGAATTGTAACACTTATGTCCAAACTGCATGGTGGTTAAAGTACTCAAATATTAGCCCAGCTTTAGCTATACTACCAATTCTCCTTACTTACATCATTTCTGACATGATATTTCAGGAACCTCTCCTCACCAGGTACCCATTTTGTATACCCCTGAGAGGTGAATGGCTACTGTTGCTCTTGTTAAAGACATTACTGAAATGGAACTTAGGTGTGAATACAGGAAAATAAAACTGATAATTTGAATTAATTTCACATCATGATCATCATAATCATTACCGGTATTATTAACATGCACATAAATAAAAAAAGCTCTGTCTCCTCATGAAACTTTTTGAACTCGTACAAGAGCTGTACACCTGAAGTATTCTTGGCAAAATCATCTAACCTTTATAAGCTTCATCTAATTTTGAAGAATAAAAAAAGGAAAACAAACACAGATGTGTATCCTACCTCTCCGTCTTCCAGTGGAACAATAGCAGAGTAACCAGCAGTACAGATCACATCGTCGTCATTGCGGATCTCTTCCAGAGACTGCATCCCGAATTCCAACTGACAGTCGCTGGGGGTCTCTGCGAAGTATTGCCAAGGTTCGTAGGTCTCTCCGTAGTCGCGGGATCGCTCGAGGACGAACATTCCCGGTCGGGGTGAGTTGGCGAACTTGATCAGGACGTAGGCAACTTGGTAGAGCTGTTGACATCAAAAGAAAGAAAAGACAGATGTTTTAGAAAGAAATTAAGTTTTGGTCTCTTTGCTCTCTTAATTTCTGTCTTCCACCTTTCTTACACTTCCTTTATACCAAATACGATGTATATTCAATGTAAATGGATAAGAATTGACCTACAAAAGCATGTTCAGGTTTAACTTTGACTATGATTACATATTCATCAAGTTAAAGCTTTTGCAAAATATTACCACATCATCATCTTTATCACCATCACCATCATTAATCATTACATGTATCTTCACAATCATCATCATCATCATCATCATCTTCACCTTTACCATCATTAATATTGTTCTTATCACAATCACAATGACAGTGACAAAAATACACGGGGGCTCGGGGCGAATTAGCCCCCGAAATGCCCAAAAGAGCCCCCGAAAATCATAAAAGAGCCCCCAAATTTTGCATAGAATTCAATGCAAAACAAATTAAAGAGTGTTATTTTCATGCAAGCAAGCTTGAAAAGTAGCCCCCCAAATTTTTTAAGTAATTTTTTCCCTGGTTATCATATCATCTCCATATCATCGTCACCTTTTCTATGAAATGAGTGAGATATCTTGAAAAAGTTCTAATTTCTTCAATTTCTTCATTTCTAATAGCTTTTTTTTGCTTGCAAGTCTGTCTGTACTCTAGATCTTAAAGAAAAAGGCCAATTATTTAACCATTCACAATTTCCTCTTTCAACAAATGCGACCCCCACAGAAGTCACAACCTTCCCAGTTTCTAAAGGGTTTCAAATATCCATTCTGCCTAAGTTCCCAGCAAAATATGAAACCTATCCAGAGACCAGAGGATAATATCTTTCAATGCAGTGCAGAATTGCAGATGGTCAAATTTCTAAAGAATTTGATTTAAAAATATGATATCTGCTATCTGTGTTCTATAAATTGTGATAAAAAAGTAGGACTTGCAATAAAGACGAAAGAAACCCTTTCTTTTTGTAAGTTACCGGTAATAAGTATCCTAGCTTACAAGCCAATAGCTTACAAGAATTTAACGTTCTGAAATGCTCATGAAAGTAGTTGAATTGTATTACTGTGGGCAGGAGTTGAAGGGGGGTGGGCTTAAGGGGGGGGGGGGCGGGGGGTTACACATGTTCCCTGAAAAGCATGGTTCTTCAAATGCCTTTATATTCTAAATATGCATGAAACATCGTAAAAATCGGGGGGGGGGGGGGGGAGGTTTTTTCGCCATGTGCTTGTGTAGTCCCATATACATCATTCTGTGTACAGTGCTTGTAACTTTGCTAAGATTTGGCCAAATTTCTTATCATTTTGATGATTCCAGAACCTTGCAATACACACAAATACTTATATACTAGATGATCAACCTTTTCTGATAGATTCCACACCGTTTCTTTCACAATGCAATCACATGACCAGAACTCAAGTTTATCTTTAAGTGTGTATCAGAAAAATTGACAAAAGGGATCAAGTAAAATTAAAAGGAAATCATAAATTATAAATACTGGTAGTAGGAATAATTATATTCATACAACTCGCTATATCTGAAAATATGTTTCTGTATGTCTCTCGTATTAAATAAAATTTTAAGAGGAGTTTGAAATAAATTCCATGTATGTCACTAAACTTGAAGAGGAGTTTGAACTAAATTCCATGTAATAGTCACAACTCATTTTGGATAATCTTGCTTCTCATTAACTGATTGGACTTGTCTTTCATTACATGGGCTTACACATATTTGTATTTTTTCTTCTTCAAAAGCTGAATTGCGCCTTAAAAATGGGTGTTTCCATTTACTGTACCACTTCTTTCTGACCTACCTGACACACTTCAATCTGACACACTTTTTTCCTATTCATTTTCTACACGGAGGCATTTTCAAGAGCCATGATCTGTGATTGGCTTTTTTGCTAGTGAATATTCATGATTATGCAAATTATTAAGATCGCAAGCACAGTTCATATCCTTTGTTTTGGTCTTGCTAAAAATACGATCAACTTTTCAAAAAGTTCCTGAAAATGACACTTGAGCGAGAAAATTTTATAATGAGTCAGCTTTGTAATTTCTGAGGTATGCATGTTGATTTGGTAATATTGAAATGTTATGAAACGGACGTATATTTGTTCTCAGGACCATGTTTTGCGGGGGGTAACGGGTTGATTTTCCCCCCAATGAAGGTGATCGCAGCTATATGTTACTGCACGACTGCTAGCCACGGCTGTCGGGCCGGAGCCGCTCTGCGCCACGGTCAGCTGATCAACCTGCTGGGGCCTATAAATCATGCAACATGGGTCTGAACAGGACTTGTTTGTAGCATCAGAATAAGTTCAGCCGTAGGTCTAGGCCTACATTAGTAGAAGTTGTACAGTGTTTCTGCACATGGTAATGTAGGCCTATACGGCTGAACTTCTAATTCTGATGCTACAAACAAGTCCTATGCAGACACATGTTGCATGATTAGGCCCCAGCAGGTCGATCAGCTGACCGTGGCGCAGAGCGGCTCCGGCCCGACAGCCGTGGCTAGCAGTCGTGCAGTAACATATAGCTGCGATCACCTTCATTGGGGGAAAAATCAACCCCGTTACCCCCTCAAAACATGGCTTTCATCGAAAGGGTGCGATGCGGTGCGGCGCGGTGTGGTGTGCTCAACGCACCCATTCGATAAAAGAGGGGGGGGGGCTTTCCTCGTAAGGGTGCGTTGAGAGCGGAGTACCGTTTGAGCACACCACACCGCTCCGCACCGCACCCTTTCGATGAAAGCCTCAAAACATGGTCCTGAGAACAAATATACGTCCGTTTCATAACATTTCAATATTACCAAATCAACATGCATACCTAAGAAATTACAAAGCTGACTCATTGTAAAATTTTCTCCCTCAAAGTGTCATTTTCAGGAACTTTTTGAAAAGTTGATCGTATTTTTCGCAAGACCAAAACAAAGGATATGAACTGTGCTTGCGATCTTAATAATTTGCATAATCATGAATATTCACTAGCAAAAAAGCCAATCATAGATCATGGCTCTTGAAAATGCCTCTGTGTAGAAAATGAATAGGAAAAAAGTGTGTCAGATTGAAGTGTGTCAGGTAGGTCAGAAAGAAGTGGTACAGTAAATGGAAACACCCCTTAAAAATCTTCTCCCTCCCAGAAACAGAGCCTACAGTGTATCTGTACACAGGGACAAAAGTTTCCCATGGTTGCGATCGAGAGTCACCCCGTGACCTTTTCCAGTGCAACACAGATGTAGAGAAGTCATTATCTCACCAGAGTGGAATGTGGAATGACTGGCTCTGTGGGGCTGGTTGGTTGTCGAGGAGACAAGGATTGGTCTGTACCACTAGTACCAGGGATGATGTGACCAAAGAGATACCAGCTGTGGTATCTCTTTGATGTGACAGACCTCTACTTATACATACGACTCATCCTAGATCTTTACCTACTAACATGTACACTGTGCTCCTGCATGTAAACAAATTTGTATTCTTTCATCAATATTTGACTTCAAACACATTTGTTTTGAAAAATCCTTGCAGAAATGTGTCTATAACATCCTCTTTCACTTTATGATACAGTTTAAGTCAAATGTTTGAGGGTCCCAACACTTTTTTATTTTTTTTTAACCATAAATAAAATATGATATATTTCTATAAATGCTTCTAATACTAGTTTCTAGGTGCCATAATAGCCTACGAGTAACTGATGTTAAATATCAGAATAATTGTTTGGGTTTTGTTAGTCTTAGGTCATTATTCTATTTTACAATTTAATAGTTTTTCACTTGGAAGTATTCCAAAGGTGGACAAAGCTCTTTAAAGAAATTTAGAAGAAAGAAAGAAAGAAAAAACTTAAGGAGCTTGGACCAGCAAAATCACTTCATGATATCAGTGCTACTTCTTACATACAATAAATCCTCTCTCTCTCTCTCTCTCTCTCTCTCTCTCTCTCTCTCTCTCTCTCTCTCTCTCTCTCTCTCACACATGGTGCACCCGCAAGCCTACTGTATATAATTTAATTGATATCTATCGCAGAGCTCTGTGCTTATTAAGAGAAGGGAGATGCGATTGATATCAACTGCAAATTATTTGTAAGCAATGGACTGCAACTTTTGAGATGGGACCCAGGTTTCTAAGGCCATTTAAAAAAAATATACAGGTTTAGCGTCCCCGCCCGCTTCCTTTTTGGGGGCCACCTCCTATTTCTTTTTATTTTTTATTTTTTAAATTTTTTAAATTTTTTTTTTTTTGAAAGAAAAAAAAGATGAAAAACACTGCTAAAATGGCTCTATTTCTGATTTAAAAAAAAAAAAAAATTGTCGGCGGCCATCTTGAAAAAAAATAGCCCCGACTGTCAGGGGAAATGTACCGAGCGGCCATTTTGAGCGGCCATTTTGAAATAAAAAATAAAAAGGGCCCCCTCCTTCCAATTTTTCAAAAAAACAGGACTCTAAACATGTTTGTTTTTTTATTTTGGCCTAATAATATGTTAAATCAGGGCCCTGTATTATGAAGTGTTGCAATTGAATAAATTTAATCGGAACTCGAAATTAATCGCAACTGTGTACTTAAGAAAGTTTAGAGATAGGAGGTGCGATAGATTCAAATCAGTCGCAACTATTTATAAGACGGGGGCCCAGAGCACTTTATAATGAGTTTCCATAGAATAAGTTTGCTGGGGGCTGAAGTTGTAGACTAGACTGACTGAACAGAATAACTTTGGGACTGAAGTTATAGACTAGAATGACTGAACTTGGTCTGGAATGTGAGCACCTGACCTCAGGGTTTCTGAAAGGTCATCTAAGGATAGGCACATCATAAATATAGGTGTCAACAGTTGAAGTATTGTTACTTTTGATCTGTAGTGACTGTATCAGCTATTTCTTCATCTACATGTAGTTACTGATACAAACTGTGAGCATTCAAAGGTACCTGATAGCCTTCTAGGAGTAGGACTATATAATATATCTATTATATAGATATTTTATATTTATTGTATTCATAAGTCATGCATTGATATTTTATACTTTTATGTTTGTTTGTACTCTCATCCCCCGAGAGGGGGTGAAAGAGTCAATAAAATTCTATAAATTATATATATACTTGATAATGATATGAATAATTTTCCACCAACTTTCCTCACTCCATTTCTCTCTTCTTTCCATTTCAGCATTTGAGGAATTTCTTCTATTATTGCTAGCCAGTACCAGGTGGTATAGGCCTACAATTGTCTTGCCTATCCTGTCATGTCTGTTCATGATAATACAGTACATGTTTTATACAGTACATGTACATGTTTTATTGGCATGGTCTGTCTCTGATTCCTTTTTCCCACTTCTAGTTTTTTGTTATTTCAGTTTCAATGGGACCAAAAAGAATATTATGAATTTCAAACAATCATGTAATAAAAATCATTAATAAAGTCAAATTTCAACTTATTTTGGAGTTTCTGTAGTGTGTGGATAAACTTAAGGAAGAAAAGTTGTGTTGAAAATGACCCATCATTCTTTGGTTTTCAGGCAACTCAAAAAAACAATTAATTCCTCCCTGTTTTCAATCTTAACCAGAATCATCAGGATGAGAAGGATCAATTCTTAATTTTCTAATACTATAGGCCATTTTCGTAATGTAACCAAATTTAATGCATAAGTCTTTGTAAAGTAATTTAATTCACCTGGTAAGATTAATAGTATTTCAATAGACAGAATCCAAACTGCATACATTAGTTGTTGCCAGGTTGGGAAAACAATATGGCTTGACCTACCTAGCAACACTTGATATATACAGTTTGCATTCTGACTATTGAATTACTATTATTCTTATCAGGTGAATGAAATAATTTGTATTGAGGCACTTCACAAAGACATGTGCATTCAATTTGGTTACATAACGAAAATGGTCTATTGGTCGAATAACACACACTCAACACAAAAACGGAGACAGTCCTTGCCTTTCATTTTGACAGGTGTATTTCAGGAGGTCATGCAATATCTTTGTAAGATACATATAAGGAAGGAGGACATAGTTGGTTGAAGACTAACAAATATATAAAAATGGACAGAATCATGACTACATGTAGGACAGCAAAACCTGCACAAGAACATGGGATATTTTGTTTGAACTCAGTTTCTCCAAGTCAGATTGGCTAATATAACCTTTCTTGAACTGAAAAAAATATGGTTTTGAATGAGAAGTTTCATTGCTGTGCTTGCACTGGCAGACATATTGTCTTTTGTTATAAAGATAGCCACTGAAGCAGGATTGATGTATTTTTTAATGCCCTGTAAATCAAAAATAAAAACATCATGCAGAATCAACTATACCAGAATGAAATGTTTTTAAAGTATGAATAGTGATACTATGGTTAATAATTTGCCTAAACAAGTTATATGTATGTATTCTGAAAACTTTTGCATTGGGCACAACATATTTGATAAGAAACAAAATAATTTTTGCTCATTGAGTGAAATTAAATCCATACACCTTGAGTAAGACTATACAAGCATGCCTGGGTGCTTTTCAAAACTTTTTTCAATACCCCCACAATAACACAGCACAGCACATGTACACTGCCATTCACTTGCATACAAGTCATACAGTGATTGAGATTGTGTGTGCATTGTGTGTATGCAAGCACTTACATTATACACAAATGCATGTAGTATCATAACACAGGCAATACGCATACAAGATTGCATGCATGTATTGCATGCACAAGATCGTAGTACGAGTACAGTTTCAAGCACAAATTGGTGGACAAAACTGGTAAGTTTGAGGTCTGAAGGTTAATAACAATTTACAGCAATTGTACTAGCTCTTCAGTCAAAAATCATAGAAGAGAGTAGTGAAGATATTTACTTTAGAAGAAATGAAGAAAGGGAAATCTTCTGTAATTTTTTATATTTAGTGTGAAAGAATCTTTCACTCGGTACTAACGTTAGGACTGCAGTACTAAGATCAAATGCACAGTGCAGTGTGAGGAGGGATAGGGAAAGCAGAGCTTTGTGTGTGTGAATATTATGTGGGCAGAGCATTATAAAGTTGTTTGTGTGTGCTCGAAATAGGGGATTGGGTGGAACGGGGGCTTTGTGTGTATGCTATGCAATCTGGGGTCGCTCTGAAAGGGGGTGGGGGCTCTGAAAGGAGGGCTGCTCTGGTAGGGGGTGGAGGTGGCTTAGGCAGGGGGGAGGGGTGGCAGGATTTTTTTTGTGGGACAAGGTTTCACAATACAGAATTGTTAAACCATTTCTTTTTACTACTTTATTAAATAATAACAGTATAGACTCTAGATGTTTATTCAAATGAATCACTCTCTCATAATGTTTCTAAATTCTAGGCAGAAGTTTTTGTCACCAAACTCTTTTTCGTTTCTTTTTTCATTTATAGCTTTGAGCCTTCCATATTCAATTTGGCTGCATTGTTTTGAGGATAATTTTCTTTATATCAGGAGAGGGATTTTTTTTTTTTTTCTGGGGGGGGGGGGGAATAAGATTTATTGTTAGACTAGAAAAAAGTACTGGTATGTTACTAATTTTAAATATTTTACAGAAATTTGACTTTTAATTATTGTTACTTTTGGATTGTGGAATATTTGTATAGTTCTCTTGGAGCTTTCAGGAGCTAAATTGCTCTCCACTCTTTTATTATTTCATTTACATGTAGGGCATGTACATTTTGCCAGGACCTTCCGACACCATGGGAAAACTGAACAGAAAGGCCAACTACAGTTTGGCTGAAAGTCGCTTTCTCGTCGAAAAGTTCAAACTGCACGCGGCATACTTCGAGAACAACTGGACAAATGGCTCCCGTTTCGAGAAGACTGAAGTCTGGCAGGACATCTTCGACCAGTACTGCGAGCAGTTCCCGCACACCGATCGGACGGCGCTGGACATCCGGAGGAAGCTGATCAAGCTACGAAGCGAAGCGAAGATGATCATGCAGCGTGAGCAGCTGAAGTCTGAAGGAGCCAACATCGAGGAGCTCCTCTCGGACAGGACGCTGAAGCTTTCCATGTCTCCTGCACACAAGATGATGATGAAAGCGATGAGGGGGGAAGAAGACTGGGCGGCCGATAATGGAGACTTCGTGGAGTACGAGGTGGAGTTTGATGATGAAGATCCCGACGATGATGACGATAATGATGTGGAATATGTGGAAGATGGCGATGAGGAAAGTACGTGCATTTGATGACCTCAATGGGTTACCTTAACACTTTTTACAGGGGTGGACACATTAAAAGAAATCCCAATGTAAACATGCCTGGAGAGACTCCCATTTTTAAAAATTCAATCAATTTTAGACATTTGTCTTTAAAGACAAAGAATTAAAAAGTATGTATTTGAAAATATAACTCAAAAGCGAGGTGAATAGAGAAAGAAAGTAGAGATATACCTTTTATCACAACTATAAACCTACAGTAAAAATAAAGACAGGAAATTCCCTGTGGTGACAATGTCTAGCCACATGCAATATTGCAGTAGTATTGAGAACTTTGTAACTTATACACATCCTTCCTTTTTTGTCTGGATTTTTTTTAGTTGGGGAAAAGTCACCCCTTAAGCCATGATGGGCCTGACAATGAAAATAAATGTAATTGTTAAGAATTTGACCAGCTTTTGGCACCTTAAAAAAATGCTTTAAATTTTAGTATTTGCCCTCTTTGATTCTAGTTTCTGACTTCCATAAATCTTGTTTTTGCAGATCAGTCTGGTAGTGTTAACAACCCTGAGAAGATCATCAAGAAGCTCTTTCTTCCCGGAAGCCACCCAATTGCCATTGCACCAGCCCCGAAGAAGCCGCATTACACAAGAAACACCTCCAGCACCTCAGAGCCAACTCCAAAAAAAAGAAAACACCACGGCGCCCAAGAAACATCCTCCTCCTCATCTAAGACGACTGCTGATGATTTGCTGGAGCTGCAGAGGCAGAACCTGGCGATAGAGCGGAAGAAGTTGTCAATGGAGTGCGAGAACCTTCTCCTGGCGCAGAAGAAACTGAAGCTGGAGGTTAGGCTGCTGGAACAACAAGTGGCGCAGCAAAAGGAAGGGTCCGGCAGCGGTCAAGACAAGGACAGAAAGGGAGGAAATGTTCCCTGTGGTAGACCGAAGACTCAAAAGATTGTTGAGGAGACAGTCGCTGACAGTGATGGTGGTAGTGATAGCGATGGACAAGAAAATGGACAGGAAGTGGTCCAGGAGGAGACTGAAGTGCCCGATGAGGATGGCAACTAATCTGTGACATGATACACTTTTGAACTATGAACACTAACATGTTGGACATTCGCTGTTTAAAAAACATTCCATTTAAAATATGAGTATGCTTGAGAATTGCTATCGATGGAAAAATAAAATAATTATGTTTTCCTGTACGGTAGTACTTATGCATAAGTGAGTACAGTAAGTGACCGCTCTGAACAGGATCGACCGATCAAGCGACTTTGTTCAGATTTCTCAACATTCAGGACAAAGTGATGCTGAGCAATTTGGAAAATGTGCATGCTTTATATGTACATTGATTTTTGTAATAAATAGTTTACAAAATGAAGCAGTAGCACCTTGTACAGTGTGGTCTGTATTACTGTAAAGAGTTGACAAATATTATTTTAAAAAACTGAAGTAGAATTGCTTTCTCAGAGGAGATGAGAGCGACTTGTTGAAAGTTTTTTTTCTTTCTGTCATGATAGAAAATGAGAACTGAATGATATCTTAATGACTTTGGGATCAATGGAGAATGATAAATAGATCTTGTGACAATCAGTGTGTGTGTGTAACATACAAAATGTAAAACCTAAAGCTTTTGTGTGACCTGAATTTTTTGCATTTACTGATAGCAATCTTCATAGAAAATACCTTAAATAACTTAAATAAGGTAACTTAAATAAGGTAACTTAAATAATGCAATTAAGATGACTTGGGTCAAATAGTTTTCGGCAGGTAACTTACAAATTTTGACCACTCTAAAAATTTATGTAAATTTCATGCAGACGAAAGTTTCTGGTTAATAACAATACTAGAACTTACAATATTGATTGATTGATTTGATTGATTGATTTATTCATTTCATATAACAATTGTTTGCACAATAAAGAATATAGTTGACAAAGTAAGATCAAAATTATGAAATGAAACGGGAACCTACTGGAAAGCATACATTTATTATTATCATAAATCATTTTAAAGTGTCTTTATAATCACAGTAAAATAGATATAATATAATAACATATTTTTCGTAAACCATTTTAAAGTATCTAAATAATCAAAAAAATACAAAAAGAAAAGAATGATGAAACGGGACACAAAGGACAGGAAAATTACATAAAAAGATAAGACAAGACATGACAAAACATTGAATAGTACAATATACCTACTGCAAGACACCGGGTCGGGAGAATGAATAATGTTTCACTACTACAAGTGTTGGTGTGCATGAACATGTACCCTAGGACCCCTAATGACATTTCCCAATCTGCTCAAACTAAGTTAGGCCTCACCAAGTCTGGTCATTGTGGATTTTTTTTGTCAAAATTGTTTTGGGAACACAGGAAGTCTGGTCGACATATGTTGATTATAGAATGGTAAATTGGCAGCACCCTGATGAGAGGGTTAGTCAGACCAACTCATTACCTGCACTTTTGTTAAGAGGTCAGCGCCTGTGGGTCATGTAAGCCTCTGCCCTATTGTAGGGTGACAAAGCCACCTTGTCCCCCTGAATCATAGGAGGCTGAGAATGGCAATTTAATCCTAGAGGATTTGCTTGCATGTGTTGTAACATGTATCAGTCAAAAGGCACACAACTTTTATACAAGATGTGCGATCAGGCTTTTTATGGTTCAGAACTTAAAGATAAACTTGAGTTCTGGTAATGCGATTGCATTGTGAAAGAAAAGGTGTGGAATGGATCAGAAAAGTTGATCATATACATGTAGCATGTAAGTATTGGTGTTTTAGAGATATGAGTGTGAGGTATTGTGAATGGATATTTGAAAGCGTGTT
The DNA here is from genome assembly GCA_035222895.1 of Strongylocentrotus droebachiensis. Classification (NCBI taxonomy): domain Eukaryota; kingdom Metazoa; phylum Echinodermata; class Echinoidea; order Camarodonta; family Strongylocentrotidae; genus Strongylocentrotus; species Strongylocentrotus droebachiensis. Next base: position 348,447 of record JAVYIG010000707.1, read on the forward strand.
CACTCGTCACTCAACATAACTCTTATTTTTATTTTAGCTACGAGGAAGCAAGGTTGCACTGACAATAAAATACAAGAAAGAAAGTATTCCCTTTTCGTTAATTTATTGGGTACTGAACAAAGCTGACAATGCACTTGCAAAGTGCAGTCAAGCAAATATAGCAGACTTGAAAATGTGAATATTGCACGAAGATTACATAATGATTAAGGATGAGAATGAACATGAATAAATGCGATGTACATAATGAATGAAAGCTTACGACAATATAGAAATGGCGTCGAAAGTCCAATGAAGATGAAGAGAGTTGAGAAACGAAGGAAGGGGCTCACGCGATGAATGTACGGAGGCTTGAAGGCGGAGATGCAGCTTCGTATTCGTGGCTGAAGAGCCGTGAAGAATCTCGACGCTGACGCTCGGAATGAAGATGTGAAGAAGCTCTCAGGCGAGAAGAGAAGAGAAGAAATGTGGCGCTCGACGACGGAACAGTGGGTCGTTCGATGTCGGAGGCGAAGAGTAGAAACGTAGACATGCAAAGCCGGCACTGGTGCTGAGTAGTAATAGTTGCTCGTTTGATGCGCCGGACTTTGATGAAGAAATGTTTAGATGAGCTGCGGTGAAATGATTAGCTCGTGAGTGGAAAGAGCTACCGGAACGAAGAAACTGGCAGCTCCCAGCGGAGAGTCAGGCGCCATGTCGGTCCTGACTATAACGTTCCACTGGGAGACTGCAGCCCGATGAACATGGCAGAGAAAGAGTTGACGTGCCGTAGAAAAGACGAAAGGTACAGAAAAATACAGCCTGGAGAGGAAATTGCGGAGACGTCTTGACTCGACCAAGGTGAAAGCGGGAGTGGAGAAAAACCTCGTGGAGTTGAAAATACGCGGGGGAACGGTGCGCGGAACCACGATGCTCGATTGGAGGAATGAACACACGTGGTCCGAATAATGAATATAAATAAGTACCGTGATGGAAAAATACTGGAGACATGCATGTACGGTGAAAGTAGGGCGAATGTAAGTAGGGCGAATGTAAGAGCCGCTACATTACTCCCCTGCCAGAATTGAAGCTGTGTATGCAATACACAGATGAAAGGCGATAATATATAAATGAGCAAAGTACAAAATGTCACAAGAATCAACGGCTGATAAAAATGTAAAAGTGCATGTATTGTATAGTGTATGCAGTAATTTACAACAGCCTAAGAAATGTACAAGCATGGCATGTTGAAAGAATGTAATACAACAAGCATGGTATGCGAACGGCTGTTTAGTTGCCAAAAATAGAACAGTGAGTATTGACATGGTATGCATCGAAAAAACGTGTATAAATGCAAGAGCATAAAAAACATTCGATACAAAATCCAGAATGAATACATTTTATAAAACATTGCCAAGTCCAAAAAGTCTGGGAATAATAAATTCGTACAACCAAGCTTCAAAGTAAACGAGGGGTCACCACTTTAGAGATATGAGTGTGAGGTATTGTGAATGGATATTTGAAAGCGTGTTCACTCGTCACTCAACATAACTCTTATTTTTATTTTAGCTACGAGGAAGCAAGGTTGCACTGACAATAAAATACAAGAAAGAAAGTATTCCCTTTTCGTTAATTTATTGGGTACTGAACAAAGCTGACAATGCACTTGCAAAGTGCAGTCAAGCAAATATAGCAGACTTGAAAATGTGAATATTGCACGAAGATTACATAATGATTAAGGATGAGAATGAACATGAATAAATGCGATGTACATAATGAATGAAAGCTTACGACAATATAGAAATGGCGTCGAAAGTCCAATGAAGATGAAGAGAGTTGAGAAACGAAGGAAGGGGCTCACGCGATGAATGTACGGAGGCTTGAAGGCGGAGATGCAGCTTCGTATTCGTGGCTGAAGAGCCGTGAAGAATCTCGACGCTGACGCTCGGAATGAAGATGTGAAGAAGCTCTCAGGCGAGAAGAGAAGAGAAGAAATGTGGCGCTCGACGACGGAACAGTGGGTCGTTCGATGTCGGAGGCGAAGAGTAGAAACGTAGACATGCAAAGCCGGCACTGGTGCTGAGTAGTAATAGTTGCTCGTTTGATGCGCCGGACTTTGATGAAGAAATGTTTAGATGAGCTGCGGTGAAATGATTAGCTCGTGAGTGGAAAGAGCTACCGGAACGAAGAAACTGGCAGCTCCCAGCGGAGAGTCAGGCGCCATGTCGGTCCTGACTATAACGTTCCACTGGGAGACTGCAGCCCGATGAACATGGCAGAGAAAGAGTTGACGTGCCGTAGAAAAGACGAAAGGTACAGAAAAATACAGCCTGGAGAGGAAATTGCGGAGACGTCTTGACTCGACCAAGGTGAAAGCGGGAGTGGAGAAAAACCTCGTGGAGTTGAAAATACGCGGGGGAACGGTGCGCGGAACCACGATGCTCGATTGGAGGAATGAACACACGTGGTCCGAATAATGAATATAAATAAGTACCGTGATGGAAAAATACTGGAGACATGCATGTACGGTGAAAGTAGGGCGAATGTAAGTAGGGCGAATGTAAGAGCCGCTACAGTGTGTAATGCAAGGTTCTGGAGTCGTCAAAATCATCATAAATTTGACAGAGTCTTGGTAAAGTATTAGTAACAATCACTTACACAGAAAGGTGTATATGGGACAACACACATGGTGTCGGGGCTAGTACTACCCTGATTTCCTTATCGTTCTATGCTCATTACTCAGCCAGTATACATTTTCTTCCAAAATTGTTTGGCACATGACATTTATTTGTAATCTTGAACATTCAGTGTAAGTTTTGTTAGATTCTGTGAGAATTCATTTTCTTTTTTTTACCAGAACTCAAGTTTATCTTTAATGCTGAATAGACCCAATTTAGATCACTGAATGGTTGATTTTTCAAGTGTATGATCTTGAACAACAAACACATCTTGCTACCCATCAACATCAACATGATTACTTCAAAGCAGATCTCAAGTTTAAATTCTGACATTTTCAAAATAAACTTGAGCTCCAACTTTCTGCATGGTTTCTGTCTTTCCAGCTAAATTGTCAAGACTACTATGAGTATGAAATATCTTTCATTGGTAGAGAATATCTTGGAGCTTTTCGTAATAAGCAATATCAACATGATTACTTCAAAGCAGTTCTCAAGTTTAAGTTCTGACATTTTCAAAATAAACTTGAGCTCCAACTTTCTGCATGGTTTCTGGCTTTCCTGCTAAATTGTCAAGACTACTATAATTTGAAATATCTTTCATTGGTAGAGAATATCTTGGAGCTCTTTGTAATACGCAACAGATGATCAGAAAACTTAGTTAACATTCTTTAATTACAATCATATGCATAAAACCCAGTCTCATGTACATAGGCAAATATGAGTTGTGCTTTTCACTGAACATGATTTCAAGTAAGGTCAAAATAAAGGTCTTACCCTTGGCCTATATCAAAATATTTTCTTAAACCCCCATCAACTGCATGATAAAAAGTTAAAAATCAGCAATTCTCTCATCATGCAATTTTCATAACCAAAAATTATCAAGACTTTGAATTGATAAAAAGAAGAGGAAACATATGAAAATTGATGTAAAAATGTTAACAAAATATGTTAATGTTTAATATCATTATCAATACTACTTAACCTAGTTTGTCCCAAAGTGCTATAACACCAAACTCTCTTTATCAATGGCCCACCCTTTCCAGGCAGATACACTGTACACAAATACAAAAATACTTGAGGTGGCATATATTTTCACACCACTCTATCAAAATAGAATAAAAACAAGTCTATTATATCAACAGGACAATATGGTTTGGTTTCAATTGTTTGGTCTAGTCGCCTTCCTTCCTGTGGCTGCTATCAAACCGAGGTCAATGTGAAACTAATGTGGGTGACATAAGGCCCATCTCCATCAGCTCGAGTTTGCCAAATAATTAACCCGCTATTTTAAATATCCTTATCGCAATTCAACCAGTTAATTTGCGTCTTCATCAGCTCGCAGTTGCAATTAGCGGGATATTTGGTCGAGAAAATATCCCGAGAAATTTTGGTCTCGTTTCCAAATTATCCCGCTATTTAGGAAATAGTGGGCTAATTTGCGCCCGTCCAAGCCGAGTGTATCAGTCTGGTGAAGAAGCAATTTCGAGCTTCGGGTTAATATCCTGGGGCGGGTTCCTAGAAACCGTCATAAGTCTAACTTCTTGACTATCCCATTGAAACGTGTGTTATAGAATTAACACGGGTTTCAATGGCATAGTCAAGAAGTTAGACTTATGACGGTTTCTAGGAACCCGCCCCAGAGTCTGAAGATAGTGGGTTATTTGGCAAACTCGAGCTGATGAGGACAGGCCTATACCGGTAGATCAGGACTGTCAGAGTGAGCTCCTGGTATCTGTGCATAATGCCCCATACCTAGATCTATAACTAGACTAGTACTATTAAAGTATGTAGGTAGTTGAATAACTTGAATTGAACAAATCAATTTCCACAAAAAGGTGTACAGTTTTGCTTTTGTTTTTGGCCTCTTTTCTTCCTAATTTCTCCCTTTAAAGTCAATTACTGTACAATGCACAAGACTGAAATCACATAAGACCATTTCACATAATTTTCTTCTCTCTATAAAAAAACAACCCATAAACGATGTCATACACTAAAGGTAAAGACCAGTATTGGAAACGCCCCAATTTCAAAAAATGAAATGGAAGCTCTTTATTACCAATCATGTGAAAGAATATGTTTTGACTAATAAATGATGATAACAATTTTGCTGGGAAACCGCCTACTAATTGATATATTTGGTAAATTAGTTTATCTATTGGACTGTGAGAGATAAACGCACGTGTCGCGCACGTGTGCGTAGTCCCATATACATCTTTCTGTCAATTCTGTGTACAGTGCTTGTAACTTTACGAAGACTGGGTCAATTTCTTTATCATTTTGATGATTCCAGAACCTTGCAGTACACACCAATACTCACATTGTATGCTATTGCTAGATGATCAACCTTTTCTGATCGATTCCACATTAATTCTTTCACAATGCTATCGCATGACCAGTACTCAACTTTATCTTTAAGAACCAAGAATGATCCGACTTTTTATTGTAATACAGCTTACATTTTAGAAGGAAAAAAAAACACTAACCAGTAATACCATCTTTAAGACCAGAAACAATCTTCATTCTTTATTCTGTATATGCATTATGCACTTTTATAGTTTTAGTCCCATTTAGGCCTATAGCATGGAGATGGGAGGGAAGTAGCAGATAGCTTTTTATGTGTGGCTTGTGTGCATTTGGGATCTCCACTTTGGCTAATCTCACCCTTTAAGATTCAATCTAGGTCCTTTTGTGCAAATTTGTGCATTCCTCATACCGATTCCATGGACACTGAGTCTCTACACATAAAATCATCTCTTTGTCAAAGAAGTTCTCAGTGCATAAAGGCTGCTCAGTGAAGCCTGGATCCCTTATACAACGCTTCACATAATAGGAACAAAAGATCTGGACTGGACAGGCTACTTGAGTTTTTTACAGGTTTCAGCAAAAAGGAAATGAAGGTTTGTCAGTTTGGACCAACAAATAAATAGCAGTGTGCAAGAAAGTCAAGAGGTGTACAGTTTATGCAATTGTAGAGTCCTGCAAGCTGCAGAAATTCAATTAAGTTGAAACATCACAACTTTGTGATTCATAAATTCATATAAACTACAGTATTTAAAATCAACCTGTGCAAGTAACACATTACAGGCAACTCTTCCTTCTGTACATTATGTAGTGTTAAGTAAAGTACTAATTTCCCAACTATTTTTTAATTTAACATACCGGTACACAAATTTTATTGAATTGCTGAAAATCTCTTCAAATTTAATGGTGGGAGGAAATTTTGATCTTCACTTACAAATTGTTAAGTCAAAACCCTAGGCTAGAGCTGGTCAGCTCTTCGACTTTAAAAACTTTGATTGATTATGCACATCATATAATGATTAACGCTTCTGAATATGAATCCCTAGTTTTTACAGTAAAGAGGTGTTTTTTTTTAATTTGTTGTTGTTTTTTCTTCCCCAAATTCAATGTTGCCACAATGTTTTTCTTAATCTTTGCCAACTTTGAGGTTAAAGGCTACATGTAGTCCACTTCCTGTCTACTAAAAAAACTTGAAACTTCTGACATGCATGAAACCTTTATGAGAGGTTTGGATCAGTTTGGATTCATGAAAGTTTTATACTGCCAAATAATGAATTACAACTGACACAAGTCACATAAGAATTCAAGGTTCCCCCCCCCCCCAAGTGTAAATTGCAGATGATCATCACCATGGCAGTATATCATTATCCTGATAATGCCACCACTGATCATGACATCTACCATTGCCATATGCTTTGTCTTCAACTTCTTCGAGTGCCTTGTCACTTGTTAAAACTACCTGACTTTTAGATTCGTCTGATACCAGTCTCTAATCTTTAACTCACCCCCCCCCCCCCTCCCGATTTTGACATCAGTGTAATTGCTAATTAATACCCTTCATGAACTTTGACATCTTGATCTTCCTGCTCTATGTACTGCCATCACCATTTATAATTGCTTTAACTTATCACACATCATCCTCATCGATTGTATCAGCAATATCAGCAATTCTGATTCTATCAGCATTAAATCCATTATACATGTAATTGATTTCAGCATCGATACAATCAACAATTTAAAAATCTTTATAATATAAATCATACTTGCCAAACTTTTCTTTCTTTCATCAACACCAGTCACCTTTACTACTAATTATCATTGATCAAAATCACAGATCACCATCATCAGCACCTTCATCATCATCACTACCACCACTCCCACCACCATCATTATGCATCATCAACATCATTATCACCAACATCATCATCATCACCAACATCATCATCATCAACATCATCATCATCACCATCATTATCACCAACATCACCAAAATCATCATCAATCGTCTCCTAATTCTGGGTCAGTTCAAACATTCACGCCTTCCGACTTCTTCTTCATCATCTTTTCATCTGCCTCCATCTTATTCTTACCTGGCCCAAATTGACAGTGACATTGACTTCATTGAAGCTCATCCCGCGGGATAGCGGAGGACTCTGCCACCATTTCTCTGTACCGTCGATTGCGTATTCGATAGAATGTGCCTTGGCGGGATCGCTGGGGTCACAATTATCACAATACTGCCCTTGGATGATAACATGTTCGCCGGGTCGGTAGATGTCAGCCGTATTTCCAGTAAGTTTGCAGTAAAGTTCTCCCTGCTCTCCAGGGGTAGCAAATCCCTCACCGCAGGTCGCAGTCGCCTCGATTTGACGTCCACGGGCAATGTTAAAATAAGGAGGATTCAATACTAATGTCTCGTTTTCATGGCTTGTGGCAGAAACGCAGCAAATAGCCGCGAAAAGGAGCTTTACGATTAGCCCCAACGCCATTTTCATGTCTCTCCTTCTCCGTTCTCTCGTTTAAACTGAAGTTTGGTAATTCGGGCGCGGCCAATTCCCCGGAACGGTACGGTCGCTCCACTATTCACTTCGCTAATCTAATCCCGGTGCGCTGTGTGCATGCTCAATACACACAAAAGTTTGGGGACTTTTAATGGCTTGTATTCTTTGCTCAAGGAGTCCACATTTTTACTGATCGGCCTGTAATTTGCGGTTCTCAGGAAATTCCAGGGGAACTGGGCCCCGTATTATAAAGATTCAGCGTAAGTTGGATTCATCATTATAATCCAGCGTATCTCACAATCAACTGTAACTCAATAGCCGATTTCCGTATTATAAACGCCCTTGGAAATCAAGCGTGAGTTACAATGGATTCACGGTGAAAAAACTATAGTTTATAATTAAAGAGGCGACTAGCGGCGAGGCTACGACTTGGCTCATGCGCAGTTGCACTATTTTGCTAAACAGTGTCGTCTATCTAGTCTACCATCGTCTGCGCAACAATGAACCCCAAGGAACCCAATTTCTGAGCTTGAAATTGTTTTTCGTAGCAATTCCGTAAGTACAAGTCATATTTATCACCCAATACGAAGAATAAATTTCATAACTCGACATCTATGTGCTTTTTTATTTGTCAATACTTTTCTGGCGGTTAAACAAAGATAGATTATGATAGCTCGTGTGCGAGTGATTGACCAGTTTCGTGCGCCCTGCAGTGGGCTAGCTAGAGTCGAAAGCGGAAGCTGCGTGTAGCGCCCGGGCTAGTGCCGGGCACTTTGGCACCGGTCACTACTGTCATCCGATGCTGTAATTATCCGGAGTTGGCTGTCGGTTTAATTAATTTTGAACCGAAAATCCAGTTTTATTGCAACCTAACTAACGAAACAGCAACTCCTGCAATAAACTGCAAGAACCAAAATAGTGTCTAGATTTCACTAGATCTAGACTCTGGACCTATCATTGGAAGTCACACTTTGCATGGGCATGGCCATGCCCATGGCTAAACTTAAACTTTAATTAAAGTTACTAAAATAAAGTCGATCGTCGACTAGTCTAGGGTCTAGACTTCTTAATTAAAGTCAGACTCGTCTAGATCTAGGCTAGACCGAATTTTCCGTCTCTTTCGTTCGTTAGCCTCTTATTGGGGTAGGGTCGGCCGGCTCTCTCTCTCTCTTCTCTCTTTAAGAGAGAGCCGGCCGACCCTACCCCAATAAGAGGCTAACGAACGAAAGAGACGGAAAATTCGGTCTAGATCTAGGCTAGACCGAATTTTCAGTCTCTTTCGTTAGTTAAGCCTCTTATTTGGGTAGGGTCCTCTCAGAGCCGACCCTACCCAAATAAGAGGCTTAACGAACAAAATTCGGTCTAGATCTAACTTTTTTAGGCCTAGGCTAGTTCTAGACCCTAGATCTACGTAAAAAATAAATAGTCTATGACTATGTAGGCCTAGACTCGGGCTAGACTAGACTACATTATTATTACTAGACTCTTAGTTTTGCTGGAGTGATCTAGACTAGAGTCTAGTCTAGATCTTTATTTTTTGCGTAGGGCCTAGTCTTGTGCAAACATAGATCTAGATACTAGATCTAGGCGTACTTACTGACTTTTGTTGTCAGTAACTGAACCTTGCTATTTTGCTACCGGGCCGGCCTGTCCTTGAATTTGAATGTCTCAAGTGATTCGCCCTCTCCCTCAATTAGACTGTGGGGCAAGGGCCAGTTAACCATCTAAAAAAAAAGTTTCGTAGTCCCATCTTTGGCAGAGAAAACTAACTATACCAAATGATTGTGATGAAGTTGCTGATGAGAAAACACTTTTGTTCTCCAAATTTCGTACACCCGTTGATGAGATAATCCGCTAATTAGTTTTATTGGATTTTAACAAGATTTCCTTGAAAAAGACTAGCGCCAACTATGGTAAATAAGCCATTTTGCTGATTCAAAGTTGATATTTCTTGATTATTTGTTTGCCAAATGTTTATTTCAGACCTCTATGAGACTGTTCAGGTGTGATTTTTCTGCGCAATTAATTTAATCCGCTAATTAGTTTTATTGGATTTTAACAAGATTTCCTTGAAAAAGACTAGCGCCAACTATGGTAAAATTGCCTTTTTGCCGATTCAAAAGGCATTCAAATTTGCTATTTCTTGATTATTTTTTGCAAAACATTTATTTCAGACCTCTATGAGACTGTTCAGGTATGATTTTTCTGCGCAATTAATTTATATTTATGCTGTTGGTGAACTTGAAAACACTAATTGCAATTTTCCATGTTTTTTTATATTTCAGCACGTCATCAGGACGAGTTTTGTTAAGCCCAAGTTATGTAATTTCTGGCATCTTGTTTAAGTTACCATCTGTTTGTATATTCATGTCACTCATTTAACTCTTCCTTTTTTCTCTATTTCTCTCTCTCTCATCACACACGTTTTTTCTTCTCTTCATGTCTCCTCTTAAAAATCTCTTTTTCTTCCCCTGTTGTTTTCTCCTTACTCTCCCTCTCTCCTTCATCATATTTTACCTCATTTAATTCAACATGTCTTATTGAGTTTCATCAACTGTGCAAACTCCTTCCAATCAAATCATCAATATTGTTGCTTTTAGATTCTTTTCCACTTCCCCGAAAAATATGTTGCTGTTCAAAACTTTGTTAATACTAATACTAGGTAGTACTAGACAGCAACACTGCTCATGGTCTGCATAGCATCAGTTTAGAACAATACAAATTTCAAAGAGAAACCTAACAACAAATTCATACCAAAACTGCCAATTAAATTATATTCTTCTCTGTTTAATTTGATTTTATTCATTATGTAAAATGAATTACCGCACTACCATTTTGTCAATGACATTTATCTACAAGTAGCTTATTACCGGGTACTTTTTCTAATACCGGTACTTGCCACTGCCAGTGAAATCAGAACTATGGTACATGTATGTTGTAATTTACAAATGCAATTTAAATTGAACTGCAAAGATTGTTAACAGTTTTTACATAAATATTGATGGAATTGAAATAAATTATGAAACATTGATAAGATGTGTCTAGCCATTTTTTTTTTTTTTTTTTTTTTTTTGGGGGGGGGGGGGGTTCAGAGAAAATGTCCAAAAATATGTTGATAGAAAAATGGCCAAAAAGCTGTTACTGTTGAGGAATTCATAAATTGTAAATATTTGGATTAGAACAAGTGTCCAAAGAGTGTGATGGAAAGTTTGAAACGACCCATACATTTGAACGTAATAAAGTTTTATATTTGACTATACATCTTGGCAATGCTTCAACATGGCAAAATACATGTATGCATAATAAATAATAAATATCCATATTATTATTATTATTATGAAACAAATGAGCAGGCAATGCAAGTACAATAGTACATTACTGTAAGTGATTACTGGTAATATTACTGTTAGCGAAATAATTCATTTTGCTTTCCTTGATACAATTCTTATAATCAATATAATTATCAGGTCTGGAATAAATAGGGAACTGTAGGACATCGTTTCCTTGACATTTGAAGGAAAATGTTTGCCTCTTGATGAAATAAAAATTGGAACAGTTTGTAACAATCAAACCTTGTGAGATTCATTTTGGCATCCCAAAGAAAAATTTGTATTGTATTCCTAGGAAATAAAAACATTTTTCCAGCTCTGAAATTATATCTTTACATATATTTATTATATTCTTATATTACAGGTGCACATAATGTATATGTAAAACACCCCAGTCGTCCCATACATTTGTATATGTCTATTCATGAAAGGTTGGTTATTTTGTACAAATTTACAATGGAACCATAGGGATATAAAAATCGTGCTCAATTTTTTTTTAAATCCCCAAATTGAATAAGAAATATCAGAGAAAAAGTTTCCCAATGATCTTGCCTTTGTTCTTTTTAATTTTGTCATATATATTTGTTGTTATCAATAGAACCAGTTAATGTTGAAAAATCTGCTGATAAACAGCAAAAAATATTGCATACATTTAGTGCTCAATATGAACGGCGTAAATTTTATACTGATGGTCTCAAATAGGTCCAACAAATCAAAGCTGGCAGATGAGCGCCGAGATTGTAGACTCCTACACAGCTTCTTAGGTTGTGGAGGGATATCAGATGGATCTGGGGAAAAAAGAATATAAAACACTTGGTCAAAAACAAAGCTCATATCAAAAATTGGCGATAGCTTTGCTGTCATTTCAAAAATTTCAGATAGCTTTGGCGTCTTTTGAAAATTCGTTAAATGTTTCAAAAACAAAAATTCATATTAGATCTAGTCTATAAGTTATTTTAGTTTTTTCTATTTAAAAAAGTCAAAAATTAAAATTGGTGATACTGATAGCTCGACAGTCGCCATGTCTATCTTCATGTTAGAAAAAGTGCCCCTTGTCTAAATAGGCTTTGTATTTTGTCCCCTAGTGTGCAACTATAATGGCTTAATCATATGCACTGATTACAAAAAATGTAAACAACGCAGCACATCCCGGCAGAAAATATAAACCAGTTTAAAATAATGCTGTTCTGACCAGGCCAATACGTTAAACTAACTAGGAAGGCACGTCTAAAGTTAAGTAAAGCCTGGCTCAATGCGTCCATCTTGTCCGACATTTTTTTTTGTTTTCCATTATTATAATTTACAGCTAGGGAGGGTCTACATGTACGTACATGATTACATCAATGATATGACAAACACAATAGATGTCAACTCACAGAGGCATTGTGAACAATTCAAACAACCGACAAACTTCATCATTCAAGCTCCATCAATCATGCATGAATGAAGGGCCTAAATCCAGGCCTAGCCCATAGGCCTAGAGCTAGGCCTAGAGCCTAGTCCTAGAGGGTCTAGACTCTAGATAGATCTATCTAGATCTAGATCTAGATCTAGACTAATTAAAGTTTTTTGTTTTAAATAATGAGGCTAGATCAAAGTCGAAGGCAGGGCCTTAATTTTTGCTGGGTTATCATGGTTATTGCAAACAAAGAGATTGAAACTCACCTTCAAATTCAGTCTTGTCAGAATCTCGAGGTATTTTACGGAGAAAAGTGCAAAATTGCGACGGATTTCCTTGCCAATGTCGCCCGTATTGAACCGTATACAGCGACAGTACCAGTGCAGTGCAAGTTACAACATTGTCATTTGCACTGCACTGCACTGGTACTGTCGCTGTACGGTTCAGTACGGGCGACATTGGCAAGGAAATCCGTCGCAAATTTGCTCTTTTTTCCGTCCGTATTTTTCAAAATCTCAGCAGAAGCAAAAGCTTTGGACCATTTTGTGTCTGTAAATTCTTTCAAAACGACATCATTCACAGTCGGGAAGTGAATAAAACACCTCTTTATCTCTGTGACGAAGCTTCATCGGCGTCATCCCCCATTATGGTTGTTAGATGTTTCTATGTAGCGAACGAGGACAATGACGTAGGGAAAATCCCGCCTCGTGATTGGTTGAATTGGACACACCTCCGATTTCCCGGCATATTACCCACGAATATTAGGAGGCAACATAATTATTATCTTTAATTAGTTTTCACGAAAAACCGTAAAGAAAATGAGGAGAACAAACGGTAAATATGTTTGTAATAATTTTCTTTATATTTTCATACTGGTTTGGTTGACTGCCACTGATGGGACTACGAAACATCACAATACAGTGACTTGCCCTACAGTCTAAATGCCTTGTGGTCCAGTAGTTGTACCCGATAAACCCCCCACCTGAAATAAACAGTTAGATCTAGTCCAAGTACTGATTTTGTATTGTGACAAAGTGACCAGATTTGATTACAAAATCAGACAGTACTAATTGCATGGACTAGATCGAGATCTAGGCCTAACTCACTGTGATACTCGCAGCTGTCTTAACCCTATGTTATTTTTTCTTTCAAGTCTTACACATCTTCAAAAACAATTTTTTTGAAAATGCTCATCAGTGCTATGATCATACTCATTTTTTTAATTCTAAGAATTAACCCCCCCCCCCCCCCCTCCCCCATTCACTTTTACAGGAAAATGTACGGAGAGACTTGTTGCAGTACCAAATGCTTGCCTTCTTTGAGTATGTGCTTGAAACAATGTCCTGGAGAGAACGGACCACCATGCACCATGAGAGAAGGTAAATATATTTATCTTTGATCTTATAACTTGATCTGTGTAGTTTTGTCAAGTAAAAGAAAATTTTGAAATGGGGGAGGTCAAGGCCAAGTTGGAGGGGGATGCAAAGGGCTGGTTTGAGAAGATCCTTTCAGGGGGGTGTCTATGTGCAGGCGCGGATCCAGGATTTCTTAGGGGGGGGAAGCCAAATTTGCATGCTGAAATTTGAAAATTGTGCCGGCCAATATTTCGCTCAATGGAGGGGGGGGGGGGGGGGGTAGTGAGCACTAATTTCCTTTTTCTTTTCTTTTGCTCTCGAAAATTTGAAAATCGTGCAGGTCGATAACTAGCTCATTGGGGGTGGGGTAGTGAGCACTAATTTTTTTTGGGGGGGGGGGCCTTCGCAAATTTGAAAAATTGCACCCCCCCCCCCCCCCCCCCCCCTTGATCTGCCACTGTGTCTATGTGCCGGTATGCTTTAACAAGTATAGTTGTCTACTATCAAGTTGCTGTAGTGTTTATTCAAAGCGTATTTTATTTTCAAATATATCCCTTTTTAGAATTAACATTTATAGCTCATGTAGAAAGGGGGAGGGAAATCCAATACATGGAAAGGAATGACAAGCAAAAAGAATACATAGATATAATTGACCTTCGAATTTTGCTAAAAGAGTAAACATTGAAGAAAACTAAAATATTAAATAATGCTATTTCTTTTTGTATTTTCTTACATATATTATCAATATTTATTGAAATGTTTATAATCTGTTCCAGGAATTGAGAAGGACAGCTTCCTGTCAAGAGATCTTGGGGTGCCTTGAGGTTCCAGCCTTGAATTTCTGCCCTTTACCTTAAAGCGATGGCCTCTTGTAGGAGCAAAGCACAATGGACTGGTAATTCATAATAAATATTACATGTTTTTTAACCAATCTGGGAAAGAAATAGAGATAATACCAATTAAAAGATGTATGCGATTTTTACGACATTGGCAATTGTTTACTGGTTATGCTGTAACACAAAATTAATTCTAAACCTTAATTCTAGATCTATTGCAAAACATAAATGTATTAAAACATTGCGAGACTTAAAGTAAGGTAACCCTAAATCCCTTTTTACATACTGGTGTTGTTCAAAGTTGATATTTTATTACACCCTTACTTCAAGTTCTAAAATTTCTGCAAAAACATACCCTGCTGTTCACTTTATAATTATTATTTAACACTGTTTTCATGAACATGCCATAAAAATGAATTCATTGTATGTCGCTATACAAACAGGTGCCTGTACGTGTAATGCAGAAGCTCATGATGATATGGTAGACAAGACAAGGACCTTGCTGTCTAAAGCTCAGAGTCCAGATGACAGAGTCAGAACTACATGTAAGTTGCCCCATAGAAGAGCATGAAATTTCAGTTGCAATAGTCAACCAACCCATCCCACTTTCACAATATATTCTCTAGACAACAGAAACGGTCTACATTCAACATTGGCTTTAGTGATTAAGAAAGGCTACAGAAAATGATTTAATCTCCTTTAACAATATAGTAATTTTTTTATAATGATTTTTTAGAATTGAAATTGTTATTAATTAAATTATTTATTTATTTATTTTTTGATTATTTATTTATTATTATTATTATTATTATTATTTGTGTTGGGGGGGGGGGGGGGGTCAGCCTAGCGACACAAGGCCTTATTATCGCATATGGCTATATCCAGGAGGTAGTCTCCCCAGAAGTGTAATAAATAACAAATATGTTTGTTTACCGGTACAAAAAAAAAGCATGACAAAAAAGGAATGTACTCCTGTCAAGCAAACAGCATGTTAATGATAATAATAATAGTGTAAATGTATAGAGACATACAATGAATTCATTTTCATGGCATGTTCATGAAAGCAGTGTAAAATAATAATTATAAAGTGAACACACACTCCGGGGTGCTCATGGCTCTAGCTCTGCAACAGATCTCTTTAGTACAAGTAAAGTAAATGTTTATTTGATAATTATACTATCAGAAACTCAAAAACAATTTTGCAACATTATATAAAACTAATAGCCTTTTGAAGATTACTAGAAGAAGTAGAAGAAAAAAAGGAGAAGAAATACACTGATGATGTCAGCTTTACATCTTAAAGTGCTTGTACAATATTTGAAAATGTTTTTTTTTTCTTTTCACTAATCTTTTGTTCATAAACAGCCAGCTTGTCAGAATTGGTTACAAAGATGCAAATGGACTTGTCTTCAGTAGTGGCTAAAGAGGAGCAGTCAGCAGAAGTAGCGTACAACTCCAAAACAATGTGGATACCTCTCTCAAGTTCATCTGTAATCAGACAGATGGCTCTTCAGGAATCAAGATGAGACAGTGGAGGTAGAGGAGTATGTGAACCTCCTGACTGTGGACTACTTGCATCATACATGTACTAAATTAATGGATTGAAGCACTACTGCACAAAACTCGACCAGTCATGCTTGAACAAATCGTAATAAACACTTGGTGAAGCATTGATTTATGTAACTGGTATTAGCCTTAAGGTACAGTTAAGCTTCTAAATTTGATAAGAAACTTCAAGAACCTCAAGCTGCAACCCCCCCCCCCCTGCTCTTCTGTAAACCCTTCGAGCGAGGGATCAAATGAATTAAAATCCAAACTTAATTACTAATGAATTGATCTGTTAAATATTGTCATCATTTCAGGATAGTTCTTTGTGTGGAGATCAGTGAATGAATATTTCAATGTACAATGCAAGTGAGGTGTCTATCTTCATTGGACATGAAGGCTGGTTTTCAAGGAGAGAAGCAAGATAGATTGATGTGAACTTAATGACAGGGAATGTTTCCCTGTATTGTCGGATTGAGGTTTGAATGGCATGGATGTTGAATAATGTGAAGTTAGTGAACAGAATGGCAGAATATACTGAATTTGTACACCAGCCTATGGGAAATTTAAAAAATTGCTTTATTTGAACACTTTTGTACACAGGTCTACGGAAAAACAAAGCAATAACAACATTTACCGCACCTCAAGGAGCTGCGGTAAATGTTACCGTTGATATGACTGTTAAACTACAATTCCTGGCTGTGGGATGACTTAATGCAAGTTGATCCACGAGCCCTTGTGAACCTGTATTTCCGCCAGATATCACTGTCGGTCCTATCCAGAGGGTCTACTCTGTCTCGGAAGACTCATTCCCTCCGTAGTTGCCTACCGGCCTCTTCCTGCAGGACTAGCAGTATGGCTGCCATCTTCGATTGTAACTTACCACTTGATAAAAATCCAGCGGAAAGATACAATCAATTATAAGAGATCCGCCGGATTTTCCGCTTGATTTCAAGCGGAACTTTCTTTATAATACGCGTTATCAAACTTCCGCTTGATTTAAAAAGATCCGCTGGATTTGTCAAAGATCCGCCTGATTTGTCAAAGTTCCGCTTGATTTATTAAACTTCCGCTTGATCATGAATCTTTATAATACGGGTTATCCAACTTCCGCTTGATTTAAAGAGATCCGCTGGATTTGTCAAAGATCCGCTGGATTTATCCAACTTCCGCTGGATTTATCCAACTTCCGCTTGATTATAAATCTTTATAATACGGGGCCCAGGTATCATAAGCAGATAGACAGATAGAAATATCCATCTTTGGCCTGTTTTTAAAAATTCCATTGTGCCCTCTTTGAAGGCCATTCGGGTAGTATCATGAATAAAAAATAACAATTTAAATATGCCATTTTCGTAATATAACCAAATTTATTGCATAAGTTTGTAAGAAGTGCCTCTATACATCTTATTTTATTCACCTGATAAGAATAAAAGTATTCCAATAGTCAGAATGCAAACTGCATATATCAAGTGTTGCTAGGTAGGGAAATCCATAATGTGTGTCCTACTCCTGGCAACATCTAATGTATGCAAGTCGAATTCTGTCTATTGAAATACTATTATTCTTCTCAGGTTAATGAAATAGTTTGTATCGAGGAGCTTCACAAAGACGTATGTATTAAATTTGGTTACATTACGAAATTGGCCTATTAAAATTGCTTTCAAAGAAAAACATGACACGTCGTAGTAAAATCAATTTGCATATTTGCCCGGTGTAACCATCATGTGTGTATTTAAAGTAATGCACCAACTTTGCCATGAAACTTGATAAGTAGGCCCATGGTTACACCAAGGAGTGACAATTCTCAATCTAACTCCTAGCTTATAGCCCTTTGAAGGGGGGGTGTTGTAGTGATAGATCAAAGCACAATCCGCCCGCACCCCTCCCCCCCCCCCCCCGTTAAAAAAGATTGAAGGTTACCTGTAATTAAAAAGTAAAATGTTAACCCTTTGACTAAGGCTGAGTAGCCCATGCCCACCCCATGCCCAATACGATATACGGGGATGTGCCGCTCTAGCCGGGTAGACCTACTTTTTTTGCAAAAAAAATCCCTTAAAGCCCCACTCCGACCGTTACTTCATGCGCCCTCTAATATAGAAAACAATATAAATCGGTACCTTTTGGTCCCCCATAATCCTCTTTGTATAAGGTTAATTGAGAGCTGATTTGATGAGATAACCACCAGTCAGTGACCTTGCAGGAAGGTATAATCCCCCTGGCCAAACAGGTCACAGACGTGTGAGACTTTGTGAGTGCAAAATCCCTAACTTAGTGCCCCCACTTTTCCAGATCTTGGCCTCAAACATGGGTAACTATTTTCTTCAGGATAATCTTACCCATCAAAATTCTCGCTAATAAAGTGAAAATTCCAGAAGATGCTAAATCCCGCAAAAAAAATGAAGTCGTTTTGTTTTTCATTCAAAGTCCGGGTGGGAAGTACAAAAAAGCGTGCAACGTTTAAAAGAAATTAGAGAAAACAACAAACAGCTGAAACTGGGAAAGCTGAACATCACGATAAAAAGTAAATCTCTAAAAGTTTAAATCATTCATGCAAAATAATGGGTTGCGTTTTAAATGGAAGTCCGATGAATGGCTACCATTTTCTGCCAATGGCCCTAAAAACTAAAGCTTCACGCCTTTCCTTTTTCTGTTTCTGTGTTTTACTTCTTCTTCTTCCTCAGTTCTTCTTCCTCTTCTTCTCGATCCTCTTCTTTTTTTCTCTTTTTTTTTCTTCTTCTTCAAATTATACTTCTTCTTTTTCAAGAACGAAAGTTGTAAAGAGTCATCGCTAAATTATTCATTTTTAAGTTGTGAATTGAATCAGTGATTTGAGTCAAATGAATGTTAAAAATGTCCCCTTAGGCCTACCCCCTTCCCCCCTCACCCCCATTCCCATATCAGGTAGGAAATTGCGCTAGTATTATTTTAACCAACCATGAACAACTTGCAAATCAATTTTGGTTGTTTCGAGCAAAGCATTTTTGTGATAAAGATGAGCAAAAGGGGAGAAAACTCTGTCGAAGTAAACAGTAATAAT
Source organism: Strongylocentrotus droebachiensis (assembly GCA_035222895.1). Lineage (NCBI taxonomy): Eukaryota > Metazoa > Echinodermata > Echinoidea > Camarodonta > Strongylocentrotidae > Strongylocentrotus > Strongylocentrotus droebachiensis. The sequence goes on from JAVYIG010000707.1 coordinate 367,407, forward strand.
GAGACATGAGTAGTAAAGAGTAACTTGAAATCTGCAATTCATTCAAGAACGAAGAAACATTTAAAAAATAGATTGTGAGAACAATATTTACGACGATGCGCGTTTCAGCTTTAGAGAGGGCGCTCTTAATCTAAAGAATCTGGAGATTTATGAGGGCCATAGAGCTATATTATATAAGCTCTATGATAAGGGATTGTCTGCTGAAGTATTGTTTGTTCTTTAGCTTGTCCCTTTATATTATATTTTATTATTTTGTGTTATCGTTTATGGAAAAATATGGTTGAGCTAAGAACCAAACATCCCGAATTTATATACGGCACATGTATTTTGGAAGATGGAAGAACATAGGCTAAACAAATGAAGGAGGGCATTTTCTAAGGCGAGATTCTATAACACTCATTTGTGGGGTGCAACTTGGGGGACGGGGGGAATTGATGGGTTTTTTAATTCGTTTCTACAAGTGCCCTGATCGAATTAATTTATAATTAAGAAAAATTGAGAGGGAAATCAATTACTTTTTTTTAGGGGGGAGGTTAAAGCCCCCCGAAGCAAGTACGTGAGATGGTCTACGCATGCCATTTTTCTTTCTTGTCCCTTTTTCTCCAGGTTCCCCCAATTTCTCTTTTCTCTTATTTTCACCCTCGATTTTTGTTGTTGTGGGGGGGGGGTGGCACATGCTCCACATAGCTACGTCACTCACTTCCATGTGGAGATGCCCCTAGCAGTTTGGTGATGTCAGTTGATTTATTCAAACAAAGTCGTTTTATTCCTATGATATAACTATCTTTCCATGCATGCATCATGGAGAACTTAAAAATCACAAGCGTAATAAAATGGAATTAAATACCTTTTTTGTTATGACAGATATCATTTTATTGTCGCTCTATAGTTGGTTTTTAAAGTTTTTATAGTTCTTTAAGTTTTGAATTCCTAAAGATTTGGAGAAGGCAGAAATGCATGGACATAGTTATGTGAGCCTAAATATTTACAACAGTTCGATTGTCATTTTTCACTGGGTGGAGGGGAAGGGCGCTTTGATTGGAGGCATTCGAAATGTATTCTCTACTTCCAATGAAAAGGGAGCAATTAACCGCCCTTTTGCCTACCCCCTATCCCTGTGATTCAGTAAGTTGATCAAGTGATAATTCGTTTCTAAAGCTTAACGGCTCAGCATCGACAAGGGGGGGGGGGCCTTAGGAAAATACTGTTAGCATATGGCATAACGCAACCCCCCCCCCTAATGCAGTAGAGGTATTTATACATTTTTTTTAAAATTAGTTTATTTGTTCCATTTGGCCCCTGCCTTTCAACTGGCATCATCCCCGACAGGGATGATGCCCAACGCAGTTGGCATAATGATTGCTCACAACCGCTTATGCAAATTCACCATAATAAAACGTTTTTTGACTTGGAATCTTGGAAATAGTAGCAGCCTATATACACCCCTTCACCTCAAATAAAATCCGTACAACTGTACAAGGATTTCCGTTTTGTTATTTGTACATCAAACAATGCAGGGGCGGATCCAGATCAATAAATGGCCGAGGTTCCCGACTTCTAATTTTCCAGCTATATATCTCGGAAAAAAGGCGCCCTCATCTCATCTACTGCCCTCATTTCAAAGGCTTCTACAATCCACGTGGGGGGAGGGGGGGGGGGGGGTACTTACATATTAAGACATAATGTGCCGCTCTATAAATGGATCGCTTTTTCACAAAAAAAACCTAAACATGGGTCCCATTAAACAAAAATATCACTAAACATGGGTCCGTTTTTTAAAAAATATTCGGGTTTTTAAGACACTCGAAACTTATGGAAAATGGGCATAACTGCGATAAAAATCCACAAAAATAATAATTGGTAGCGGGTTTCGAGGCTTGAGCGGCACACCCCCATCCAAAACAAACTCTGAGTACCCCCCTCCCCCCCCCCCCACCCGGGTCTACAACGGTCAAGGGTGAATTCGCCGGGCGTACAAGGGATTGGAGGGACGCGTGTCTTATCAGTGGGGGGGGGGGGGGGCAGTGGCGGATCCGGGGCCAAGATTTCCCGATAGGGGGGGGGGGGGGGGTAATGAGCATAATTTGTTCTCCTTTCGTTTTTGCCACCTGAAATTTGAATATCGCGCACACCGTTATTTTTGCTCAGTTGGGGGGGGGGGGTGTGTGATCACTTACTAAATTAAAAAAAAAAAAAAAAAAAAAACAGGGGGGCCGGGAGGCCGGGCCCATCGCCCCCCCCCCCCCGTGGATTCGCGCCTGGGGGGGGGGGGCGGTGTCCATCCCTTTATCTTTTGAGCCTACATCCACCACTCCAACGAAAACCCCTTGAACATTTACAGAATATCATTTCGCAATTTCTTGATGTTGAAACTCAGCGTGGATGTATCAATAACATCGCAAATGTTACGCTTACGTGGCTGCGGAGGATGTAATTGGTAGCTTCGCACAAGTCTTTTGTTTATTGTCATTAAAATCCAAGTACATTTGAAGGGAAATTTAAAATCATAAATGGATATTGAATAAAACGAAGAACTATTTTTATGTATATGCCTGTGCAAAATAGATAAGAGTTAAATTCAAATGAAAAAGAAAATAATTGCTGATTTGATAGATATTACAAACGACTGGAACAAGTCTAGTTTGTGCGTCACTACGTACGTACGTGTACAAAATCAGCCATTTATGTTTTGCACGCTAAAAATCATGCAGTGACACGAATGAAACTTGTGAACAGCTGGTGAACTTGAAAACGAAAACGAACTCCTAAATGACTACGAATTTCACGAGTTTTAGGTGACGGTTGATAACCCAACATGGATGTCCAAAGCGTCGTTCCACCGCACATTACAATCCCGGTTTTAGCGGTGATTGTTCTGGTTTGTCTTGTCTTCATGTTCGGATTTCGCATGACGAGTCCGCAGCCACCGAGTTTCGATTTTGATGATGAATCCAATGACAAGAAATCAAGACGCGGCAGAAAGAGAGTGACCTCGGTATGTTTATTAATCTCTCTAAACTTTATAGCTTATATATAGAATTTGACGATGTGAAATGCTGTTCTATGTATAATCTAGTGTGCATTGCTCAGGTGTGTTAGAAATGAACTCTTTTTGTAGTTGTGATCGTTCTTCAAATCAAAGTTCAACAAATGCAAAATTCAATTCAATTTCAACATCTGTTCATGTCTGTCATTTTTTCAGCCATCTTTCCATCAAATAAAGACTTTTAAGTGTTATCAAAATCTGAAAATGAATATCAAATGATTGAAGCAGATTTACATGGTCAAAATCGCAATCTGTTTCATGTTATGAATGTCGGGAATCTTCGTTGTGAGAGAAGTTTCTTACAAAAAAATGGCAGTAACTTTGTCTCTGACTCTGAGAGTGTTTGAGCTTGGCTGCATTCGATCCCAGTTTGCTAATTTATAGTAGGGAATCATAGGATAACATTCTTTCCAGGCTATTTTTCTATGTTAGGCAGAAACAGGAGAGTTACCTAGAGTCTTTAATATACATATGTAAGTTGTCTGAAGAATCTGATGCTTTTAAGTTGTGAATACATTGAATACCAAAAATTCTGGAATAAAGCCGTCTCCAGCTACCAAGCTCTCAGGTCTAACTTCAAGGGGGGGGGGGGGATGTCCCAGCTTCCGGGTCTTGCAACATAGTCGTTTTACATCTGTATCTAGCTTGCTGGGTCATATCAGGAATGTCATAATTGGAATGTGATAATTGGAAGTATGGAGTTTGAATGTTGCGACTTCATATCATCTTTTTTATTGAGATCACAGACAAAAAATAACTTAAAACACAAAGACAAATTTGAGTTCTGGTCTTCTGCTCATGCAATTGTATGAGCCAGAGCCAGAAGGGCGTTAAATCTGTAGCTAAATATTTGGGTTAAAGATAAACTCCAGTACTGGTAAAAAAATTAAAAAAATTCTCACAGAATCAAACGAAACTTACACTGAATGTTCAAGATTACAAATAAATGACATGTGCCAAACAATTTTGGAAGAAAATGTATACTGGCTGAGTAATGAGCATAGAAAGACAAGGAAACCAAGGTAGTACCATCCCCGACACCATGTGTGTTGTCCCATATATAGCTTTCTATGTGAGTGTTTGTTACTTTACCAAGACTCGGTCAAATTTATTATGATTTTGATGACTCCAGAACCTTGCAGTGCACACCAATACTTACATGCTACATGATCAACTGTTTCTGATCCTTTCACACCTTTTCTTTCACAATGCAATCGCATTACCAGTACTAAAGTTTATCTTTAATGCCTTTCTTGCTCCAAACAGATGATATATGCATGTCTTGTGGGAAATGTAAGCCTAACCATGCAGACTGAACTTGTTTTATCTTCACAGAAGCCAGAGAAAGCAAGTACCAATGGGTCAGTACCCACACAGAAAGAGAACCGGGAGAAGGTAGCACCAGTCAAGACATCTCCAAGCAGTAGCAGTAGCAATGCCTCCCCTAAGAAGGCTAAGCCAGCAGTACCTAAGATCACGACTAATAACAGTGCCGCAAAGCAGAAGAAGACCAATGAGGGGGCTGGCAAGCAGAAGCCGAAGGAGGAGCAAGAAGGAGGCAAGTATTCAAAACGGGTCAAGCTTGCTATCCTTAAGGACCACAATTCATAAGGACCGCTATCCATAAGGACCGCTATTCATAAGGACCGCTATCCATAAGGACCGCTATCCATAAGGACCGCTATCCATAAGGACCGCTATCCATAATGACCGCTATTCATAATGACCGCTATTCATAAGGACCGCTTTTCATAAGGACCGCTTTTCATAAGGACCGCAATTCATAAGGACCGCTATTCATAAGGACCGCTATTCATAAGGACCGCTATCCATAAGGACCGCTATTCATAAGGACTGCTATTTATAAGGACCGCTATTCATAAGGACCGCTATTCATAAAGACCGCTATTAATAAGGACCGCTGTCCATAAGGACCACTGTCCATAAGGACCGCTATTCATAAGGACCGCTTTTCATAAGGACCGCTATCCATAAGGACCGCTATCCATAAGGACCGCTGTCCATAAGGACCGCTATTCATAAGGACCGCTTTTCATAAGGACCGCTATCCATAAGGACCGCTATTCATAAGGACCGCTATCCATAAGGGCCACTGTCCATAAGGACTGCAATTCATAAGGACCGCTATTCATAAGGACCATTTTTGATAAGGACCGCTGTCCATATAACGTGTAACAAAACTAATAGCGATCCTTTATGAATAGCGGCCCTTCTTAATAGCGAGCAAACCATAGCCAATATACCTCGCCACTCATAAGGACTGCCATTCTCATAAGGAACACCATTCATAAGGAACACCATTCACAAGGAACACCATTCATAAGGATCGCAATCCATAGCGCGCGACTAAATGAATAGCGGTCTTTTATAATTTGTAACTTCAACCCTTGACTAAACACTTTACCCTTCACTAACCCATGTCCAAAGTACATGTACATGTATGGAGGTATAGAGAATTTGGAACGGACAGGAGAAATTGAGAGGAAGAGGACTTTTAGAGAAGTAGAGGAAGAAAAAGGTTTTATTTTAGCCAGCTTTAAAAAAAAGGTATCCATAAAGGGGCCACCATTATATGATGTGGATTTAAAAAAGTGTATTGGGTATCTTCTTAATTATCATGTGGAGATGGTACTCATGGTTCTTTACAATGTCGGTAGCAACAGTGTTGATGCAAAATTTGTCATGAAACAACCACAAACCAAACAAGTATAATGTACTTCTCATCGCTCAAATCCGGATGTGATCAAAATCATGATATCATCCCGTGCTGTTGTTTAGTCATTTGCTTCTAAGATGAAATTGTAGTGCTTAATTGCTGTTTTTCGTTAATGATAAATAATAATAATAAGATATTAATAATACATTTTATTTCTAGAGCGCTTAATGCAATATGTTTGTAAGCGCTTTACAAAAAATGGCAATTCTCAGATAATAGTACAATCAATATCATATTTACAAACTATGATATAATTATCAACCTACATGTACATGTATGTACATTAGTTAAAAATACATAGCACAGATACATCCAGTCAATACATTAACATACAATAGAATACCATTAATTTTAGGCCCAAAACATTACAAATTCAAATTAAGGCAATTACATACAGTAGTGTACCGTGATAATGATACTAATATAATTCACCTAGTCAACAATGCTGGTAGTCTGTAGCCCTGCTTTGCCAATTATGATATATTATACAACGCCTACTAGATTCTTGCAACCTCATTGGTCAATTCTTGATCACATGACATGCGCTAAAAGTACCATTGAACGGCATCATTGACGTGGAGTGCAATTTCGTTTGATCTTTTCGCACCATTGCACTCTGACGTCACTAACGATGTCCAAAGTATATGGTGAGCTAAGTGACGTCAGAGTGCAATGGTGCAAAAGGATCAAACGAAATTGCACTCCGCGTAACAATAAACATAAAGGTTTGTACGCGCGGCGCATGGTACGCGCGTGGTTTGCTGCCTGCTTAATAGTGCACCCTCATTATCAGCAATTTCATAAATGGAAAACAAACAAAAATCGCTAAAATTTAGGCCTAGGAAAACTGTTTTAAGCCCGTTAACGTCCGAGGTGTTGTATAAAACAAATAGTGAATGGTCTTTATTCGTGCAATGGAACAATATTTTGCATTCGGTGAAAGATGAGACGCTCCATTCAACTCGGCTGCGCCTCGTTGAATATAGCGTCTCTTATCTTTCACCTTTTGCAAAATCTTGTTCCATTGCACTCATGACCATTCACTATTTGTATACATGTAGAGCCAAAGCGGGGCTCAACATTAAAAGGTCACAGGACCCTTGGACACATAGGCGTCTAAAATTTCAATCAAGACCCTCAAAATTTAAAAATGTTATATCGGTCTCAACTCTCATGCATACAAACTCTAGAATTTAACCCAGATGCCCTTCAAAAATGGAGCCCTGGCTATAGGTGTTTGTTTTTGTTTTATTCTTATTTTCAATTTTTATATTTGATATTCTATTTATGGTACCAGGCTAAATCTTGTAAATTTACAAGTGCTAACAGCAAAAATCTGAGGCCTCCCATTATTTCAGTTCTTGTTATTTCTTCCTATCTTGAGTGAATTTGGAATTGAGGAAAGTTATGTCTAAAGCTGCGTGTATAGTATTACCCAGTGTTGAAAAATAGAAGAAGGAAAAAAACAGACAATGTATAAAAGTCAGCTTGTGCTTCAAAGCAGACCTTTCTGAATCCTGTTCAGGAAATGAGAGCTGTCTATGTTGATCATAAAGTATCGCATTGTCGCTTTCCATTCCAATTTTAACAAGTGAAACAAGTCTACACAGTCTAATCTTGAAAAATAAAGCAATCAGTCAGGTGGTTTTGATCAATTCTAAAGTTGCTTTATCACCACTCAATTTATAATTAACACAAACGGGTTGAATTTACACTTGCACAGTATTTACTTTTGTTGTATTTAATTATGTTGATCCAAATTTATTTATTTTTCTTCACACAGTCACAGTTAACAGAGTAAATGGGAGGGGAAAAAAAAAATCAATGATTTTACAAAATGGTGTTTGGGATGTGTAGAATAGGTCCATACATGTATACAGAAAAATACAATTGTCTTGTAGCAGGGCTTGACTTTATCAGCCCCCCCCCCCCCCCCCTCCGAGACTCAGTGGTGCCCCTAATCTAAGTCCATCCCTTCAAATTCAAATTGCATACAAGCCCTACATACAGTATAAAATCAGAAAACCCATTACAGGGTAGTAGGTAGCGTTTCACATAGACTAAGATCCCGTTCTCACTCACTTTGAAAGTGGTCTTTAGTTAGACCGCTCCAGAGGAACGGGTCTTGAACGGTTTGCGAGCGTTCACACTCCGAGCAGTTTTTATGGCTCAAACCGCTCCACGAGTCAAAGTGGTCTTGTTGCTATGGCAGCTCAGGTAGGCGGGTCAATTTTTCGCGCGCGGAATCCAAACCGTATGTACCGTACTACATGTTTCGCACCGAAGGTCACTAGCTCACTTCCGTTCAAAGTACGCTTTCCGTTCACATTGCACGTTAGAACGCTCTGGAGCGCTCTTAATAAGTCCCGCTCCTCAAGACCACCTCGGAAGGTGGTCTTCTGGAGCGGTCCAGAAGTCCGCTTCCTGGACCACTTTGACCGTTCTCACTCACCTAAGAACCGCTCCTGAGGAATGGGGCTTAGTTAGAGCGCTCCAGAGCCCTCTAACGAAGTGAGTGAGAACGGGGTCTAAGATTTAAGTTGGACTTAACTATGGCAGGCCGTTAATGCCACTGGTTGATTTCACCATTATGATCTTTAGATAATATCTTTACATTCAATGATGAATTATCAAAAAAAAGTAAAAATTCTGTAGATATGTGACCATGATTGGTACGTCCCTTTAGAGAGCAAACAGTGGCAAGAACCTGCCATCGTTTAGACAAACTTAAAGTCAATCTTAGTCTTTGTGAAACAACCCCCTGGTCTCTTTTGGACAAATCTTACATCGCTTGAGACTTGAGTACCGGTAACAAGTATGTTTATGTTATCATGGTTGGTATGTGGGTGGAGAGATTCCAAGGCGTATTTCGCGGTGAAAGTTTCTTGGAAAATCTGAGTCATCAGATTCTCCACAGGGCATCAATATTCTCCAACAGTTTTCTGTTTGTATTTAATCTGAGGCTAATAAGACGTACATAGTTAGTTGCCTTGATGTTTAAGAGTTGAAAATTACTGATGAATGAGGAGAAATTGAGAATTATTGAATTTAAGCGCCAGCCATGCGGTATTTATTTGATAAAGTAAATTTCATACATATCAGAATTCAAGAATTTAAGTACAGTTGCCTCCATGAGTGCCTTACATTAATACATTTTTTTGTAAATGTTCATTTTATTCAATGAAAGTACATATCACTGATGTCAATATTTTATGCTATAAAAGTACCCAAACATGTACACACATGTACATTTCGTGTAGACTGGGAAGTTTGGGTTTGCATTAGGTGAGTGTATAATATTAAAGATCCATTTGAATTAGTTATAGTTGACATCCTTCAAGAAATACTATGACAATGATGACAGTATTGATATTGAAGGAAAAAAAGAAGAAAATAACAGATTTACATGAACACACATGTCATTTTTTCTTCTTCTCAGAAAAAATAAATCACATACATGTATAAATGCCTAAAATATTTGTACATACATGTAATGTAGTCCAATATAATATTTTGCTTTGAACCTTAAGCAATTTATGTTCAGATTTGCTATGATTGTTACGCAGAATAGTTGCATACATGACGTATGTATGTTAACCAGCAATTTCGTACTCCTGGTAAAATTTGCTATTGCACATGATGTTAACATTCCAATGATAATATACTTGGGTTACAGGTGAAGGGTGGATCACCCCCATTTCCAAGAAGGAGCGCAAGCAGAACAAACAGAGTGCAGGCCAAAAAGAGGTCACCAGTCGAGGCCCAGCTAGGCTCTCCCCCAGGCCTTACAAGATGACAGCCTCATGGGACAGTGCACAGAGCAGCCCCAAAGCCACCGAGCAAGCGGCTGTTGGAGAGTCTAATATGACTGCAGAGGTGGGTGTTGCCAAACAGAAACAGCAAGAGATCGAGAGTGAGAGGAATGGGAATGAAGTGGTGATTAGATAGACCATTGGAAAAGGTCTTCATGTGGTTCTGGTAGTTTTGTTTATTTGATGGAGATGAAAACTATTTATTTGAAGGAGAAGGGTTTGTGACGTAGGGCAAGAGGGTAGTATCGATGGGGAGTTATGAAGCACCCCCTGGGTAGAAGAAATCCTCACACAGATCTTTACTCACATTTCACCAATGGCAAAACTAACCAGGCAAATATTTGAGTCGTCTTAAGATTTTGAAGTTTATTTATTTTTTATTCCACTGTTTCCAAATGTGATATTGAGATTTTCACATTACTTGACTATTGTATGATGTGATGATATGTTTGTAATATTTTACCAGCAGAACGCCGCCACCCAGACTGAAGAGCAGACGAAATCGGTAGAAAAGGTAGAAGCGAAGGAAGCTCCAGAGACTGAAGAAGAGACAAAATCTGAGGAAAAGGTAGAAGAGAAGAAAGCTCCCGAGATTGAAGAAGAGACGAAATCTGAGGAAAAGGTAGAAGCGAAGAAAGCTCCCGAGACTCTAGCTGCCGCCCCTCCTGCCGCAGTGGAATCACCTTCCACCACCAGTAGCAAAAGCTCAAGAAAGAAAAAGAAAGCAGCAGCAGCTGCAGCTGCCGTCGCCGACTTTGCATCCACGATACCGTCCGAGAAGCCCGAGGAACCGAGCACGGCCACTGACAGTGCACAGGAGGTACCGAGTGAGAGCGTAGTGGAACCGACAGAAGGTGGGGATGCGCCGGTGGAGCCTGAGGCCAAGGCCGAGGAGGTGGAGGAGGAGTTCACAGTCACAAAATCAAAGAAGAGCAAAAAGAAAAAGGGCAAGGTATGACACGAAATATGTCTGTTGAGAGTCAGAATGGTCGTTAAAGGGTTTATCTCACTGAACGGCAAACACAGCGAATTTGAGGTTGCGCCAGGGTTCGTAAAAGGCTGCAAGAAAGTTTGCAAACAGTTTTCATTGTCGCAAACGGTTTGCTTTGTGAATGTATTTTTCTGCAAACAGCTGCAAGCGTTTGAAAAACAGTCGTTAGCCTTTGCAAAACAGTCGTTAGCCCTTGAAAATGGTTGTAAGATGATGTCGCTGAAGTTCTTTTTGATTTGCCAATGCTAACGCTCAAATTAACATATGGTTCCTATATAAATCGACCCATTGAGTACCAGGAGTTAGCAAAAGGTCCCAAACATTCACAAATAGGGGCAAAGGATCTACGCAAAAATTGTTGCATTTGTTTACAGTCGCCAACTGCCTTTCGCAAACACTTACACAAATCGTCGCTGTTTTCACGAAGTGACGGTAGTGAAAAAAAATTGCATTCACTTTGCGTGACAATTTTCCTCACTACAGTCACTTCGTGAAAATAGGGACGAAATGTTGCTGATTGTCACTAAACATCGCTAAACGTCGCAGAGGCGAACTTGGATTTTCGCCAACATCCATCTGGAAAGTTTGCGAATCCAAATTTGCAACGTTCGTAAGCATTTGCAGCTCAGTGAGATACACCCTTAAAAGACAGCGTTGTGAAACCTACCTTGTGAAACTTGAAGAGTCATGAAATTTCATTTCAATTACCCGGCTACTAAAATCTTTTATTTCAAAGTAAACAAGAGAATGCATAAAAGTGATCCATTTATCTACACATCAAAGGAATGTATGTATAGGCCTGTCTTCATCAGCTTGAGTTTGCCAAATAACCCGCTATTTTAACTATCCCGATCGCAAATTATCCAGCTAACTTGCGGCTTCATCAGCCTACAGTTGCAATCAGCGGGATATTTGGTCGGGAAAATATCCTGAGAAATCTTGGTCTTGTTTCCAAAATAGCGGGCTAATTTGCGCCCATCAGAGCTAGTTTGTGATAATATCCAAGTCTGAAAATAGCGGATTATTTGGCCAACTGGAGCTGATGAAGACAGACCTTTTTTATCTATTACTTATAATGAGAGGAGTAGATGTTTCATAAGTGACGTTGTGGTTGTCTAAATTGTTCTCACAAGAACATTCAAAAATATTATTTTTTATGGATACATATCTCTTGTCAAGTTTCATAGGCCTGGGTATTAGGTTTCTTTTTCTTTTTTTCCAATTAGTATTGATTTCATATCCTGTTGGTCGGCTAATATTATTATTTAAGGAATTAAGTTGTTTGGTCAATGTATCTGCTATTATAGTCTCTATAAAAAGGAAATTGGAATTGGAAAAACCATATTGACATTATGTAGGATATAAAGTGTTTTAGAATAATAACTCATATTTTGAAATAGAGGAAAAGGAAATGATACTAAAAGAGCAAAGGATAATTTACACTAAAGAGGAAGTCCACCCTGATATTAAGTTGGTTTTAATAGAAGCCTAAAAATGAGAAAAACAGTTCGGTGAAAAAAGATGTTATGTTTAAAACACGGTTGCGTTCAAGCGATTTTTCGTCGGTCATACAATAAACATGTTAAAAATGCAAACATAAAATTGTGAAAAAGATGCGTTTTGTATCGTGATTCTGCAGAATCACGGTCACTAAAAATTGCTCGAACGAATGGAGATCTCAATCATGATTCTATAGCATCATTATGATGGCCTGCTTCCGGTTTGGCCGACAGTCGACCGTAAACATATTCAGAAAGCATGCGGTGAAGTTGACCTAAACTTCCTGGGTCAAACTGCACAGTGTGATGAGCAGTGGCTGGGCTTGAAATTCGCTTGAACGCTCTCCAGCAATAACCGTGTTTTTTAACGGCGTTTTGATTTGTGATTCATGTTTGTTATTCTAGCTTCAAAAAATCGCTTGAAGTCACCAAGCTATCCCAGAGTGGAAATGGGTTCTGAAATTAACATCCGGGCATTTAGGGGTATTGACGATAGCAAGAATTTGCCAGAGAGCCTTGTCAGCCAGCCCTTTGCCACAACTAGTTGCTCTCGAATGTCTGCAGTTCTGATGTAATTCTTATATGGTTTGCCAATCTCTAAAGCATATCCAAGTACTTACTATTACTATCATTGCAAATGTGAATTCATCTTCTTCAAAATTTCCCATAGGCCCAGACTACAGCATCAGCTCCTGCAAGTCCTGAACCAGCACCGCCCTCCAATTTGCCAGAGGTCCCTGCCAGCCAGCCCCTTGCCACCACACCCAGTGCCAAACCCACTAGCCCAGTCAAGGAAAAGCAAGGTAAGAGCACTCCAGCAAAGCATAGAGAGTCCATGCTAATGCGTATTGACCTCTAGCGCTTCACTACGTGCTAATAGGCAGCAATTGCACACATGAATAGTCATAAGACACATTACACACAAATGCACACAATGATGCCGATGTGGCTGTAAGCGAGTTTGACAGTAGACTCGAGATTTGAATTTTTAAATTATTCTTTCTAACATCGGTAAGTTGAAAAAATAGTATTTTACTGCTATTTAGGTGTCATCAATTGTCACTAAAGTACCAATTTTGAGTGAAATCAGTTGAGTTTTGTACAGTGTTGTTTTGAAATGTTGAGAATCAATAGAACAGGTTTTAATACACAGCCAGGATAGTAATGCAGCTATTTGGTCTGTGAAAGTTTGATCGAAATCAGATTACAAATAAGAAAGTTATGAATTTTTAAATTTGTCATCAGAAACACAACCAGAGCTGCCAACTAGTACGGATTTCCCGTAATTGGTACGGAAATTAACGACCATTACGGAATGTTGTTTAAAATTACGGATTTAAAAAAAAAAAAAATGATTTTCATGTGTCATGTGTCTGTGCAATGTTGGCGTGCCGTTTTTATTAGAGTCATAGCGCCGCATAGGAAATTACTGATTTATACCCAAAATTACTGATTTTGAGCCTTGTGATTACTGATTTTCGGTTCTGGAGGTTGGCAGCTCTGCACAACCTGGCAACACTGTGACGTATCTTGTGAGCTACTCAATTCGATGGCTAGGGTAATTGTATATCCGAAAGTGCTAAGAGACATTAGAGATCCATGAAGCACTCTGTATACCAGGCCTTCTCAACTAGTTTATTAGAAGCGCCAAAACAAAAATGAATTGAGGTTGAAGTGCCAACCTGTATGTTTGGTGACTGTGTTACGAGGGAGCCTAGCGACCGAGCCGATACCGGGTGGGGTCCAGGGGGCAAAGCCCCTGGAAGCTAGTGGATTTTAGGGCTTTTTTGAGGCCCAGATGTGGCATTTTTAACACCTTTTTGTTCCATAAAACATCAATCATAATTTCATATTGATGTGAATTAATTAGTACAATTCCTGGCTAAAATCTACACTGGAAGTTAATTTATATGTAGTTATTTTGGTGCAATAAACACGGAAAATGTCAAAATGAAGTGAAAATCAAACAAACAAAATGGCTTGCTTACATTTTGGGCTCAACTTCGACTGCGACTTTTTGATTTTTCAGAGTTTTTTTATTTTAAAATAAATTGTTTTAATAATGTTCTTTCTTTAATTTTTAATTTTTAATTTTTATTAATTTTTTTGGAACAGCCGCGCGCCACTCTGACTGACCGCAAGCGCCACGAGTGGCGCGCGCGCCGCCAGTTGAGAAGGGCTGTATACCATTAAATGATTGTTATTATCAAGATGTCATTTTTTATATCCGCTAGGAACGCCTAAGAAGTCTCCTAAGAAATCTGCCAAGAAATCAGCAACAAAAGTAGTTCCTGTGGAACCGATAAAAGACAGCAAACCCAATATAGCATCGAGTGGTAAGTAGGGTAGTTTCACTTCTTAACACTTGGTTCTTAAAGGGACTTGGTAAGATTGTTAAGATGAGAGAAAATGATGCTTAGGAAAAGTCTTTAATGCTAGATGTACAATTAAAGATAATCTGGAAGGTTGAGTGAAAACAGACCATTATTAATGATAAAAATTGGGAAAAACTGATCTGATCGATTCCTTAATTCTCCAAACGTTATTATTACAATTTAATTACATTTTAGGTCAATGTAAATTGTCACAAAGCAATGAACTGGCTCGATATACCATTCCAGACCTTTAAGTGTTGAAATATTTTTAAAAGCTTTTCTTATGTCTTATTTTCATGGAAAAACAGTTTGGAAAATGTAAACATGGTTGGGAGAATTTACTGTTAGAAGGTGTTGCACAGTGACGCCTTCAAAGAAAACTATAAATATCTTTATGGTTTGAGAATTTTTTCAGGATTTTTTGCATGTTACAGGGGAAGTACAGTAGAAGGAATATAATAAATAACATTTTATAACAAAATTACTTTATTATTTATTATTTATTGTTTGCAATTTGACTACTCCTATTTTTAATGAATTTAATTTCTACATGAAGTTGCCTACACAAAAGCCCTGGTGAAACTGAAGAAATATACAACTATGCAATGTATAAAAATACAAGTGTGCATTTGAATTATCAAAGTCCACATTTCGAGGGGTCAATGACACAAAGACTTAACTCCATTTTGGCCATTTTAAGAAAAAGTGGTTCGTGTATCACTGAGCACTTGGGCCTTAAGGAGTTAGTCTGTGTTTCACTAGCCATTGACTTCAATGGGGTGTTGGGTGGAGTTCAAATTAACTCTTTGTGTTTCCTGGAAAGCCCACATTTTTTCTGAACATTTTGATATCAGATACTAGTTTTGGCAAAATATGGAGTTGCGTCTTAATGTCACTGAACCCTCGATATGACCTTCCACCTTTGACCTTTCTTTACCTGCGTGTCATACAGGTGCACCATCGGAACCTGATACCAAAGCACCATCAGAGCCCAAGACAAAAGCACCAGTAGCAGTAGAAACAGTAGAAGAGAGACTGGCTCCCAAACCCATCTCTAGTCCAGAGCCAGCAAGCACAACTACAAAAGCCAGTGCTGAGGCAACATCAGAGGAGAGGAAAGAAGGGGCAACAGGCGGGGAAACTGGAGGTAAGATACATGCAGTTGATAACTAAATTATTCATACCCCTTGTAAATTTGATTTTTGTTTTTTTTGTTTTTCGTAACTCGAGAATGAAAGTGGACTGGTTGAATTAGGGCTTTCGTTAAATACTTTTAGATGTAAGATGTGCTTTGTTCATCATCAAGAGACATAAATTTGGACAAATCAATTTTTCACATACTTAAAAAAGAAAATCCCAAGACTTGGTAAGGGTATTAATAATTAGTTGTTAACTACTATGTGCTTACTTACTTGCTTAAGTCGGGTCAACTGCCCGAGCTGTGATGGCCTTCCACACATTCCTGTCTAGCATGGCTGCTTTTATCTCTGACAGTTCAAGTCCCGTGTCCTTCTTGAGTAGGTCTGTATAAGTAAGATGAGGTCTTCCAGGTTTCCTCTTCCCCTGTTTTGGTTTCCAGAGTAGTAGCTGAGATATTGGTTCATTGATTTTCCTACAGCTGTGGCCTGCAAAACGTAGTCTTCTTTCCCTGATCTTTTCTGATATTTTTGGTAGTTTCCCATACAGCTCCTTATTTGTCATATGCTGACTCCAGTGTACGTTGAATGCTGTCCTAAGAAGTCTGGTGTAGCAACCATCTAATTCCTTCGCCAGCTTTGATGTAACTGTCCATGCTTCGCAGCCGTATAGCAGCACAGATTCAACTGTAGCAACAAACAACCGTTGTTTGAACTGCCTGTGAAGATAAGATTTCCAGATTCTTCCAAGCTTACTTCACGCTCTCCATGCTGCTGCCTTACAAGCTTTCACATCTTTTTCTGTGCTCACCATCAGTGCTCCCAGGTACTTGAAATCAGGGACATTCTCCAACTGAATTTCATCATTTGTTTTTATAGTGATGATGTCCCTGTGATTGAATGACATGAACTTGGTTTTGCCTGAATTCATCCGGAGCCCGACTTTGCCTACCGATGTCTCCACCCTCCACCCGATGTCTCCACCCTGCTGACATACTACTATGTATGTCACCTATGTGATGCCCAAGTGTATCACAGAAATAGAAATAATTGAATAAAAAAGGTAGCAGAGATGTTTGAACTGTAGTAACAAGCTTCAGCTCTTGTGCAACATTACAGTTGCTGACCAACACCTTGGATAACTATTCATCACCCCCATCACCTGTTCTGACTTGCCCCCCCCCCCCCCGTGACAACTACCCCCAAGAGAAACAGAGTAAACTACCCCTTCAGAGAAAATTACCCCTGGACAACCCCTCCCCCCCCCCCACACCCACACACAGACAAAGGTAATACTGTGTCACTGCAATCATTAGTATCTATTTAATTAGTTTAGATTAAGTGGCATTACTTGAACTCATGTATCGAATGAAGCATTTCTCACTTGTCTTTGTTCCATTTTGCAATGCATCAATTTTTTCTTTTCTTCAGATGCCTGGGTAGAAGCCAAGCCGGTCAAGAAGAAGAAGAAGGTCAGAAAGGATGTTTGACCTTTGACCTTTCATCTCTGTGAGGCCCTTGACCTCTGTGTGCCTTTTAAAGAGACCTCTGTACCTGGGTCGTGCCTTTCAGATGGCAGAGAAACCAACAGAGCTGTGCAAGGATATGGGAGACAGCAGTGGATAAAATGACCTTTGACCTATGACCTTCATTATGACAACCAGCACAATTTCCAATTTTTTGAAAATACCCCAGCAATTGAACAGAGCTCAAACCTGTGTAATCAGAATTTAAATTCCAAAGTGGTAACGGAAGAGCCGAACAAGGATTTGAGAGACAGCAGTGGATATAGCACGACCTTTGACTTACAAGTATGACACCTGGCCAAATTTCCATCGTAAAAGAATGCAGCCATCAAACTGAGATAGCAAAGTTTCTTGGCATTATGTGACAAATCAGAAATTTGATTCAAATGTGATGATGGCAAAGCAATCTTGCTGAGACAGCAAGTGGATAACACAACCTTCGACCTATGACCTCCAAGTATGACAACCAGCACAATGTCCATTCTTAAAAGAATCCAGCAATTGAACAAAAGTCGATGTGTAGTAGAATTATTAAACAAAGTAGAAAATTAAAAAAAGTGGTTTCCAAAATTTACAGAGGAGTGTAAGGATATATCTTTATGAGACAACAGTAGACAGTGAATACTGAACAGCAAATCACACGAGCTTAACGAATGCTGCAGGCTGAAAAATTTCCATTTTAAAATGAATCCTACAAATGAACAGAGTTTGAAGTTGTTTTACCTTGGGTCTACTGAAGGATCTCCCAGAACTCATAAATCTTTAGTTTTTTTTATTTCCAACACTGTTAGTGATGGTCGAGGTCAAACTTAGTTCATTTAAAACACCTGTAATATATCATTTGTCACGAGAGAACAATACACCAACATAACAATATACCGGTAGGATAAGTTTCTGACCACTTGTGCGGTCAAATTAATGTGACCGCTCAAGTGGTCAAGAGTGGAAGTGGTCGAAGGCTATATTAGAATCTACCAGCATCTTAGCGTCGAGTCAGGTTTCGATTGCAGTTTTCAGTTGTTATACGACAAATGACTGCTGATATTTGAAATGAATACTGTGTAACACGATGCTCGCGAAGGACCTTCATTTTGCGGCAAAATCTTTTGCCAATCGCGGAATTTAGTTTCGTAATCATTGATGATTCAATTATTTTATGGCATGAATGTTTCACGAATCTGAAGTAATCGCTCACAGAGTTTGCAAACATGTGAAAGATTTGGTTTGATGGTATTTATCATTATGTGTGTATGTCATATACACCTTCACACATGAACATTTGTGAAGTGTTACTGGTAGTTTGTGGTAGTTTTACATTGTAACAGATTAAAAATAAAGAAGCAAAAGCCTGTAGTGAAATCATACTTCAAAATTTATTGGATGATACTAAACATTGAAGCTTAATTGTACACTAATTTTTAATCCATGCATTTCACCAAAATTGACACATCACTTAAAGTTAACACTTTTCAAACTGCAGAAGTAGGAATTTATAAATGTAGAAATGTTACTCAATGTAAGGGTAAATTATCAATTTGAGAGTGCAAATTTTGATGTCATTGAATTTTTGAAAAATTAATTTTTGCTCTGTATGCATATCAGAAGGCACACTGCAGCCCATTTTTTTAAGATAAAAACCCAATAACTATGATTTGAGTTATGTAGCTTGTTAAAGCATGGTTGTGGTCGTACAATAAAATGGAAGAATTTCTTTTAAAAAGATGTTTTCAGAGCTGCGTAGGTCATACTGGTTCCAGTTTCCTCTCTGGCCCTTGATAATGCTAGGCTGACCAATCAGAATTGGTGTTGTATTCATGGCTTTGAATATCTTTGAATCCTGACTGTCTTGCTATTTGAACTTTGACCTTTACCGCTGGTATGTCTAAGCATGTGAAGAGGTACACGTCGTGGTATTTGTGAATAAAATGCCAAAATATGAGAGATGTGTATAACATAGTATTGTATTTCCAAAACAAATGTCACATTCTTTGAAGTATTCTCCTGAATTGTACATTAACTAGACAGTTACAGAGGTATAGAGGTATATTTTTTCTCTCCATTTTTAGAGGAGTTAAATGAATTGCATTATTTTGTTTTGATGTGGACTCACTTTAGAGGTATTTTTGATTGAGTTTTATTTGATATCATTCCAGCCTGTCCAGGACATTTGTTCAATGTATTATCAACTGAGCATCAGTAGTATACCTACATGTACCTATTGATGTTTAAAGTGTACTGTTTTGTCTTGAAAAGGGGGGAACTCCCTATTTTGTTCACACGTAAGTAAAAATGAACAGCTCAAAATAACGTCGACCTCTGCTACTGTGGTAGCCGATCAGAAAACATAAAAAGAGAAGTTGAACTTGTTATCAATGACAAGTTGCAATAACTGTTATAAGCTACTGAAATCATTACATTTTATTGTTATAGAAATGTGACATTTGTAATCAATAACAAGTTTTGTGAAACAGGGACCAGATTTAAGCAAGTTATTTCTTAATGTTCATTTGACCTTGATTTTTTTTTCTGAGATTGGAAAAGAGGGCAAATATATATTTTACAAAATGAGTGCATTTTATCTCTCGGAGGTACATTGTGTGGGTCCAGTTGTATAGCAGCTTAGATATCATATCCAAAGATTTTCACTCCTGCCAACTTCAAAATACTTTATCTTGGTGAAATTTGGAGAGGATGAATATATTTTATTCCAATTTATAGCATTCTATTTCCAACAGATACATAGTATGGGTCCTGTGGGGATGTTTCACAAAGATCCTAAGTTGGACTTAACAATCATGGAAAGCTGTTAGCATCTATCAAAATATTTTGTAAAAGTTATTTTAAAAGGCATAAATTGTTGATTCAAATCATTCATATTTTCTATTATCAAGGAGATTTCATGTTCTTGATGTCGAATTTTTTGAAAGTCTAAAATATTTCGCTTTTGAATACATTTTATTTGAAGGCTACAAATGGCTCTCCATAATTTTAAAGTCCAACTGAGAGTTACGTTCGACTTTGTATCTTTGTGAAACAGGCCCCAGTTTAGGTAGTTTTGGTGCCATCTTCAAAGAGTATTCCACTTTCCTAGGCAGTATTATAAAAATCAAACTTCCAGAATGTTCTCAATGAGAGAGCTCATGCAAAGCCCGAGTTATGGCAAGGAGTTATTGGTATCTCCTTGGTTATGGCAAGGACACGCCTCCTCCAATTATTGATCTGTAATGAAGAGCGCCCTCTTTTGGTGGAAATGAAGAATATATTTTTCTCATTTCTTTCCTTCAAGCTTACAGTTCAACTGTATTAATACTTTATTGCAGAGAGATATATTTAGAATTTCATACTTGTATGCATTGAAGGAACTTTGAAGTGCCCTCTTTTGGTGGAAATGTAGAATATATTTTTCTCATTTTTTTCCTCCAAACTTGCAAAGTGTGGGTTTACACTAGTTCAACAGTATTAATACTTCCTTGCAGAGAGATATTTAGAATTTCAATTTCATACTTGTGAAATTTCAGCAGTAAAAAAAGATATGCATTGAAGTTTGGAACTTTGATTCTAAACAATGTACGACTATTGTTGGTAATAAATCTGGTATACAAATTCTATTCCATGAACCGATATACCGTACCAAAGGGAAAAATGAAAATCATTTATTTCATGATGAACTAATTTTTTACCGGAAATTATACAAGAAACTATGCTTTTGAGAGCAGCAGATTTATTTTAAAACCACCAGATATTTCAGAACCTTTTCCTTTGGAAGCATCTCCTAATTCTCCTTTATAGGAAATGGTATTGCATAAATATTTTGAATTTTCTTTGCTCTTGTAGATAGATACTTCAACATTTTGTATTAGTTGTTACATATAGTTTGTGAGAATAATGAAACATAAGAAATTAACATTTCATGCCACGTGGTGAAACTCGTTTTTTGCATCTTGTGGTAATTACCTATGATCATATCATAGCTTGCATTTTTATTAGAGCTAGTAGAGACTGGTAAACAACATCTCAAATTGACTTTATTACTGGTGTATATTGTACATAAGATCAGTTTGTAAATAGAGATGTGATGACAGTCTCTTCATATGGTCAAGAAACAGTAGATCTGTAGAGTAGGATATTCTCTTTTTTTCAGTACAACTCGTTGCATAATACTGGTAGATTGGATGTGTGCTAATATCTGTAATCATCAAATTCTATTTTGAAGCTCAAACATTGACCTGTGTAAGATTGTACAAAAATAAGTAGAAAATCAGAAAACTGTTGTTTTTTAGACACTTTGCAAGAGCATCCAGTGACAACATCTTTTTTTGCAGTCTTCATTTTGTTCACTTAAGTCAAAGGAGACTGTATTCAGCTGACTTAAATCAGACACATTTGCAAAATGAAACTTGAACAAACAGGCAATGTCGGCCTATAATGCTGCAAGAAGTTCTTCTAAATTTTCCAAATGTCCCGTTCTGATAAATGCAGCATTTTTTCAGCATGAAAGTATCGGGATCTCAACAATTCATAACAATTAGTGAAAGTTTTATAAGATGATTTTGGCCACAGGTATCTTTCTATGCTTCTGTTATAAGTACTTTGAAGGCAAAGAAAGAAATCTAATGCACTATATGATTATCAGTTTTAAGAATTGTCTAATTTATAATTTCAAGCATATTAGTATAGGTTTAGCCTCAATTCTATTTCAACAGTACCTTTATGAAATATTTTACTTTTACCTAGGTATAATATAGTATAATATATTGACTTAGACTTATTACCTCAACTTTTACGCTATCATTCCATCTTATGGAGACCATATAGAGCATATTTTTCTGAGGTGTGTTCCATTTGTGACTTTAACTTCTTTTGTTGTTTTTGTTTAAACAGTAGACTATAGTGGTATCATGCGCTGTATTGAGTAGATAACATGCTTGCAAAGATTTTCGTAAAATCATCTTGGCATAATGTCAATAGCCTAGAAATCAGAAGGATTACGTTGTAGTAACTTTCACACACATCAAAAAGTGATAAATGTGATTTTCTTTCATCTTGTTTCATGTACCTTTTGAGAGGAAATGGATGAATTGATTGATTAATTGAAACGATTGTTTTTCTTGCGTGTCCGACGAAAGGGCCTGAATGTATGCATGGTCAGCAAATGTACATTTCTTTAAAACTAAATACACATTTCAAAGTTTTGACATTTCTATTTGTATATCTCAAAAGACAATTCATTTTCTAACTTTTCTTCTTCTCCTTCAATAGTGATAGGTTTTGACTTCTCTGTGTTATTTCTAAGTTCTCTCGTTACAAACAAATTTAGAAAAATTGAATAAATGTGACTACATCTATTTTTTGTTTATTTTTGTGTGAGACGATGTCATTATGTGAACAAAATCCGAAGGTCACCTTGAGATTGTGTCAAGAACTTGAATTTTAAATCTCTTGAAGAAAAAAAAAATGTATATCGATATTCAAGTGCACTATACAATCTTATAATGTACAGTATATTCAACTTTACCATGAAATGCCAAATACACATATTTAGTGTTTGTTTGTTTCTTGTTTGCTTTTACTTTGGGGGTTGGGGAGTTGTAGAAGCTATGTAATCCTATGTTCACGAAATTGTACATGTGCATGTCAACCATATTTTGTCATCATCTTTTGGGGCTATTTCCCCCCAATTTTTCAACAAATACATGGTCTCTTACTCTTGGAAAATACATATCCTAAAAAAAAAGAAAAGAGCAACTTGGAGGGCTATTTTAGTCAGGGAAGGAGTAAGGATGCGCCCAAAGCGAAAATCAGGAAGTCTTTTTTTGGTCTGAGGTGGGAGAGACGAGTTACATTATTTTTTCACCAATAGTTTGTGTTTGTAGTCTTTAGTGCCAAACTCGTTCAAGACTGACATATTCTTGGCTGTCGGAGTGATGTATTTAACAAAAATATATACAAAATCTGGGAGGAGGGGGGGGGGGGGGGGGGTGAGGTTAAGAGTCATCTCATTCTGTGTTTATGTAATGTTGCAAGCGTTTCAAACAACAAATATTCTAAAGCCATTAGAATGTACATGATTTGTGAATATCGAGTCTTGCAGCCACAAAATTGTACAAACATGGCATGAAATCATTTATGTGTTATGCTTAGCATGTCCTAAGTACTGTTATATTGTCTTCCGTCTTGAAAATGCGTTGATTTTTGTTCAAAGGAAATAAATGTACGCAAAATGTAAATTGATGTACGTGTTTATTAATGGATTGAGAACACATAACTCTTAATAATGTAATAGATGTGTACATCATGACATTCGTTTAAGGGTTTTATTGTTTTTTCTATTTCTTAGATTTAAAAAATCATCAGATTTTACCTCTAGAATTTATTTCAATGCCAACCTGACTGATGTATTCATCGTCAATTCTTTTTTGTTTGTGTTGCATTATGTTACAGTATATTTCCCTTGATAAACATTCATGTAGGTTTTTAAGAAATGAATATTTTTAAAGGTTATATGGAAGATAATGATGTATAAACACTTTTGCCAATTTTCTCGACGGCAGCCCGATTGAATCTACCGGTAGTTTGAATTAGTTTACTGATTTATTGTATGGAAGGCCGAATGTCGACCCTCAAAAATAAAATCTGCAAAAATTGTTGTAATTCAGTAAAGGCTTGTTCCGATGACACACGGTAAACTGCTGCAAAAAACGCTGCTTTTCAGAATATTTTTTCCCTTCATTTTTCAGAGTAATAGTATAGTACTTATTTTTCTTTTTATGGTTAAGGGCAGTCATTTTGTAGACTTCTTCTTTGGAAGTATTCAACCAATTTGAAAGTGTGTTATGTATCTAAAGGCAAGACCAAACCCAGGACCCATTTCACAAAACTTGTCATCAGTGACAAATGACAGTTTTTGTTTTAAGCTACTGAAATCCTTGCTTCTGATTGGTTATCAGCAGATTTGTCACTGATTTCGTCATTTGTCATTGGAAAAAAGGCTTTGTGAAACGGGTCCCAGGTCTGGGTATAGCAATTTCAAGAGCTCTATTTTTTGCCAGGGGCAGGGTGAAGTTTGAGAGTTTTATTTTTTTGAAAACTTGGACCTGAAATGAAATGACAATCTTAATATGCTTCTATTGATTCAGAGAATTAATTTTTTAAGGAGCAAATGTAGCTAAAATTTTGTAATGAAGAAGATTCCATGTAGTATCAATATTTTAGCATGAACAGTCAAGTCTCCTTCAGATATGAAGCGGTAAAACGCCTCAAAAAAAGCCACCACGTTTGTGATAACGTGTACACGAATGGCAACTGCATGCAACCAAAGTCGTTTTGACTGGGCATTGTGTTATAAGATACAAAAATGTGAACCGTATTACACATTACGTCATTTAAAAAAATAACGTTGCGAGGCTTAACAGTGGCATTTGACTGTATTTGAGTCTACATTTGTTCATTCTTGAATCTTGATGTACAAGAAATTGCCTGAAAGCCATGCACTGAGGACACCTAGTGTCTATTAACCACATGATTTAATCTATCACATATACAGTTGTTATTGAAGACTCTTAAAGTCAGGGAATTCCCTGCTTACACCACAATTACACCTCGTTTCTGTTAACACCTTAGCCATGTTTGTGTATCCAGTTATACATGCAGATGTTTAATATATTAGAAACTTGCAGTTACACCATGATTACACTTGCTTTGTGTTTACACCGTGGTGTTTGCTTGTATGAATAGTTGAATACAGAACTTATAGAAACATGATAGTAATACCTTGTTGTTAACACCTTGGTGTTTTCTTTAATGACTGCAATTGCTATTAGAGTTACCCCTGGTTGTTTTAACACCATTGTTTTCTTAACGTGAAAACATACAGTGTTGTAGTAACCAAACTTGCACCAAGATTACACCTAGTGTGTTAACAACTAACACCTTGGTGTTTCATCATTAATACAGATTTGTATTCTAGTTAATGACACCATAGTTTCACCTCATCTGTGGTTATCTAAAAGCACTGCCTGACATGGTAGACACAATTGATTATTATTAAGAATCTGCTAATGAATTGAATCTAAAATGAGTATTTACAATGTGTGTTGCAAACCCACGAAATGTGTTCACAAGCAATTTATGATTTAATATGGAGCAAATTAATGGGTCAACATTCAATGGCATGCAATCGTGGGTCCACATTAGGGACTTTTAGATTTGCCGAACGACAACGTGGATTGCTACGATCGACTCCCTTTTAATGCACTGCCTTGAATGGACGTCACACGTATCAGTCCACGCAAATCTAAAAGTCCCTAATGTCTCTATTGTAACTGTGTAATTATTGAGGTTTGATTGTTCACTGAAGCTGTCTTTGAAAAAGGCACCTTTTAAGTTGCGTACAAAATAATGAGATGTGGAGATGTGAAAACACTTGAGAATGACAGTCTTGCGTCCATACAGCTATATGTTCTAGATGTCAAAGAAATAAAGGCTTGTCTTTCTTTTGAAGAAAAAAAAATCCACTTTTGTTGCCTCATGCTTACTTTTTTGCCTAGGCACGCCACCAGGGCCCTCTTGCATACAAAGTGGACAAAAATTTAACGCAACTTGATTTTCAACCAATCAGGATTGCGTATTTGGGACTTGCGTTTATTTTTTGAGTTGTGATTAAACGCAACTTTTTATGCAAGAGGACCTAGACCAACTCCAGACCGACCGATTGTTTGCCATTTTCTTTGGTACGGTCTGTTGTCGGTCTCGTTGATATGTATGTGGTATAAGTGTTATGTGACCGTGTAATGCTGTGATTTCCTTTGTGTTCAGAAGGTTTACCCACAATAGTTTAATGGTCTATAAGTCCTATGCTCCATGAGTCCTACGCACATCGGTCCTACATCCCAATGGCCCTACATGCTAATGGTCGTAGATTCCATTTCTGTCCTCCGTCCTACCTGTCCACTGTCCTAGGTGCCCTAGGATCTTTAGGTATGTCCCAATGGTCCTACTCCCATGGGTCCTACCTCCCAATGGTCCTACATGTAGGATGGGAGGGGTGTTGTGTGTCCAGATGCTTCAGGAAATTAAAGCTCTCACTTTTGCCTTTGGATGTAATAATGCATCAAATCGCACTAACCAACGAAAAACATTTTTCATTTATCATGATGTCCAACGCAAGTCTTGAAAGAGTTATGAAATAGTCCAAGTAAACTTCATCAAATACCTGTTTGAAATCAACTGTCCGAATAACCAACCTGTCCAGACACACACATCCTGTAGTCCCATGCCCGATTGGATGGTCCTGTGTTAAAGTCCCATTGGTCCTACGTCCCCAGTTAGATGGACCTATTTCCTACGTCCCCAGTTAGATGGTATTATTTCCCCCTCTCACACCCCATGGCTTCTATGCACCATTGGTCTCTAATTGAATCTGTCCTTGAAACTCACATTTTTTTTTAACTTACCATGATAGGTTAAAAGTTTTATCCAAAGTTTGATGCCGCATGTGTGCTCTAAGAAACCCATTTCTGGGTGCAATGATTTTCTGTATATAGGACTTCCAACAAGATCGGATCAATTATTTGAGTGGTCATTTCGGTCATTCCAAATCTCATGGGACACAATATACTCTCTCAGCCTCTTACGTTCGACATAATAAACTGTCCCCAAAGTATTGTAGATAGTTTTTTCTACAATGCAATCACATTAACTATACTCATCTGTATCACTTTCACTATAGCCTATGTATAACATATAGTCGTGGGTAGTGTCCTTGGAAACTAATGTGATCATTTCTAAAGTAAAGAGAAAACTAATGTGGTCATTTCTAAAAGAGAAAACTAATGTGGTCATTTCTAAAAGAGAAAACTGTCGAGAATTTGTGTTTAACCAAACTGATAAATTGGACATTTAGGTAGATTTTATGACTATTAGAAGTTAATTTTGTCCAGATTATGAAGCGAAGACTTTAATGTGGGAGGATTTTAGATTAGAAACCCTGTGGATGCATCAAGAAAAGTGCTGACTTTTAACAATTTGTGACCTTCCGACCTTTGAACTTACAATCTTACGCAACAACATTTGAATCAATGAAGGTTTAATCGTTAAAAATTAAAAAAAAGTTGAATGAAAGTGAGACTCTGTATGAATTCATCGTTTTATCACCACTATTGTCTTTATGAAGTTCTCTTTGTAGATTACGTAACAGCTGCACAAAATTCAAGCATCACCCCCACCCCCTTTCAAAAAAAGGAAAAATATACATATACAAACATTTTTTATATGAACATTACAAACAAAATTATGAGAAGGTAATACATAAGATAAATAGCACTTTCTTTCGTCAACTTTGTCTTGCAGAAGTAGTATCGAAGATGTTTCTCCTCATTTCATGTATAGCGCCCTCTGATCGATCAAACAGCTGTTCCGTGAACTCGCGCCTGTGATGCGAACAGCTGATCTGCATCGCCCGAGTTTGTTTGATTTTTGGTCGGGTCGCATCTTTTGAAATGTAACCTGCATGAAAAGGTCTAATCAGACACTTCCTGAGCTTGTTTGAGTAGATCTTAATCATTCAACTATCTTTCCCAGAAGTTAGCCACCCTCAAAAAGAGAAACAAATGGTGAACAAAGTATGTTCTGTTCGATAATGCGAGAATGGCCCAATTCCGAACAGGCTTACTCACGATAAATTCATGGAAACGACCCCGGGTTGTATGGCGCTTTTTTAATAGCGTTTATGAACACCAATTGTCAGTGCGGTTTCACTTGATCGCTCTCTCTCTCTTTCTCTGTCTCTGCCTCTGTCTCATTCTTTCTCTGTCTATGCATGAACCCTAATACATGTATTAGGTTCATGGTCTATGTATCTTTATTCCTTTGTCTTATCTTCTCTCTCCCTCTGTAGTTTGTTATCTGTCTCTCTTTCTCCCCCTCTCTCTCCTCTTATCTCTTTCTCTAACTCTTTCCAGGGGCGGATCTAGCTTTTTGCTAAGGGGGGGGGGGTGTCCACGAGCCGCAAAGCGGCGAGCCGATTTTTTGGGGGGTGTTTATTTGAACCCCGCAAGTGATGTTTTCCTGGCATCTATTAACACAATGGAGACCATAAAAAGCAGTGCATGATAACGTCTTTTTAAATCAAGTAACAGTTAAATACACAGTTATATCCAGAGTTATCATGTGTTTGGTTAAGTAACCAGATGAGTTGAATATCTTCTCACAATATTTGCACTTGAAAGGGTTTCTCTCCAGCGTGCGTTCTTTTTTCTTTTTTTTCTTCTTTTTTTTCTTTCTTTTTTTTCCCTTTTTTTTTGGGGGGGGGGGGCGCCCAAGGGGGGGGGGGGTTAAACCCCCTAACCCCCCCGTAGATCCGCGCCTGCTTTCTCTTCCCATTTTTGTCTCTCGTAGTAGTCTATTTCACGGTGTTCAACTACCCCGCATCCCTCTTTCTTTCTGTATGTCCACCCCCCTCTCTCTATTTCTATAAATCTCTCTACCCCCCCCCCCCCCTCTGCCTCTCTATGTAGTAGTAGCAGTAGGTCCATGCTCTGTCTCTGTCTCTCCCTATCTCTGTCTGTCTGTCTGTCTGTTTCTCTCTCTCTCTCTCTCCCTATCTCTCTCTTTCCCTATCTCTCTCTCTAGTCGTCTCTCCCATTGGCGGGCTGGGTGGTGTGTCTAGTAATAGGCTATTATATTGATGATACCTGTCAGGCGTTATTATGCGCGCACGTTAGTTAGGATATGAACTTGGTGAACTCCGTCGAGGTGTTGCTTCTCTTTCGACGCAAGTAGAGCAGAAAATTTGTTAGTTCAGCGACATGTCCCAGGCATTGTCCATCGCTCATACATCCAAGGTTAACAGCAATCCGGCATTGTTTAGCCATCGGACGTTTTTTTAATTTGTTGTAAAAATACGGAAACAGTCAGAAAGATGGCATAATCATCGCATCATTATCTGCCTCAGTGGAGATATTGTATCATCGGTGACGATTTTTTCTGAGAAATGACAAAGGACCGGGCAGACCTCGAATAATTTATAGGCGAAGATGATAAGTTCTGTTCACAGCCGGGATAAATAGATGATTTTATGGGGATTTATTTTGTGAATCAGGCCGTGAAATCGCATTATCATTCGACGTTTAGCGAGGGGTTATGATTTGAGCTATAACCTGATCTTGAACTTCCGATTCCAAGGTTGTTTCACACTGTGTCGATGTAACACGGCGTTATCCTTTAGGGGTAATAGGGACTTTTAGAATGAGTGGACGAGAACACGACGTACGCCGACTGATCATGCGTGTCAACGTACTCAACTGCCCATGTTGACTACAATTAGAAATCTTTTAGATTGCACTCGACGATATCCATGTATGCAGCTAGGAAGTAACACTATGAATTACATGACAGACAAAGAAAGAGGACAAAATATACAGTTCCTCATTCTACCCTCAACAATAGGCCATTTTCTTAATGTAACCAAATGTAATGCATAGGTCTTTGTGAAGTGCCTCAATACAAATTATTTCATTCACCTGATAGGAATAGTAGTATTTCAATAGTCAGAATGCAGCTGCATATATTAAGTGTTGCTAGGTAGGTCAAGCCATAATGTTTGTCCAACGTGGCAACAACTAATGTATGCAGTTAGGATTCTGTCTATTGAAATACTATTATTCTTAACAGGTGAATGAAATAGTTTGTATTGAGGCACTTCACAAAGACCTATGCATTAAATTTGGTTACATTACGAAAATGGCCTATTGCTGTGGTAGAACATCCCTTCACTGCTCTTATGTAAAAATGTGTAGAACAGGTGAATATGCATGTGACACTTGTTCTACACATTTTTACATAATAGCAGGGAAGGGATGTTCCTTTGTCTACCTGAGGAACTGTATATTTTATGCGCACGCGGCATATACTAGTATCGTACTAGATTTAGGAAAATCAAGGTTGACGCATTCTCGATCGCCGACTGAGACGACGTGACGCATGCGCAGTGCCTTAAAATGACGTCACACGTTGCAGTCAAAGCTGAAAACGTGCAAATCTAAAAGTCCCTAATGTAATGATGAAAGCAACCTGCCACTAAAATATTTCACCAACTCATGCGAACTGTTGAGTGCAGTATAGCTTAGGGGCATGGGAACGTGCTCATCCACCCCCCCCCCCTCCCGTTGAAAAAAGGGGGAAGAACGATTTGATTTGATTCCTCAAGTTTACCAAATTTCGATCGATGAGCAAAGTATATAAGTATATAATATGTAAACCATTCAAAAAATATGAAATATATTTATATATCCTATAAATCTTAAAAAGATAAGTATAAAAGAAGACAATATTAACTTGTTTCCAAAGGGGTATTCACCGACGAAAGAGGAGGAGGAGAGAGAGAATGTGTTGGGGGAGAAGGGAGAGGGAAAGAGAGAGAGAGAGAGTACAAACACCCTCGATAATCCTCGTTATAACGCACAACATTACTGATATTTTAAGTGTACTATGATGACAATTACACGCGTCATAATAATCTATTGTTACGTAGGCCGATACAACATTAACAGTACAACAAGCAGTGCTGAATCATCGCATGTAACTGTTCGAGTGAATGGTTCATTCGAAGTTCGTCTTCGTGTAAGGAGGAAATAAGAAGAAAGGCCCTGATAAATCTTGCTAAGAGGACATAATGATAATTAATTCAGTGATTATTTACACAGAAGATAGGCTTTATTTGAGGTAGGCGCAGATAAATTTTGGAAGACGAAAAATAAATACCGAAAGTATCTTCTGCAACAATGATGATAAGAAAGTGGAACATAAAGATTTGTATATTTGCTTAGAAGAGGAAGCCTTATCTATACAGTATTTGAATAGTTAAACTAGTAAGGAGGGAACAAACCTTAGGGAAGCCCTCTTTTGAGTTACTATATTTTATGTGAAAGTGAAAATGACTTTCACACTAACTTGTTCATCATTTGTTCTAAAGATAAAGCTATTTATTTGTGGATGTACTGAGACAGTTTATGGAAAAGAGTACAATAAACACTGAGAAGGGACAGTTGATTATATATTTGTAAACGATAGTGGTAAGTTATTTGCTCGGAGGAGAACGGGGAAAGCAAATGTTTTCTATTATTGAAGGATAAAGCAATTCTAAGGACATCGTACAGAAAGGGGTATGGGAAACGAAAGCAGTAAGCATGAAAAATAGACAATCTATTTTACATTTGGAAAGTTTAAGGTAAATTATTTGCTTGGACGATTGGGAGGGTGTGGTCGGGGAGGAGGGTTGCCCCCAGCTC
Organism: Strongylocentrotus droebachiensis; assembly: GCA_035222895.1. Classification (NCBI taxonomy): domain Eukaryota; kingdom Metazoa; phylum Echinodermata; class Echinoidea; order Camarodonta; family Strongylocentrotidae; genus Strongylocentrotus; species Strongylocentrotus droebachiensis. Next base: position 398,814 of record JAVYIG010000707.1, read on the forward strand.
TACCATTTCATGAATACATGGTTTAGAGTCATGGTATGGTATCGAACTTCTCACATTGTAAAGGGAGCTATAATAAAGTGAGAAAGTCTTTCATTCCAGGGTTTATTACTTTCTTTATCGTTTATTTGCACTGAAGAAGGAACTACAGAAATCTCGCAACAAAAGGGGGGCTTCTCTGCCGTTTGCCCTCAGGAAGAGAAGGGGGATTCTTTCAATATTTTGAAAAGTAGCATTTTCCAAACCGACGCCTTGTAGAGCTTCACTTTCCAAATATCACTGAGTCATGACGAAAGAATGCATATCAAATCAGAGGTGTGTGAATGAGTGTGATGGTGGTTTTGAGAGTTTGTTTGTGTGCGGGTGGGGGGGGAGGGGTACACCCCACTCGAACATTAAATCGGTAAATCTATGTAATAAAAGAAAAAGTCGGCTCTCTAAACAACACAAAACGTTTGGCATGATTACTTTCTGTGAAGTTTACACAGCATCACTTTAATACCACGTCAGCAATGAAGAGAGAGAGAGAGAGAACCAAAAAAAAATACACAATTGCCCCCCCCCCCCCCCTCTGCCCAAAGCATTTAAATGTAATGAAATCACCCAAAATAACGAGGATTGAAATAGTTCCAGTACTGTAGTTCTGTAGAATACACAATTTTAAACAGGAGCAATTGGACATGCAAGGGCAGGTCTCTTGAACAGAAGAAGAAAAAAAGAAGAAGACAGAATTGTATTTTGTAATGAAATAAGCTTGATCCTAGGTCGAACGAAACCTTCCTTTTTTTGCAAGTGGAATTTAATTTTTCTCCAATAAATATGTAATTCTTGTGATATTTTGTCAGAATTCCCACGTACCACCTGTGTTCTCATTTCCGTCTTTGACATTCCATGAGGCTATGAATACAACTGGCGTATCCAGTCAGGCCGCAGTTCTTGGGAGGAGCCGGCGTTGCCCCCAACGCCCCCCCCCCCCCCCCCCCGTTTGCAGACCCCAAATCCCCGTCCAATGAGTCTTTGGCATGCGAGGGCACCAAGATGTCCCTCCACCCAATTCCAAAAATGTATTGTGTACATGGGCGTATCTACAGGCGAGAGTACGAGGTGCCCCTCTCTCTAACCGAGTGGCAGAAAGAAAAACAATATGGGGGAAACATAAAGAGAAAGTTGGCTTGAGAGAGAGAGAGAGAGAGAGAGAGAGAGAGAGAGAGAGGGGTGGGGGAGGAGGAGAGAAAGGTAATTTGAAAGAACTATCTCTCGTACAACCCCCCCCCCCCCAACTGCGGCCTTATTACTTCGTATTTCAATGATTGAGTAATACCAGTGTCCTGCCATTGCATTGGTAGACACACGCTGTATAAAGTTTACTGATTGTTCCCCTCCCTCTTTTTCTTGATACGCCACAGAATTAGCTTCTCCCTACTGATTTCTTTCATAATACATGTATACTCTAAACGAGACAATCATCTAAAAAATGTCACTTTTGAGACATTCCTACGCATACCAAAATAAGTCCCCCTTGGGGCATAATTTGAGGATAAAGATCAAATCGGACTTTGATCCCTGAATCGAGTCTTGAGAGAGAAACTCAAGAATTTGGGGAAATGAAACCAAGAGGATACGCTTGATGTATTTCCTTTAGGGATTAAACGGCAGAGAAAGATTAATCCTTTATTTGTTATAACTATCTGTCAATGTGCAAACGTAGATTTTGGCCCTAAGCAAAAACTCGAGAGGCACGAATCCGATTTGAGATATAAAAAAACGGACACAACGCAACAAAGATAAGATCAAACCCTTGTTCGAGCCGAGACACCTGAAGTTCTTAGAAGGTTTCCGATATTTTCAGTGTAAATATAATTATGTTATACCATTGACTGAATAAAAGAGGAAATAAAGACTTCAGCGTCTGCATGTCAAAATGAATCTTTCCGGTTTTCCGTGAACTTGGAACAAAGCTTCGCCTTCGACTTCAAATAGAACCCGCCCCCGCACGAGATGTGCACTCTCCGAAAAATGAATTGAAGGATTATTATTATTGTGAAAATAGTTCCGATGCGCTGTTTTGTGCCTCTGTATGGCACAGCATCACGTCTTTGTGTCATACTGACGAAACTGAAGTAGGCCTCCGTTGTGAGGGATTTTCTTAAATTGACAAAAGTGTGTTCTGAGAACCTAGTCATAGTCACATCGGCATGCCATGTTTGAAGAGAGCACTTTCAGCTTTTTGTTGCTCAGAATTTTAAATTTTCCAAGGGCAGGATTGGTAGTCACTTCCGCCTTTTAATACCAGTTTAATTTTTCAGTGAATTGAATACTTTTTTTTTGGGGGGGGGGCGGCATTTAAAATGTCCGGTGGCCTATAACTCATTCGCGTAATCATCTCCGTTCAGTTATACAAAGGACCTGTACTCTATAGGTCCCCGGTTCAAGTCCGACTTTCTCAAAGACATCTCACTAACGGCGCGTACCTGTCTTGCAAGTTCGGAGAGGAGGTGGGGCGGGAGGCGGGGGGGGGGGGGGGTTCTTTTCATATTGGAAATGCTGAAGGATCTCACTGGGAATGGTAGGGGGTCGGGCCATCTTCCTATGTCAAGGTTCATTCTCTCTTTCTCTCTCTCTCTCTCTCTCTTTCTCTCTTTCCTCGTCTAATTATATCTTTCATTTCTCCCCACTTTCTCTTTCTCCTCGCAGTCTTTGCCATTCCACCCCATCCGACTTTCTTTTCTCTGTCTTTCTCTGCCTGCATGTTTGTCTCTTTACGTCCCTCATCATTTCATTTCATTTTTTATTTCATTTATTTTCATATTTCTCATGTTACATACCGTATACACATCAAAATAAAGTACAAGCTTTTTGTTTTATGGGGTGATAAAATAATAATCAATAATACATAATAAATAACATAAAGATAAGTGGTCTATATTATAGAGTACTGATTTGACTGAGAGGAAAATGATGGGACCTAGCCTACATGAAAGCAAGCTTATAAAGCTGTAGGCAATGTGGTAATGAATGGAGGACGGATATAAATAGTGACCAATCCAAATAAATTTTAAAAAAGAAAAAGGGAAAGAAAAAAGAAACATGCGGTGGTGCTGTTTATATTGTCCTTCCCTTTATGGAGACAAATGTACACGTACTTAAATTATTGTACAGTGGGTGGTCAGCTGATAAACGAACATTACAGATAATAATAAAATGATTTCATTTGTATACTCCGTCACCTCTCTCTTCTATTTCTTTCTTCAACAATTACATTTTCTGCCAATCGACGGGGAGGAGAGGAGAGCACATTGGTTTCGCCACTTGGTGGCATTTATTCTGAAAGAAAACAAAATAAATATCATATTATGATTATCAAAATACAAGCATGCGAGCATCATAATAGAACACACCTTATCGCTTATACTCACTTTGATCAAAATAAACTAAAAATACATATCATTATAAATTTTATTTATTTAGGTTTTATTTCCACATATGAAAAGAATTTACAAAGTAAGGCATATACACGGTAACAAAACATGTACATTCGATAGGTACAACAGTAAAAAAAAAAAAAAAAAAAAAAACGATTTGATTGCATGTCATTAAATACAAATGATGCTAACAATAATCTGCAGTAATGAGGAGGAAACCTTGGAAGCATTATGCTTGTAATTAATTGTAATATATAAAACAAAAAACAAAACAAAAGAACAAAAATGGATGACATGCATGCATACTAGAGAGATCAGACAAATTGAAATTCGACTCAACGAAATACTCTTTGAACTCTTTATCTCTCTCTCTCTCTTTCTCTCTCTCTCTCTCTCTCTCTCTTTCCCTCTCTCTCTCTCTCTCTCTCTCTCTCTCTCTCGACTCATCAATAATAGTGTAAATGTATCTGTCTGCTCGCAGTCCCACGGTGACTATTGAAAACAGTTATACATACAGCTTCATGTATACAATGCCCATCCCCAATTTTTCTTAAGAACACCAAATTGAGATCGTTAAGATCTTAAAGACTTGACAGTTTTTCATGAGGAAGAATCAAAAGATTAGAGTTAAATGGGGGGCGTAGAGTCACTGCCCTCTCTCTTTGGCAACTATACAAGGAAATCGAGACATTTACATCTTTTTTGTTACCTTTAAAGGGACTGTGTCAAGATATACAATGTATCCGATGTGGAGGTCTCGTGGTCTAGTGGATACGTCAGCGGACTGTGAATCACATGATTCGCGGTTCGAGTCCCATCGCAACACTAACATCCTTTGGCAAGACATTAATCTACATTTACCTCTTTCCACCCAGTAGGGATGCGAACGATAATGTGGTTGGAATGGAATATGTGCACTTTTCAAATGGCGCCTGGCCAGAATACTCCTCGGGAGCGGATTATCAATTCATTTAATTTAATTTCATTTGTTTCACATTTCTCATGTTACATATACATTTCAAAATAAAGTACAATTTTTTCTTCTTCTTTTTCTTTTTTTTCTTTGTATGTTGTTAATCCAATGACCGGGATAATAACGATTACAATGTAAAACGCTTGTAGGAACGTAGTAATAAGCGCTAAATACATGTGACTATCATTATTAGTAATATTTCCAGTGTTTATTTTGAGTTACAGTCAAGGATGTCCCATAGGAGGGGGTGACCCCACTTAAAAATCAAATTGCTGTCTGAAAGATTGACAATTTTAGTACTTTTTCTTTACCCCTGCATGCTGACTTTACATTTGTCCATTCATTTCAATTCTTTCTCATTGCCAAATGGTTATCATCCTGGTTATATTATAGATCTACCTCAAGAATATGAGAGTTATTACAAGATAGAAAAGAAGTGAGTTCTATATAGTTCTGTATAGATAATAATCAAAATAACTAATGATATTACAGGTATGAAAATTGCGTTTTGGTCCCCAAGATTCCCTTGATCAATACCATCAAATGAATTAAGAAGAAACGAATTATAGAATTACATCATTGATGAGTTTACTTTCTTTCCTTCAAATATACCTTTTAAATACACCTTTAATTTATAGATCGAAGGGGGCAAAAGCCATTTATACCAATTAAATGGGAATTATCTTTAAGCCCCTCAAAGAGAAATATCTCGCTACGTTCTTTTTCAATAGGGCTGGGATTTGTACGAGATCGGGCTTCCTCCCTATTATGCGTATCAACTCTGTGAGAACTTTGCTGTAAGATGGGATGAGGATATGGATTAATATTGAAACGTATAATTGCTACGATTTTAAGTAATATCTGTTCATACTGTTTGAGGTCGGGAGGGGGTCAAACTGATACCCCACCCGTTCTGCATTGATCATCATTAGCTTTCATGGTTAAGTGAACTGTTTGATTTTCAACGACTGAAACCTGGGACAATAATCAAGATACTGCAATATATGAAGCTTGCAAAAAAAAATAATCATTGATCAACATTGAACGACGAATGATTAGTTCTTCTTTAAAACTACGTCTCCAGCTCCAGTTAGCGAAGGTTTGGCACTTATAGGAATAATGAGGCCTTCAACTTTTGAGGTTTTTTATTCTAATAAGAGTCAAACAAGACCCTTTATTATTGATACTCGCCCATGAACTCGCCCATGAAACCTATAGGTTTTTTAAACACATGACACGCTTATTAAAATCGTCCGCTAAGAACCGTTTCTAAATTCGTATTCTGTTAAATTTCGTAGCATAATGTAAAATGTATTTACTTTGCAAACTACCCTAATCTTGTCAGTGACGGAATAAATGAAAGGGTTACCGTACCATCACTTAAAGAGTCTTACATAACAGAATGTCCGCTTTGATCACCTTATTGATTTGTACCTTAAGATCAGTTAATAACAAGCCATTTGATCGGCAGGCATTAAGACTCATGTTAGTTTCTCTGGTTCGGGGCGTGGATCAATTGGGGCGTGATAAAAGGCATTGCACCGCCGATAGAAAAGAGGAAATCGATGGTATTTAAAGGGACTGGGTAACATTGTTCAGATGAGAGAAAATGGTGCCAAGATAGTGACTTCAATGCTATAGATGTACAATTAAAGATAATTTGAAAGTTTGAGTAAAAACGGATCATTATTAATGATAAAAATTGGGAAACACTGATTTGATCGATCCCTCAATTCTCCAACTATATTATAACAATTTATTTACATTTTAGGTGAATATAAATCGTCACAAAGCAATAAATTTGCTATATATACCATTACAGACATTTAAGTGTTGAAATATTTTTAAAAGCCTGTCATATGTCTTACTTTAATGGAAAAACGGTTGGGAAAATTCAAAAATGGTTGGGAGAATTTACCATAAATATCTTTGTGGTTTGAGATTTTTTTCCAGGATTTTTCTAATGTTAGAGGATAATACAGTAGAAGGAATATAATAAGTAACACTTCATACATAAATTACGCAGTTTTTACCGAGTCACTTTCAAGGAATAGCATCTTTTTGTTGGCTTTTATCGGTTGAGCTTGCGGTGTTTGGTCATTGTGGATAATGATGATTCGTATGTGAGAGGCCAGCAGCATTAGTAGATCATTTAAAACAAAAAATACATCGCAAAAAGAAAAGAAAAGAAAGAATATTTCCCCAATTTGCAATGTATGGTCAAGTCTGTTTAGTACTGTCTGCAAAATTTAATTAAACAGCACAATTTTAACCGGTCTGCAGTAGCACCACTATTCATACAAACATTAATTTCCATGATGATAGATGCCACGAAATTGGTAAATGGCCCCTTACAAATAAATCATTATTTTAAAGCAAATTTTGCCGTTGGTTTATTTCTCCTTTTTGTTGGTATATTTTCTTGGTATTCCTTTCACTTTACTTTATTTGCCTCATCAGCTTAGAGCTTTTTTTTAAAGAGCAAGATACCGTTAACAATTCAATTATCATACCCTAACCAAAATGTGTAACTTTTAAATAGTCAAACCTGCTTTAGTGACCACCTGTCTACAAAGACCACATTTTTTGTTTCCCTTGAAAATGGTTTCTCATTGAAACATGCACAGAAGTAACCTGTGTACAAAGACCACTTTTTGTGTTTCCCTTGGTCGGTCGCTATAGACAGGTTTGACTTTACATGTAGGCCTATGTGAAAAATTGATTTGTTTTGATTTATATTTCTTGAGAATAACATATCAAACTTTACATTTAAAGGTATTCAATAAAGGCTCTCATTCAACCAGTCCTCCTTTCATTCTTTAGTTACGAAAAACATTTTTAAAAAACATCGACTTTAAAAGGGGTATGAATAATTTAGTTTTTGTAACTGTATATGTCGGCCTATACATGATGTACGTTCTCTTGTGACAGATCAGCACTAATGTAAATTCAAAGAACTGAGAGCTTCGCCGATGCCTTGTCTTCCCGACATAGCAACAACAATGCAAGATTTTGTTCCATTCACAGAGATGCTACCTGACGTCACATGAATTACGTCAATTATTTTTCTAGGAATAAACATACTTAAATGTGAGCATGATGATAAGCTGATCTAAGCCTGGGCATTTGGTTTTTAAAACTGATTCATTTTTCAAGTATACGGACAAAGATTTGTACTCGGGCTAATAGACATCGCTTAAAATTTATATCAATGAAATCGTAGAAGAAAGAAAATACATTAACTTAGTTTCCAAGAGCTTGAATGTGCGTTTATAGAGAGAACATAGTAGACGGAGTATTATGACATTGTTTCTAACGTTGAGTAAACATGATGGCCCGAATTTACAAAGGAACTTTGTCGACAAACCTAGGTTTTCGTGCGTCATAATACATAAACCTAGATTTGTCGACAAACCTCCTTTGTGAATTCGGGCCGGTCAGTTTAAATTCGCAGAAGTATTGAATGGTAGTGTACAATTAATTCACGCGGAATATTGAAACTCTTTCTATATGCAGTCAGTTAATGTTCGCGGAATGTTGTGATTGCATCATGTTATTGTTATCATTCATGTGACATGAAATAAGCTACGCCCCAAACAGAGCATCGTAACCTTGTCAGCATTCAGTCAGTAGAGTGTTCGCGGAATGATGTAATCTACGCAAATGTTGTGATTGTGTCATGTGAAGTATGTTATCATTCATGTAACATGAAATAGGCCACGCCCCAAACATTGTACAATAGGCGGAGCCTCGTAAGTTGTCAGCATTCAGTCAGTAAAGTGTTTGCGGAAGCAATCGATTGGTGTAATCTACGCGGAATGTTGTGATTGTATTACATCAAGTATGTTATCATTCATGTTACCTTGGATGGAGAATGAAGCGAGTCGATTACGTAATCAACACACGGTAGAGTGTTGACATAAAAGGCAATCGTTTAGAGAGGGTATAATCAAAGAGTATCTCCTTGGTATGATAGGCTTTAGAAGGTGGGCAGGGAGGGAGAGGGGATGACGAGAGGGAGATGGTGGGAGAGAATGACAAAGAAGAGAGAAATGGAAGACGGGGGAGATGGAGTAGAGAAAGAGTAAATAGAGAGAGAGATATATATATATATATATAGATAGATAGATATAATACAGAGAAAGGAGAGACAGGAGAGATAGGGAGAAGGAAGAGGGCGATGAAGAAAAAGGAGAGAGGGAGATAACCAAAATGCAAAGATAGGAAGAGGGGGGACGTCGCCCCTATCGACAACGCTTCGGCATCTGAACTTGTTCATTACTGACAAGAATCCAAATATTAAGTCGGTGTATGTTTTTAAGTCATAAGAATATGAATATGATATCAGTCACTTTCTTTTTTCAAGTATAAAACTCAACACATTTTCCAGCATAGCAACTAATTGTTTTTGATGGTACGATATGAGATATTTTTGAATAAGCGAGTTCGTAATTAGGATTTGCGCATGGGCAGATAAAGGTCAATTGGTAAACCATGGAGAAGAATACTGGTACCATGCTTATGAAAGTTATGTAATCAATATTCATTTATGCATCGACAGTACATTAATTTTTATCTGATACACATGCAGGTGGAAGTATTCTTCTCAAGAGGCAAACAAAAGATATTCATGAAGCACCTTCATCACTTCGGCAGTGATTATTCTAAAATGCTTAAGTGGGGCGTATCCATCGTGAAAATGATATGTGAATATTTTGGGGTCATGCGTTCCGAAGCTATAATTTTTATTGCATTATATTCACTCTTCATCTTATCCCTATCATGTTCCGTCTACTTCATTGTGTTCCGTCTAAATTATTGCAATTATCTGCGTTTTATCAAACGAGTTTTGACGCATGTTTTAATCCCTTTTTCCTTCACATTTAATATCGTGGGTATCACCTTTAACGCTTAAAGCTCTTCACCATTAATGTTTTGAGGCTAATAAAATGGTCTTTGTCCACAAGAGACCTTGGAAGAACAGACGATTAGCACACCGCGATCAAACAGGCTTTTCCGTTGAATGTTTACAATGAGAACATGCCTATTCAAACAAAATGAAACCCCAAACTACAGCACCACAGACCGACTCAACAGTAAAAACCTACAGATACCCAACAAAATTGTCATGTTTGTCAGTGAGTTCAAAGATTTTGGCAGTCAGGTAAAACAGGGGCTCCACCGCCGACCCTCTGTGGATAGTTGCCCTTTCGGAGAAACTGGGGGGGGGGGGGGGGTGACTAATACAAATTTTGTTTCGTCTTTTGGTGTCGGTCTTGTTGGATGAATGGTTATGGGTTTGCATGTTTTTGCACTTAGTTACTTTTTCTTGTTTTATTCATTATTAGCACTATAATTGTATATACAGGCACACCCGCTTTAGTGACTACCTGTCTACAAGCAATTTTTTTGTTTCCCTTGAAAATGGTTTCTCATTAAAACATACACTAAAGGAACCTGTCTACAAAGACCACTTGTCTTCAAAGGCCACTTTTGGGGTTTCCCTTGGGCGGTCGCTGTAGACAGGTTTGACTGTATATATATATTTTTTTTTTGGGGGGGGGGGGGCAGGGGCAGGGGTCATTTGTTTTCATCTGGTTAAACTGTTTAGTAAAATCCGGACAAGGCATACGGATTGGAGGATTGCTGAGATATCTTGCACGGATATTGAGATATAGAAAATCTTCCCACGAACAGTAAATGTTGCGATTGAGGGTACAGGGGGCAGAGGAAAGGGGATATCGTAAACCGTATTAGGATATTAAAGCGTTTGTCAACAAGAAATAGCTTGAAGGAGGAGTAGAGAAGACTTAACACACGAGACCGAAGATGTCGGTCATTTGGGCATGTTGAAAGTGATCAAAGTGCTCTGATTCCGACGGTCCACGAGACAGACTATGTCGATCTCAATCAAGTCAGAGGCATTTTGAACATATATTCAGAAGGACCAGTATTATCGGTTTTGTGGGCTGTCGGTCTCACTATGAATATGACTGACAAAGAAAGCGGACAAAATATACAGTTCCTCAGGTAGACAAAGGAACATCCCTTCACTGCTATTATGTAAAAATGTGTAGAACAGGTGTCACATGCATATTCACCTTTTTACATAATACTATAGCAGTGAAGGGATGTTCCTTTGTCTACTTGAGGAACTGTAGATTTTGTCCGCTTTCTTTGTCAGTCGTCATGTTCACAGTAGGGACTTTTAGATTCGCACGAAGACAATAGGTCTATGCTACGATCGACGTCCTGTTAAAGCACTGCCTTGAATGGAAGTACCACGTATCAGTCCACGCAAATCTAAAAGTCCCTAGTGATTGCCCCATTAGGGACTTTTAGATTCGCACGAAGACAATAGGTCTATGCTACGATCGACGTCCTGTTAATGCACTGCCGTCAATGAACGTCACACGTCTCAGTCCACGCAAATCTAAAAGTCCCTAATAAGCGTATAATTATAACCTCCTGAAAAGAAAGTTCTGAAATAGACCGGTTTATACACATATTCAAATTTATGGATGTTTTGTTTCTTCTTCCACTGGACCTAGTGACGAGTTGTTCCATTAACCTGTTATTAATGAATGAACTGCAATACTCGAAATCCAGACCGCATATATTACTTGTTACTATGGCGGGCAAGCCTCGGACAAACTTTCAGATAGTCAAGAATAACTTTTCTTTTAAAAGTATGCATCAAATGTGAATATGGTAGTAAACTTCCAACGAGATCGACACCAGACCGAACAGAGGATTCAATTCCTCCTACGGCCAAATATCGGTTGGTTTGGAATCGGTTAGGCTGTCTAATGCCCTTCTAATGACTAAAGCCTCGGTCACAAATGCCATTAGGAACTGCTACGAACGCCATACGAACGATTTTCAGACAATGGAAATTCGAGAAAACAATGGAAAAACAGGGAGATTCGTACGAACCTTTGTGACCGTAGCTTTAGATATATCAGCGTTGATGTCTCTCGTGTTACTTTACTCATAATAAAGAATTTGGTATCAACGAATGCCTGCTTATTTACCTTTTAAATGACGCCCCTTTTGTAATGATTATGTAATCGTGGAATGTGTATAACTACACCTGAATATGGGGCCAAGTCAAATAAAAGGTGAAATGTTGGAGAAAGCATTGTCATGCCTTCAAATCGCAGTCCATCCTCCAAACACAATAATGAAGAATTCACTGTTTGCAACATTTCACTTTTGAGGAGTTTATATTAACTTTAAAACGTAACACTCCATGAACTATTGGCAGGATCATGTGTGTAATTTTTTTGTTTTTGTTATAGATGTGTATCAATAAAATATGATTATTTACGTCTGGGGACCGGCCTTTACTAGGGACTTTTAGATTTGTACGTCGACATAGTGGACTGCTACGTGTGACGTCTCTTTTACGGCACTGTGTCGTCCTTTTAAGGCACTGCCAGTTCCTTAAAAGGAAGTCACACGTAGCAGTCCACTATGTCGACGTGCACATCTACAAGTCCCTAATGTCACCATCCGAAAGACGTGACTCCGTTTCGAACCGGGGTCCGCCTGAACCTGTTTGTAGGCGAAGACAGAGAGCTGACCAAGTGAACGTATCCCAAGACCAACTCACATCGCCAACCCACATCATTATTATCAAAAGAGTTATCATTGTTTTCAATATGTTAATCCGCTTAAATGATTCGGCCCTCGGTTGGACGTCGAACTTTTTTGACAGGAGCAGCACTTTTATGTTCTAACTCGCAAATTGATGCCTAATCCATATCCATTATCCATTCATTTTTCTCCGCCCGGTGCACATCTAGGCGCCGCTAATCTTACTTTTATTACCCCTGCAGTATGTTTCATCTTATTAAAACATTTGTCATAAATCGACGGGGAAGGCTTTCAAAAGTTCACCGATTCATTGAAGTTCCCGAAATCAATTCTCGAGTCACTTCATCGTCTTTTCCCCCTTCTTCTTCTTCGTACGGTTCTTGGGAAAATCGATTCGCTTCAGAGTCGAAGGAATGTGTTTAATTGTGCGGAGGGTAATGACAATATTACGTAACGTTACATTCCACTGTCGAGTAATGTACATTCAAAAGCGACAAGTATTTGAATAGTGCGCGTCGGTCAATATGGCTCTTTAGATATGAAAGGTATGAACATGTGAAGGGTGTGAATTTCGTCAATAAGTGAGTTTTAGAGCGTGTGTGCGTGTGTGTGTGTGTGTGTGTGTGTGTTGGGTGTGTGTTTCATTAAAAAAGATATATATATATATATATATATATATATATATATATACCCATATATATATATATATATATATATATCATGTCCACAACCTGGCGTTCTTTATCAATTAATAAAGTAGCTTTAACGTCCGGAAAAGCGTTTTATAACAATCGATCAATTTATTTTTTATATAAATAAAATAGACTTGTATACTCTTACGGACGAGTGGAAATCCACCATTTTAGAAGTCGTATCTTTTCGTAGTTCAATCCACTCAAAGATGCTTTGACTACACTCGTCAGCCGCATCAGGGAGTTGATGGGATCAACTACCTGGCCGAGGCGACCAGGCAAGAAAATTCATCCATACAAAAAAAAAGAGAACTGATCGAAATCCAATCAGCCGATGGGAATAATAAATTATTATGAGAAAGGAAAATAACTTTAGACAAAATCATTTTATAATTACGGATGAACAATTATCCTTTGTGTTTGTTATTTTCACAAATCAACGAGAATTAAATCCTTTTCTACTGACTTTTGATGTGAGAAGATATTTATTGAACGTTTCTTTCTCTTTAACAATTATTCTCCTAGGCTAATTACGTCATGACGCAAGTCTCATTGGGTGTCTGTAATTATTAATAGCTTTTAATGCTCTTAGCAAGTCGCTGACCCCTTAAAAAGGGGGAACTCCTTCAACAAAATCGATATCTGCTTACAAGTCTTTACTGTTCTCTTATATTCGATACCAAATGAAGAACGTACAAATTCCGCCTTCTTTCATTTTTATATGCGCAAGCATGCGAGGAATTTCATCCATTGGTATTGTCTGCGGATTGGGTATTTCCACATGTGCTTTAGTCATTGTTGGCCGCTCTATTGTCACGTCGGCTATTCTATATCCCGGTGTGTTGTACAATAGTGCCCGAGAACGGACAACACACGCAAGCTTATTTTTGAAGAAAAACCCACAATGCTCAGAAGGAGTTAATACCTCTGAAAAGCTCCTGCATTACTTAACTGTAACTATTTCCCATTTGAACACATTCTTCTTCTTTCGGTCTTCACAAAAGACAACAAACGCCCAGATAAGTCCTTCTGAATACAGATCTTTTCATTGAAGTGTCAATGCGTGCACCCTACGTACTACGCTAGCCATCGAAGAATCAATTTCATCAGCTATACGCTCAGCTTATCGACACAATGAAAACGGCAGCGACTTTCTACATCATACCGTAATTGCTTTTTCAATATGGGAATGTATCTTATGTACACACACAATGACACGTCATAGATCAGAACCAGGACTAATTACCTTGGGACTGCCGACCCTGAAAAGACCCTGACCATTGCTGAAGGTCCAAGAATAGGTCCTGGATCGATATCGCCAACGATCACTGAGAGATTGGGCTGTGTCGTCTGATTAAGACCGGCTTTTTAAACGTAATCCACTTTTGTAAGTTCCTTTTGGAATGCAGACGGTATGCGCAACTTGCGAGGTGAACTTCTGAAGAAATTTCGTGAAAGTTTTTGGCGTCAAAACTTTTAGAGCAAAAGCGTTACTCTTTGATCTTACGTGTATCGCTGTTAATAATTTCCTTAAATTGTTAAAATTGTTAATATATATTTTTATTATTAGGCCTTAATATTGTTGGAGGTAATCTGAATACAAAAAATTCAAACATCTGGTTAATTCAGATGAGAATTTGCCATCTTACCTGCAAAAGATTTTAAAATATATTCATTAGATTTTAAAAAAAAACCTAAACATTACGTTATAAAAAATATAAACAAATGCTGACCTTGTTATGCAAACGACTAATGTTTTTTTCAATGAAAACATTTAAACATTTTTACACATGATCAAAATCTGCCTTGATCTCGAAAGTGGGACTGAGACTTTTTCGTAGTATTTTCAGATATTAAAAAATATATATTTAAAGGAAATTAGATTGACTAGTCTCTATTTATAAGCTTAGCTAGGCAATGCCCATTTTCTTGGCATTTAAAGGTATTACAAAGTTTTGGTATGGGGTCATGAATTTGGTTCAAATTAACATATTGGAAGCTTATGCGTTCCTACAATATACATTGAATCGCTGTTGAAATCGAGTCTAAAGTTATGAAATTATAAATAATAAACTCTTTATGTTGTATAGCTCCCTCTCAAGGTCAAGATATTAATTAAGCTACGAAACAATGTTTCTTGACTTAAATCGACCGATTAGCTATTCCCGTTTTGAAATTATATATCCCAACTACATATTCTGAGATTTTCATGGTCGCAGCTACCATTGTACGGCCAACATTTTTTTTAAATTGAAATTTACCGGGAGCACCGGTAAATTTTTTATATTCAATTTTTCTCGAAAACAGAAGTGTTTAAGGGGCTAATTTTTGTAGTGCTTATAATACATCCACGGGGGCATCCAAATATATCAAAATTGTAAAGATTCACTATCCACCCAATTTTCAAAATTTCCCAAAACTTTGTATTACCTTTAAGTCGAGGAAAACGACTTCGAGCATTTAGTTGATTATATTTGGGCATTTTCAATTTGTAGGGGAATTTAGGGTTTATATTGAGACCTATTCAGGTAAAAGGAAATTAAAAAATGTTCAATTGCCCTCTTTCCCAAAGCACTCAAGTATCACTGTTTCTATGAGTATTTCGTCTTAAACGAACAAACAACAAGTTAAAAGCTACAAACGGCATTCAGGACCATAAAGAAGACCAATAAAACAAATAGCTATTTGATCATAGTAATCCATACCCAATCAATGTTTTTCTTCTTAGATAACTTATTAAAAGTATTACCCTAGCCGCGAGTATTGAACCCTTTGAATTACAAGAACGAATAATTATGGCATTTCTAAAGGGGTTCTTATTCTAAACGCAGCTTTATATCGATTAGGAGGTGTTTGCCTACTTGTGTAACTTGTAAGGAGCATTGTATGGGCATTGTATGGGGGTTGTCGCATTGGGTTTTACCTTCGCATATACTTAACCGGATTCTTTTGTATGGATAGAACAGAATAGTTCAATAGCGAGGCCGCATCTTTAAAGGAATCCCGGGCGACGCGCAATAAATAAAATTAAACACAGCGTAACTTTTGAACTTTTAGAAATTGCTTATATCACACGCTCTTTCTATGCAAGAGGCAATGATGTTAATGGTTGTATTTATATGGGTTATATGATATATCATCCCTTTTTACTTTTATTTTTCGTTTAAGAACTAATTATTTTTTTTAATAAAAAGCTTATCACGATATTTATATTTTACAAAGCAATAGTCTAAATGCGGAATGGAATATATTAATTTCGTCAACCAATTACTGTTCATAATTTCGTCAACCAATAAGTCTTAATTTTGATTTCGTCATCAACCAAGCAATGTTTATTACACCAAATAAGTAATATTCATACTTCGTCAACAAATTAATGTTCGTATTTTCGTCAACCAAATTAAACCAATTAAATGGTCATGTTATCGACAACCAATACAAATGTTCATATCTTCGTTAAATAATACAATGCTTAGATTTTCGTCGATCAATACAATGTTCATTACAATTATCAACAAATCAATGTTCATATTTTCGTCAACTATGCAATGTTCATATTTTTGTTAACCAATTAATGTTCATATTTTCGTCAACCAATTAATGTTCATATCTTCGACAACCAATCAATGTTAATATCTTCGTCAACCAATCAATGTTCATATCTTCGGCACCAACTAATGTTCATATTTTCGTCATACAATGCAATGTTTATATTTTCGTCAACCAATCAATGTTCATTTCTTCATCAACCAATGTTCGTATCTTCGTCAACCTATCAATTTTCATATCTTCGTCAACCAATCAATGTTCGTATCTTCGTCAACCAATCAATATTCAAATCTTCGTCAGCCAATCAATATTCATACCTTTGTCAACCGATCAATATTCATATCTTCGTCAACCAATCAATGTCCATTTCTTCGTCAAACAATCAATGTTCATATTTTCGTCAACCAATCGATGTTGATATCTTCGTCACCCAATTAATGTTAAGATCTTCGTCAAACAATTTTCATATTTTCGTCAACCAATCAATGTTAATATTTTCGTCGACCAATCAATGTTCATATCTTCGACACTAACTAATGTTCATATTTTCGTCATACAATAAAATGTTTATATTTTCGTCAACCAATTAATGTACATATCTTCGTCAACCAATCAATGTTCATATCTTCATCAAACAATCAATGTTCATATTTTCGTCAACCAATCAATGTTCATATCTTCGTCAACAATAGGTGTTCATTTCTTCGTCAACCAATTAATGTTCATACTTTCGTCAACCAACCAATGTTCATATCTTCTTCTTCTTCTTCTTCTCCTTCTTCTTCTTCTCCTTCTTCTTCTTCTCCTTCTTCTTCTTCTTCTTCTTCTTCTTCTTCTTCTCCTTCTTCTTCTTCTCCTTCTTCTTCTTCTCCTTCTTCTTCTTCTTCTTCTTCTTCTTCTTCTTTGGGCTAAGTCTACCTCCTTCACAGTTGAAGATTCTTGCAGACTGATGAGTATGTGTGTCTTCGTCAACCAACCAATGTTCATATCTTCGTCAAACAATTAATGTTCATATTTTTGTTGACCAATTAATGTTCATATTTTTGTTGACCAATTAATGTTTATACTTTTGTCAAACAATTGGTAAACATATTTTTGTCAACCAATTCAATGTACATATTTTCGTCAACAATTATGAATGTTAAATTCAGCTAAAAGTCTGCTATAAGTTGAGGTTTTAAAAGATATGCCCAGTCTAGCAATTCACGAAAAAGCTATTTCGTCGCGCTCAATTATTGGTATTTCTGTCAGCGAATAACTTGAATGATGTGCTCACTAGCCATTAGCATCATACATGATCATACCATGATATCGGATTGCTCTTCAATCGTAAAACAAGACGAGAATTTTCTTATTCTATAAACCTAAATAAACTTGTGTAACAGGATTGTTGTAATATCGCCTCCCTCACGACGCCCAGAATAAAAACTATTTCCCCGTGACGATGTCGGTTCCTTTATGACGTAACAATCACAGAAGCGTTTCGACCACCGTGATTCGAATGCTGTAGTGACGATTGTTACGGCTTTATTTCGTCACAGATATAGGGTTAGGAATAGGGTTGCAAGTGGGTTTAGGCAGGGAGATCTCCCTGGTTTAGGTTAGGTCTAGGATTCAGGACTAGGATTAAAGTTGTTTGGTCCAGGGATAATGTTAATAATTCGCTTAATGTAGAAGACCATGAAGTAATTGTCTCCGGGCATGTTTCATAAAACCGATCCGATCAGCCATAACTTTCGGAACTAAATTACTAATAGCTAATGCGTTTCAAGATTTATGTGTATTTCTTATACAAAAGTTGCTGCTGAGTCCTGCGCATTCTTCATCGCATTTAAGGTTTACCTGACATAGCAACAACAAGTACAGTAAAAAACTAGATTCTATTTTCTATATACACAAGATATGCTGCTCACTCCCCAATCTTTAAAAACATTGAGAACAGACTATTTCAAAAGGTCCATCCACTACCAAAGTTCACTAATTTGAAACGCCATACCGCCTGATTATGTGCAATATCATCTTTACGTTCATTCAAGAGGCGATGTAAACACCTTATCATTTGAAATGCACTCTGAGAATCAATTCGTTTCTATTCATTCGTATCAAATTTTAATGTCACTTTTTAAGTAAACATGTTTTAGGAGTTTTGCTTTATTTACGTTTTTATCTTATTTTTGCGTTTTTTGAATTTATAATGTGTTTTGTATTTTCATATGGTAATGTTTTATGTAATTTGTTAATGTTTCATATTTGCTTTTAATTGTACAGATACGGCCTCTGAGAAGAGCAATATTCGCTATTGAAAGGGCTAACATGTTTAAAGAAGACTAAAATATCTAAATAATAAATAAAGAAGAAGAAGAAGAAGAAAAAGAAATGAAGAAGAAGAAGAAGATGAAGAAGCAAAAGAAGAAGAAGAAGAAGAAAAGAAAGAAAAAGGAAGAAGAAGAGAAGCAGAAGAAGAGGACGGGATTCTCACAGGACTGTTCATAAAAAGGGACCACATTTTGACCAAAGTGGACAGTTTCTGACATAACTTCGTCCAAGCGATGAACAAAAAAAAAGACACAAAACTGTCGGATTATCTATGGCTAGTTAATCACAAGACCACACATAGAACACCTGAGACTTAGAACCCATAAATGGTCCAGATCCCAATTTAAGGATCATCATCGGCGAACCGCGACTAAGCTTGTCGTAAAGGCGCTATGCCTGTCAAGTGAAGTTGAGTCCATAGCGGCCGAACTATAACTTTTCCCACATATAGATTGTCTTCTTTTCTTAGAAATACAAAAGGCCTGTAGAATTGGAACTGTGTCACGAGGAATTCAAAGGAGGTGGAGGAGTGGTGATTTAGAAAAATAAACATTGCCACGGATGATAATATTGACGATAATAGTAGGTCATTTTACATGAAATGTTACAAGTGGAAAGAGGAAGGGGCACCTTTCCCATAACGAGATGACATAAAGTGCCCCCATGGCACCGGAAGCGTAACCGACCTCCTACCTTTTTCTTTACCGTTGCTAGGGAACGTAAGTAACAACAATCATCTCCCAGTCATTTCCCCTTCTTCTATGACATTTCCAAATAATATGTACATGCAGAGTAGCACGGGTTTAAAAAGAAGGAGAAGAAGAAGAAGAAGAAGAAGAAGAAGAAGAAGAAGAAGAAGAAGGTGAAGTAGAAGAATTAGAAGAAGAAAAAGGAGGAGGAGGAGGAGGAGGAGGAGGAGTAGAACACAACGAAGGAGGAGAAAATAGAAAGGAAAAAGATGCAGGAAAGTAGGCGTAATATCAATGTAACAAGGAGCTTTGGCAAGTTACGCCCGAAAGGGAGTTGCATTACCTTTTGCTTTAATATTAGGAGACGCTTCTAAAGAACAAGACGATGCACATTGGGATGACTTTTATTATTTTCGTTCTTTTCATGTTTTCCCTGACACTGTCTTCACAGCACTCCGTTATATGTTTTGTCTGAAAATTCTCAAGTTCGCAAGTTCTCTCTATTATTTCTTGGAAATACATTTTTTTATTCGGCACCGCTCCCTTATAATACATCCAAATGTTTCAAATTCTGAATACTTAACAGGACGAGGGTAACTCTATTACGCTTCAACCGCAAACGTCTCTGATAAGATTTATAAAATACAAAACAAAACAGCAAATAGAAAAATAGATAAAATTACTCAAACCGTTTTGAAAAACTTGGTGAACTATACCGCTACTTCATACATAGACCCACTCCTCTCGCTTCCAACGCGCAATGCCGTAACCATTGCCCTTTCTCCAGCCATGCTTATGATAATGGAACACTTTTCCCCAGCACCCTCTCCCCACTTTTACCACTATCACTTGCCCCCTTCCCCACTTCCATCATTACCGTTCATCAATGCCATCCTAATTATTAGCGCCCCATCGACAATACACCCTCTGATCGCTCTCACGCCTTTCATAATCCAAAAACCAGAAGGTGTTTCCTGTACTTTTTTGCCCCCTTTCTTCCTATTCATTACCCCTCTCTTCCTATTCATTACCCCTCTCTTCCCACTATCAAGAGCGCGGATAATACCCACGTCATTTCAACCCCATTTTATTCTCAACAAGGAATCCCCTTTAAGTAAGTCTTGTTCGTCGATAGACCAACTTCTTTTCATGAAAGGATTGTTATACGTCGAGTCAAGAGCTTTAAGAAGCGCCCCTGACAACGCCCTCCACCTTTGTCGCGATTCCATCGAACGATCATAAGGGTTCATTATCTCGCCAAATTTGCTGATGGGCGGTCGCTTATTATATGCAGCTTTAGATTCAAACGGCAGACTATACCCCATCAATCTTCGATTTTTCTCCGTCTATTATCCATCCTCCCCTGACCACAAACTCCCACAATAAATTACATTTAAAAATAGAGGGCTATAGCTACACCCCTTTTCTTTTCGCTCCTCTAAAAGTGGGGTATTAAACCCCGAGTCGGATAAAGACTAATAACTTCTCTTTTGTCCGTTTCTTAAATGCATGATTACAGATAAGGTAATCCCCATTCCGTTACATCAAAGGAAAGAATACATGAGAATTCTTCGGCTTGTTCTCTTCTCAAAATCCGATGTGAGAAAAGGTGAGACTGACAAAACTAACTTTCTACATCATCGATCCCATAGCTGCACAGTAATGGACCCAATACTGACTTAGTCAGACAATAGAGAGAGGTTTCTATATATTAAATGAAGCTTTAGAAGGCGGACAAACTGAACATTATTTCGAAGTCTTTCTTCTCTAATCAGAAGTAATAATACTCTGATGTTTGATGTGTAGTTAAGGCTAATATTGAATTTGTCTCTCTCGCGTTCTTTTGTACCTCGGAAGTGTCGGTTCCGAATCTTGCGGAGAAGTATAGAGGTGCGTGGTGGTGATGGGGAGAGAGAGCGAGAGAGAGAGAGAGAAAGAGAGAGAGAGAGAGAGAGAGAGAGAGAGAGGTGGAGGGGGGGGGGGGGGTCATTGAGGGGTCATTTCAGAAGACCGAGAACTCACGAGACCAACATTTAAAAAAGATCCACGATCCAGACAAAAAAAGAGAAACTCCTAGAAACAAAGTTAGAGAAAAGATAAAAGTTCCTAAGAGTACATACAAATAATTACGCCCACAGCAATAACAGATTTTGTTCATCTTCTGGTGAGTAATATTGACTATCCTTATACAAAAAATAATCATAGACTAACTATTACTATTCCAATAATTTGGGATTACACTTTCATTATAGACTATTATACAAATCCGTGTAAATTGTTGGCCATATTTTCTAAGAAACCATGATTAACATTGCTGAGTGGGAGGAAAACGAATACTGCCCATCTTGCATTTTTGAGAAAAATGGAAAAGCGCCATCTACGTTAAGATGCATGACAGTCAACGAGGTTGTGAAACGAATAGGACGACACATCGCTAGCTAGCATGATGAAGTTGACACGAAATGCTCGTTATGTGAAAATTGTCGCTGAAAGGAAGTATTTAACCTAAAGACGTCCACTTTAAAGACCCGCATATATCATGCAAGAGCTGCATAAACATTTGTTTGACTTAAAGGCTTCTTCGCATGCATGTTTCATTGTATACCTTTGATATCCACGAGAGGGGGGGGGGGGGGGGGCGAGAGGGGGCGGGGTATGTTAGGGGGCAAGTCGTCTACCCCTTACCCTGTTCACGTTTAAGGATGCGTTACACTCATTTTGAACCTGTCGATTTCTTTGATTATTTGTTATACGTTGAGGAATAGGGCTGTTAAATGTTAATATATGAAAGAGACTGAATTGAGGAACCTCCCCTCCCCCCCCCCCCCCCCACTGTTACGGAGGTGGCTATTCCTCCATGGCCCTTCTTCAGCTACGGAATGTATGACTATAAATTTCTCTTTGAAATAAAAAAAATTCAGCCGGTTTTATCTTCAGCTATAACTAAAATGGAATTTTTTTACATAACAAATGAGGGGGGGGGGGGGGGTCAGTTCGTTATTCATAAATCTTTGTCAAACATAAGAGGGAATTACGTTCGATCACGTATAAATATATATATATATGACAGAAACCCTATCCAACACAGGCTTAGAAAATAAGAGGAAGATATTACGATGACCTTAAAAATCTTGCGCAATCTGTAGCAACTGAATTACTTTCACTGTCTTGTGCAAGACTCGGTTAGACTTTCAACACTATTCTATTTTGAACCACAGGAATATAAAACGTCATTATGATGATTTCCCTGAGCTGTATACACGTATATGTCATTAAAATAAAACTATTCGGTTTAAGGGAGAGAGAGAGAGAGAGAGAAAGAGACGGGGAGGGCGGGAGGGAGAGGTGGAGGGGCGGTGGGCAGTGAATTTTTTTTAACATATATTTTTTAAGGGATGTGTGGGGGGGGGGGCGCACATGTAACCGGTACTTGCTCAAATCGAAAACCTATTAGGCATACCAAAATAAAATTCAACTAGTACCCCGTATTGTCCTGAGTGTTTTGTACTTGTAGGCCCCTAAATCTTGGATCCTCGGGGGGGGGGGGGGGGGGAGATTTGTGGCTGTAACTAGTCTTTTCATCATAATTTATATTATCATCACGAACGCAAAAAAATCAATAAACCAACGTAAGGGCACTTCCAGTAGCCTTCTACATTGCCGATATAGAAATCATAATTATTTGGATTATGTAATAAGTTTGTTATTGTCACGTTCGCAAATTTCAAAAGGTAACGCATGCGCACAATGATATCAAGATGTCCTAATTATGGTTGATTTTACGAAAGTCTTCGCGATCATGCTATTTTATCATACGTAACAAAGGAACAACTATGGTAATATGTCTTAACTCTTTGTATGGACTTACATACCCTGCTCAATGTAAACATATACTACCAATATAAGTATGTGATTGTTTTTCTTTTGAATGTAAAGCCAGGAATAAAATGGATCACCTTGAAAAATGTAGATAAGCGAGTTCAGGCCAGCCAGCGAGCGCAATGTGAGTATACCTCATGATACGAGATAACACTAACAGTGAGTCACCGGGAAAGATTCAGGCAGCTAGGCAGAGCAGGAAAGCTGTGTATGTGTGTGTCACATTATTCATTCATGAATCGAGACATGAATACGACATTACAACTCCACATCTCCTTATATAGCAAGCCTGTGAGGATAGTCTACTGTGCGTTGTAGTGTAAATGTGTTCGACAAATTTTGATTTTGATTTAGAAACAAACTTTTTTTTACAATAATTGGGGAATTTTGTCGGACGTCATTTATTGTACGTTCTTGAACAAATGAATGCATTTTTCGGTCCAGCAAACTTTCATTCTAAAAGACTTGAATTTAGAACGAGCTCGCTGCATTTTCTTGTTTAAAAAATATATTCATTGTCGTTATTTATGCTGTTATGGACAAGTGTCAGGCCAACTGCCGCACATTAATTTATTTAGGCCAACTGGCCCTAATACAAACCCAGGGGTGTTATACGGGCAGTTGGTCGAAATAAATTTCATGCAGAGTATTGATGAGCACAACAAAAAACTGCTGTAATTGTAAATGGATTGACCTCATTTTCTGTTTCTGGTAACCCCTTCCTTCTTTGTACATAGCAATCTAATAATGATCCATTATGGTGATGAGGCTTATCTAAAATCTTTGTCAGAAACAAAATTAGTAATTATGCGCCGCACGTATAGCTATATTTACTTGAAGGTCTTTACTTTGTTAAATTTTTTAAATAGAGATATCACGGCAATAACGAGACAGACATATAGATAGAGAGAGAGAGAGAGAGAGAGAGAGAGAGAGAAAGAGAGAGAGAGAGAGAGAGAGAGAGAGAGGGGGGGGGGGGGGGGTAGTGGATTGAAATTAAATACAGGCATTACTTGTGTATATTGAGAATCTCATGAACACTTCCTGTAACAGTTTAACACTGATTTACTTTCACTGACTATAAAAATGTGTCAACTTCTTCCTGACTAGCGTTGAGACGGAAAGTGAATGAAGGAAGACTTTCACCGAAGCCTTCGACCGCGATCGAAGTGGTTAAACTTGAGCCTAAAATTATAAAGAGTTAGGGATACATCGTTGCTAACACGAACCACCAATCCCACCATTTTCGAGTAGTTTCCCGCCAAAAGTGGTCGTCTGCACCGCAGACTAATGACAGTGTAATGTACATACCATGGGGCTCAATGGCACATATTATTAATATGCACACCTGAAACCGATACTGATCGACTGCACTGGCGATAGACAGAAAAGCGCGGGAAAAGGCTCGCCATCGTAATAATGGATGCCGCGATTTCACGAGCTCAGAGTTTGATAATGAGCTAGATCTCTCTCTTCCCTCGACACTTTCGAGTCACTCATTAAGGATGCTTACTCCCCCGCCCCCCTCTCTCTCTCTTCTTTCATCATGCAGTCTCCCTTTCTTTCTTTCTCCCTCTCTCTCATTCTCTCTCTCCCACTTCTTTCACTTTTTCCTCATATAATCTTAATTTCCCGGAAACCGTCACAAGCGAGTTTCATCCAAGCTGTTATTATTGATGGGGGAAATAGTATGTGTGAAGAATAATTGATGAGTGGGATCGAAACTTAAAAATGTGCATGTAGCCTGCGTAATAAAAATAATTAATGTTCTATATCAGTCAAACCTACGTTTTCTTTCGCTAAAGTGATACTAAGCCCACCCCCTCTAAACAAAATGTATCAGTAGGCCGTACATAGTATTGCAGCCACAATTTGGTGATAGTGATAATTTTGTTTACAAAGGGAAGCCTCATCACTCATCAGCATCAATGTTGTTCTGAGAGGAGAGCAATTACACCTGGGTGGAGAGTGGCAAATGTGGATTAATGTCTTGCCACAGGACGAAAGTGCCGGGCTTGGATTCGAACCCCGAACCCTGCGATTGAGTGTCACGTGAATGAACCACTACACTACGAACCATTAATGGTAAATCTTCGACGTCTAATGAAACAAAAGTAAGGATGCTGTGAAAATCTCTCAAAACACAATATTGTGCCCAAGTTCAAGGCGGTGGTGTAAACATTCTACCAACATAATTATTTATAAAGAATAGTCGTGAACTCTAGTCTTTAAACACACTCGTTTGTATAAATATGATAAATTTGATTGCTTTTCAAATATTTAGATTCATCCATTTTTCAACACACTCCATCCCCCAAACGAACATGACTCCGTGAACGACTTTCAATAAACTCGGAACTTTCTCGTCTGTCGGCGACAGCTGATATTAGTAGTCTAACTATAAAGTAATTTGTAAAATAATGTTATTTGATTTCATATAGTTGCTTTGAAAATTCTAAGAATATCGTACATTAAGCATGAATCGTAATTATCTGAATGTTCTAAATGTAATTAATCTTTAATTTTATCATTAATTGGCTTACATGTTCAAAGGATTGTGTGTATTGTGTAATGATTTTCTTACACTATCATAAAAGGGTCTGAATTTTAAAGGCTAGATAACAGCTGATCGGGAAGTTGTGGCTGAATGCGCGCGTCGATTCATCGTATGAGTCAGAAAGTATACACCCGGGTGAATCAAAATGTATAATTTCTCACCAATTCGGTGGAAAACAGTCATCATTTTCACTCCTTCTTTGTTTACCGGTTTTGTGAACTTAACCTAAGTTGACTGCATCGTCATCTGTTGATAGATGTAGTAAGATAGGCAAGGGGGAGGGAACGATTTTCATGACTTTTAATTTTTGTTGCGTTTGAGTTTCACCTGCGCTGTTCCGAGCATGCATGAATAATTGATGAAGACACAAATGGATGCAGGCCTGCGGGATATGAATTACATTTTATATTACAATAATGTTAATGAAAATTTGTATGCTATATAAGTATTAGACGCATGTTGTTATCACAGAGCAACGATACATTAATATGATTTGTTCGAGGAATATTGCTGCAATTATTACAAAATAATGTACAATATTGGTATTGTTTAGGTTTCCGAAAATCAGACCGAAGTACTTTTCTTTTAAATAATCGCAATATTTCTGTTAGCAATAAGTCAAATCATATTATGCAATAGATGAATACAAGGGGGGGGGGGGCATCGATGAACAGAGGGGTACGACGAACGCACTTTCCTCAAATCAACGCAATATGACATAATATAGGATTTTCACAAAAGACCCACCCCCCCCCCCTCCGAAAAAACGAAATAATAATAATAATAATAATAATTTAAAATAATGGACGAATTTGTGTTCGTGTGCCCCTGGCCCTTCAAAAAAATTACCTACAAAATGTGAGAGGTTTTCAGATTTCTATTGCTGACTGATGATTCCGAAATAAAAAAAGGCAGTTCCTCTAGAAAAGAGTCGATTAATTATCAAAATTGCCTATTTATAATGTGAAAGAGGAAGTTTCTCTCTTCATCTTAAAATCCAGTACAAAAGAAGATTAATGTTTGACATTTTCAACATACAATGTTTATGCGTTGATTACGTGTTTTTAGTTAAGGTAAAATATTTTTAAAGTCCCTACTTCCGCTAACAAACGGTAACGAGAATGACACACAAAATAAACCCCCATGACCCCTTTGCATTTTTGGCGTATAAACTCTCGGTTTGTTGAATTATGTCATGTATCATACATCTCCGAATTAATTTGTACTTGAAGAAAAAGAAGATAAGGACTACGATTAAGGTGGATATTGTGGGAGGGGTGAGGGGAAATCCTGTCATTTTCTTTTCACGCCCCTTGACACCATGAAAGGCTCGGTTTTATTTTATTTTTCACTTTAATTTACCATACGTGCCCCAACAGACCTCGTAGCTACTCCACATACAGCCCTCAAACACAATAATCATTATCTGATCCCGACTCCTGCACGTCCAAATCGTATACAACATTCATAATCATATCATTATATACGATAGACCAATAGACCATATGAAATAGATATCACGATATGCCTTGAATGACACCCCTCCCCATCCAAGGCAGATGAGGGGAGGGGGTGGGGGGTTGGGCGGGGAGGTGGAAAGATTATTAAAAAAATGAGGGGTTTTGTCATGATGAAGATATTGATAACTTGGTAAACTAATAATGAGAGCACAGAAATATATCGTGCTTGTAAACGAAAACCACCAACGTGTGTGGAGGGGGAGTGGGAGGGGCGAGGGGGGGGGGGGGTGTCCCTCCGTTCCCCCTTCAGTGCAGTGGTCATCGATAAGGTTTTCTTTCGCCGCGTCCAGACATCAACAGAGTTCGTTTAGGGGCTAGCCAGGTTATGTACACTGAACTATAATGCTTTGTTTAAATTACGTATCAACATTTCAATCAGCACGCCGTGTTTAAGTGGTCACTACGTTGGACACGTAGCCACTACACGATCTCGAGTATGATGAGGGTATCTTGCAATAGCGTAGCTTGAGTCCCTACCATTCGGGGGCACTTGAACAAATAGGTGGGTGGGGTGGAGGGGGGGGGGGGGTGATACCGCTCTTTGTAAAATGAGATTTACAATGCTATTGATTTGGGGGGGGGGGGGTGGTTCATGCGCGATATTTTCTCATTCTTTTCCCCTTCTTCTTTGTTCGTTCTCACTTTTTCTTTATTTCTATTTTACACCTGTCAGTGGGAGGGAGGGGGAGGGGGCGTTCCCCATGCCTACTGGATCCGCCACTGTGGTATCGCCCGTATACTTAGCATTAGATTACTATACACCATGCAGTCGGTTTGCCTAATATAATACTCTGAGTGGGTCACCTGTTCGAATCGCGAGAGATGGGGGCAAACTGAAACCAGATTTGATATTTTATGCAATTCCATTTATTGGGGGGGGGGGGGTTGTGGTAAGATAAAACAGGATCAAATCGATGGAGTATAGAGTGATGTTCCTGTAGTTATAAATTTAAAGTAGAACATGTATGATTGGACATCTTTTACGACTGTTCTTTGGAAAATCACAAACCTAATCATTTTTGTAATAGAATGTTATGCGGTTTCTGTTGAATAATTTCAAAATTGAGAATAAAAATAGGCATATATAATATAGTTTTAAGACCCCGCTTTGGCATCTACTTAATAAAACCTGACTAGGCTAACAATAGTGATCATAAAATAAGATTTATACAAGACTAAACCGAGTTTAGGAATACATTTCACATATTTTGTATTTCGTTAACGAGTTGACGATTTTAGGAAGTTCCTGCACTGTTTAGTAAAGCTAAAGTATCTATGAGGTTGGGTACATCGACCCCAGCTCCCCAAAAGAAGAATATTAATAAGCAGATTAAAGAAGGTTATGAGAAAGATAAGAATTACATGTACATGGGTATAGATTATACGAGCCCTACCATACCTACTCCTCACTCAAACGCCGTGTCAACTCGCATTTCAGTGCCCCCCTACCATGACACCATGAACCCCCTCACTAGCTGGACCCACGCCTATGCCACTTGCACTGAGCATGATTAAATCGGAAATCAAAGTATCAAAGTACGCGTAGATGACATCCGATTTGCGCGCTCTCGATCCATGGACATTCCTCTGTGGTCATTCACCTTTGCGCGCTTGTAACGACAAAGTAGTTCCAGTTTCAGCGCGCGTTTTCTACTCTTTTTTGGCGCGCCTCAATCAATTATCGGGCTAGTCAAGACTACTGTATTACGCGGGACAATGTAAATTTGCCCTCAATTCTACTCATATTTGTTTTCAATGTTTACATCACTGTATGAAGTTTCGAGTACGAAAGTTAATAGATTGTTCATGAATTCGGGGTAAAAAAAAATGACAGTAGAAAATATGAAATGGGAAATTTGCATTAATGATTGTAGGGTTAAAGTGTGCTAATAGAAAGTTATCGAAAAATAAGTATTTCTTTGGTTGAGTGAAATGCCAAAGGAACGACAAAATAATTTTTCGTTTTCACTTGGTCAATTTTTGTTGTCGGTGTCAGCTTATCATTCAGTTCTTTGTTTTATTTTGATTTTGTATATTTTTTTGGAAAAAGACGATCGAATTTTTCAGAGAAAGTTATGAGCAATAAATACATGTAATGCCCGATGTATTAAATGTATTACTGACAAACTAGTAATAGCAGAACGTGATAAATGAAGAAAAAACTACTAAAGTATAGTGGAGAGATAGAGTAGAGAAAATATGATAAGGGTGGGGGAGACTGAGAGAGAGAGAGAGAGAGAGCTATAAGGGAGGGAGGAATGGAGGGAGAGAGATTTCGGCCAAAAATTGGGCAAAAAAACAAAGGGGAAAAATCAAAGAAAATAAGGAAGAGTAAGACCGGTAGCCCAAACCCGCTACACGCGTGAGAGATCATGAAAATGGCATTTAGCGCGCAAGCCGCAAATGTATCAAATTGACAAAACGCGCAATTTGGATTCACGTGTTTCTGTGTATAGGGCGTGAAAAAGGGGTAAGTGGGCGTGGCGTTTGTGTATACGGCTAGGTCGCGCTCGTAACCGTGGGAAATACAAAATGTAAACAAAAACATTGAGAAATTAAAGTCATATTATGACCTACAAGTTTGCGTATGATTTTACACAAATTATTCTGGCCGAATTCGACACTTATTGCTTTGGGCCAATCTCCTTAGGCTTGATTAGTTTTAGTACATGTATTTGAAGTAATTTTCGAGTGATTTTTGTTGGAGAATCTTTGAAGTTTGAATCATGTACGTAGCAGTCTACATGCTTTATAAAGTGGGCATTTGGGATTATCATAACTTATATAATGAAAATGCGTGAACAAAAGTTGCAGAACATCATAAAGCCAAACAAACTGAACGAAATGTGTAGTCATCGACAAATTAAGTTTAGATTTGTAATTCCTCTTTAATTTATAATGCGTTAATAATTCTACCAACATGATCGAACCCTTTTGTATTTATGATGGAGAGTCATAATAATAGGCAGTCTAAAGAATTTCAAATAGGCGTGTTGTATTCTTAATTCCTTATGGGGTTATACATGTATTTGCTTAATTATATGATGTGATATGTTGTAGAAATTGTAATACTAAGAACAAAATGTTCAACCTGGGGCCCGCCTGGGGCCTACTGGTCGGTAAATGAAATGTAATGTACAAAGTGTAACGAAGGAATTTTGGAAGATGTGGAAAATGGTGTGTGTGAAACCGTGATAGATACATAATTGAGAAGAACGACAAGGCGGGATATATGGGTAGATAGATAGGTGGAGAGAGATATGAGAATGAGAGGAAGGATTAAGGAGAAAGGGAGAGAAACAGAAAGAGGAAAGAGGGAGGGGAGGGAGAGAGCGAGAGAGAGAGAGAGCGAGAATAGAGAGATAGATAGATAAGAGATAGTGAGAAGGGAGACATAGAGAGAAGAGAGAGAGAGAGAGAAGAGGGAGAGAGAGAGAGAGAGAGAGAGAGAGAGAGAGAGAGAGGAACGAGATAGGAAGAGAAGAGAAAGAGAGAGAAAGAAAGAGAGAAGGTGGGAACGGAAGGTGGACAGACAGAAAGAGGGAGACGGATAAGTCTAGAGATTATAGAGGGAGAGAGAGAGAGTGGTGGAAGACCGTGAAATAGAGAGACAGAAAGATGGAAAGATGGAAAGAGAAAGATAGATAAGAAACTACAGAGGTAGAGAGGAGACAAAGAAAAAATGAGGCAGAGAGAGAGAGAGGGGGGGGGGAGAGGAAGTTAGAGAAGAGAAGAGAGACAGGGGGGGGGGGGTAGTGGATTGAAATTAAAGAAAATCATTACTTGCACTTCTTGGAAGAATAAAACCTTGTTACAAGAATAATAATGGGATTGCTTCGCCTGACATTTAAATGACCCTTTAAGAACCTGGCTTTGAATATAACGGGACCACTTCCAACGACATTCCAAAGCCGATGCTATTATACAATTGACAGAGCGTACCCTAATTACGTATTACAATATCTATTCAATCGTATTACGTAACAGTCAATGCCGGATTGCCAGGTAAGCACAGAAGGTGATGTAACAGATTTTGAATACAGGGGTTCAGCTACTAGTTGGGGAAGTCTTTAATTTGTATGCACTGGTTTTCTGTTCCGTTCGAGTAAATGAGGTACTGTACATGTAAATCTAATTTGTAAATTAATTGTTTTCATTCTCCGTTATTCCCCCAGTCTTTTCGTTATGTTGATGATACATGTAAGACATTTATGTCCGTTATAAATGTGAAAGTTATTGTTATCAGTCATTAGATCATCATCAGCATTGCGTATTTATAAGGCGTGATTCACCAAAATAACTAGCTATGTCAACTGTCCCATTTATCAATACCGTCATTATATTCACCATCGTCATGTTATCATTAAATGTCAACATCACGATTAATGCGGCGTAGTAAGAGTCCAGACACCGAAGGGGCGCCTGTTTTTTTTTTTGGGGGGGGGGGGAGGAGGGATACTAGAGAGTAGAGATATTGGATGGATTTAATGTGAGAGGGTGGAAGAACTTCGAATGAGAAGATGATCTGGAAGGGGTCGTTATTTCCCCCTTCCCATAACCTTCTTCCCTCCTGTTTTCATTTCTTTTCTTCATTCTTTGTGCGTTTCTTTTTTTTTTGGGGGGGGGGGGGAGGGGCAGTTTATACGTCTACGATAATGCATAATTATAGAAATACCATGTTCATCAACGTCATAAGGCCTAAAATAAAAACTTGTTGTATTGACCTTTGCGACCGACCCAAAAATCTGAAAATCTACGGTCGGCATTTTAAAAAAGTATTTGTTTTAAACCGTTTTTTTTAGATTTTTTTAAAATGAAAAATATATATTTTGTTTTTTGTTTAAATGGGATATAAATGCACCTTAAAAACTTATAAATATCAGCCAAAAGAGGGCGGGGAAAAAAAGAAGAAAAAAAAACAACATTAAAAACTGAAAACTATCGACCCAAAGAGGGCGATAAAAAAAAAAGTAAAAAGAAAAAAAAAACCTTTCCGACCGACCGACCCATGTTTTGGCACCTAAAGGGCAATACAACAAGTTTTTATTTTAGGCCTAATGGCACCATTATCATCATCAGCATTTCAGTCTCTATGGTAAGCAGAGTTATCACCCCTTACGCCCTAATTGCCACCTCTCTCTTTCATTTTAATCATCACCGTTCTTCATTTGTATTTACCCCCTCCCCTCTGCCCGACCCTCATCATTTACGCTCATGGGTGGCACGGTTTATACAATGATGATCATCTTTATTAATCATCATCAGAACCAATGTCACCTCCCTCATTATAGGTTATACATGTACATTATTTCTCGTTCAGATATCCTTATTATTATTAATCTTTCCTGGTAACGAATCAGAAAAGAGAGAAGAGAAAGGAAAGGAAGAGATATAGAGAAAGGGAAAGAGAGAGAGAGAGAGAGAGAGAGAACAAAAAAGAAGGAGAGAGAGGGGGATCAATTAGGAGATAGATAGAGAGCGAGTGGACCTCCTCGTTGAAGATGAAATAGAAAAAATAATAAGACTATTTCGTATGAGGAATCCACCCGTAACTGATTGTCATTTTAATAGCCAGAAAGCAAACCGATAGAATGGTTGGAGAAAGTGAAAATATGTAGAAGATAAAAGGCATCGACGTGAAATCCTTTAAATATATAATTCAAATACTCCGATTTGCCTTTTGTAGCATGTTATGTAACATCTCCTTTATTCTCCCTTCACTTTCACTATCTCTATACAACTTTCCCTTTCCTCCTACTTTGAATATAACTGTCACACTATCTCGTCGCCAGCATACCACACCCCCTCCGTACCCTCCACACACACGAGTACCTTTACACACAAGTTCACAGTAGGGTCACTACCGTCTGCATACCTCGCATTCAAAGGCCCTCATGCATATTCATCACGTCCGCACAAAGGGGCGACCCACGTGACACCCCGGCGCGGGCTTTTTTGTCTAAGCCCGCGACTCTCCCACGCAACGCTCTCCGAAACCCAAACAAACCTCTTGCGGTAACAGCTGTAGGAACCAAACAATGGAACAAAGACTCGTCGACAGGGCATTTAAATTTTCCATGTGATTTTCTTTTTCTTTTAATATTTTTTTTTGTAATAAGCAAAAATTTGGAAACTTCAGTACAAAGCATGAACACCTTTCTTAAGATCATGGTAACAAAAATGTAAATGATTTTCGATTACATATTTTTACTTTTCTTGAAAACAGTATATTTGTAAGAACGAGGACTGCAATGTTTGTAAACATTACTATGAGAATTACTACGTATACATGTATACAAAAACAAATAAGCAGGGCTAGAAGTTAGAACGCTGTAAAATGCTTAATGGGACAAAAATCCAACACATTTGGTGATAGCAATCTTCTGAAGGTTAAAAATATTGTTGAATAAAAGAGATCCTTTTCAAACCATGAGTAATTTTTTAAAGATTTGATTGAAACTGTTACTTCTCACTTTCTATTACTATGAAATGTGTATTTCCACAGGAAAGAAGGAGATGATTCCCGCTGAACAAATTATTGAAAATGGGATTTACATTATAATTAAAACAAGGAAACATGAGGGAACATTGTACCAGTCGTCAAATACCTGTTCAAGGTTACAATACTTATTTGTGAAGTTCAAAAACCTTTGCTACTTTTCAAAGTCTTCTTATAACTAAATATATATCATGTAAATATACATTTTAACACGTATGTACAAAACTTATTCCATAGTCTTTCTTCATAGAACTTTTCAAGTCTTTCCTATCCATCATAGATTGTCTCTCTCTGTCAATAGAGTTTCTGTTAGAAATACACTATACAAATCTGATTTTATATCCTTTCTTTATCTCTGTTAAACCTTTGTAACTAGATGCCTTTCTGTAAACACTATCTTTCTCGACCCATGTCCATATATAAGCCTTTTCTCTGTATACATCCACTCCTATATACAACGTCTATATGCTGCCAATCTTATGTTATAGATACACTGACCTACATGTATTTGCCACCCAATTGCATGTAGCACTCCAGGACAGGGCCAAAACTTATCTTGCCAATTTGTCACTTTTAAATGGGGATACGTTTGTTTTAAAGGGAGTGGATCGCCAGTTTCCATGTGCAGAAGGCCATAATTCGCTGACACCAGACTTGGTGGAAATACCATTAATGGGGGTACAATTTTGCACACAGCAAACCCATAGTCCAGTCAAGAATTACCCCCTAATCTCTGGGAGAGCTCGAGAGTCTTCGGCAAATCAAAGCATTACATAAGGTCCAATGGTCATAAAACTCAAGGCTAACCCTGGTGATTGACAACACCTGTTATTGGGTAAACACCCGAACGGTGTCGAATTCCCCATGAGAGCCCACTACTCAGTGACTTTAAAAGAAAAAAATATAAAACTGCACAGTATATGATAAAACCAATCCCCACCACATTAATACAATCAGCTAAGCTCAACTACTTCATAGAAGGGTTATACTGTCTTAGTACACATCACAGACTTTATAGTCCGGTGCTAGGCTAGGCATTCACTTTAAAAAAAATAGCAAAACGGGTTATCAATATCAGTTTTTGTACAAACTTACAAAAATCATTATCAAAAAGTGGAAGATAGATTTCATCGTCACAATTCAAAAGATAAAACATTTTTAGTAAAAAAAAAAAGAAAAATAAGAGAAACATGTTTCTACCCTTTTTAACAAAGGGTAGTGGTATCAACTGACATAAAAGGTATAAAATAAAGGCAGTGCTCCTGGGTAAGTGGTCCAAATCCATTACGCTCACAGAGGTAAAGTGTTCTCTATTGTAGAGTCTTATAGATAGTCATGTCCGTGTGTAGCAGGGAACTCTGCCACGCCTAGTCACTTGGCCTCTTCTAACTGCCGCAACCGAAGGAGCAAAGCGTGTTGTCTCCTCTTCAGAGCGTTTTGTGTCCTGGTGTGCGACTCTTCGTCAGCGTGGAGATGGTGTACATAGTCCGTGGCTTTCTTGAGGATGACGATCTTGGCTGCACGCTCTTGCGAGGCGAGCTCCGGCACCTGATCCCGGAGCTTGAAGAAACTGGTCCTGAGGTCTTCTCGTCTCCGCCTCTCGAGGACATTGTGGTTGGCTCTGCGATCACAATCCTCAGAGTCTGACGATTCCTGACTGCCGTGTCGACTGCTTCCTCGACTACTCCCTCTACTGCTGTTCCTGTTGTAGGTTCTCTTTGATAAGCTCTTTGAGTGTTTCGTACTGTTGTTACTGCTTAAGGTGCTCTCCAAAACTCGCTTGACATCCTCCAAGCTCACATGCTTTGCAAGGTTGATCTTGTTCAGTTTCTTCAGACCGGTGGTGGTCTTCAGACTGGTCGGTACTTTGGAGAGGATGGATTTGTTTGAGGAACAGCGCTTAACCACTTTGAACATTTGTGCACCATGGCCATGTTTCCGCGAATGTTTCGAGTGGCGTTTGATGATGATTGTTCTTGGTACATTATGTGAGGATGGCGGGCACTTCTTTTCCACTGTCACCACATCGATTTCTTCCTCTGCAAAATCAAAAAGAATGCACAAAAAGAAGGAAAAATTAATATACTGAAATACATCTTGAGTAGAAAAATCTGTCGATCTGAATATCAATGAAATCAATTGCAATATAATACATATCAAGTTCTTTTCAAAATCTTGTGTCTATCTTCAACCAAATATTCTCGTAGCACATACACCTGTCTAGGCCTCTTTAATAGCATTGCTGCGGTATTGCGCAATACTTATCTCGCACTGGCATGTATAGAATTTGTCGACCATTGTTCAGTTACACTGCGCGCACGCCCAAACACTGCACTGTTATAGTATACCCACAAAGGGTTTTGGGGAGAAGGTCGCGAATTCACCATTTTTAAAGAACCCGGAAGTAAACAGTGTTGTGACATAATATAGTAAATACATGTAGGAGAACTAGTACACGAGACAGTACACGAGACAGCACTCAGAAGAACATCATTTTGAATTGTAAATGGACCTCGTACATTACTGTACCCGTTTAGTCAATGACATTTATTTGTTGCTGTTTAAATAAATTTCCATCGAAACATGCTACACTTTACTAGACAAAAATGCAGGCATGCCTTTAAAAATACAATTTGTGTGCAACTCTGGTAGTGGTAGCATCTGGCAAGGTTTAGTATTTAACGCCCAGTCTTTGAACGCCCGACCTTTATTTCAGGGGAGCATTTTCCCGCGGTTCTAGATCAACTAGGCTAATGTATGTGTTTCCTAATCAAATATTGCTCTATTCGTCTTCAACATTGTGCAATATGTAGTTCCCAACAGCCATTTTGCCGCGCTAGCTAAATACGCACGCAGCCTAGCCGGGCACAGCGCCAAATTTGAGTTGGGGAGTGAGCTCGAACACCGGTAGTAGAATTGAGTCAGCACCAAGGCAATGGCATTGCATAGGGGTTGGAAAATATTTGTGACTTTTCCATGCCAGAGCGCCGTGATACAATTTCCCCCGTGTATCTTTTGGGATTGGGGTGAATTGCAAGGCAACCGGATGAGTTGGGCTTTGCCTGGTTTATTGCCAGCTTCCTGCCTACTCTGAAGCCCGCGACAAACAGGATTTTTGAACAACTTTCACAACAGTCAACAGGGTTAATAACCCGTTCATGACCATTTCTCTCAATTTGTTTTCTTCAATCTTTCAATAGTGAACATTTCTGGACAAGATGAAGGCTTAGATTTAGTTTGATTACATTAAATAAATGTCTTTACCACAAACATCTACACCTCTCCAACAATCTCTTCACACGATTTGATACAAATATGGTTATTCTGTTCAAGTCAAAGAGACACAAAATGCAATTTAATGTCAACAAATTAATTGATCACAATGACAGTGAAAGAATAATGAAAGAATATTGATAAGGAAAATGGAAGGAGGTGAAGTCTAAGACTGAAGTGAAGGCAAAAAAAAATTACCAAAAACAAAAAGAGAAGGAAAAATATTCACCAGAATCAGATGGCGTCGTACTCGAGAAGTCCAGTCTGGTGTCACTGAGGGGGTAGGGGAACACTGAAGTAGGGTCGACACATTCACCCGACGAAAAGTCGCCAGAGACTCCACCGGCTACTGACGAGTGGGCCGTAAGTCTACCGTTCTTAGCCGCCTTCTCTGCCTGCATCTGTCGCCGCCTCTCCTCGGCTTGAATAGCACTCCACATACAGTCTTGGATAAGAAAGTTCGATTTGTGAGAACCAATGTTGATTCTGGCAGGGCTAGCGTTCCTGTGGGTGGTTGGTACTGTAGGCTTGTGATCGGGACCAACAAATGTTAAACTCTGTGTCATCCATACAGGTTCGTCTTCAAGAATCTCAGAGAGTACGCGTTGGAGTTTGTCAGAGTCCGCAAAGAGAGGGGCACTTATCCCCCCGCCCCCGCCGGTGTCCTCCCCGTCGCTGCTGGGGTGAGATGGGCTCAGGGGTGGTGTGGGGAAAAACTCCAACTCCATATCGTCGAATTTCTTCCAGATGTCTTCGCTTGGCGTTGTCGAGTTGGGGGACGCAGCTGAGCCGTAGAACTCAACATCGTCGTTGATGAAACACTGCTTAAACGGGTCGAACTCTGAATCCACTGCCAGTGCCATTTTGCAGGTGATTCCGTTACTGGTGAGGTAGTGAATAACTTAGTTGCAAAATCTGCTAGTTGCAGTTATAAATCCAAGTATAAATTCCGATTAGAGTTTGACAAGGCAAATCCTGCAATAAAAGAAAAATAACATTTCAGTTAGAATTTATGATGATAAAAATTGGAAGTCGGCAAAGAAATAGCAACCAGTGCAATGCTATTTCGAGAACAGCTGATCGACCGCTTTGTTCACATGCCTAACTTTATGAGTGGCAAGGGTCGCACACACACACGATTTGCATCGGTGGTCTTCAAAGAGACCAAGCGAGATATTAAAGGTAGGCGGTCACAGTTGGGATGAACAAATCAAAATAAAAGGTATCATGAAATTAAAACACTAAGATTAAACAAGGTATCATATCTTACGAAATGTTTTCAAATACAAGTGTGCATTCAAAGATCATATGCAAGCAAAAATGATTAACGACTCGCAGTGCACAAGACACTGGCTGTAATTTCACACACACATAACTGTCTGGGATGGGAGTGAGATTGAGATATTGCACTGTGATAGATCAATCAAGGCCAAACATTACAAGATATCTTCAACTAAAACAAATTATTAAAAAATTACACAAGAACATTTGATTGAAAATTACACAGCTAGTTTAATCCACATAGATATGGAAATCAGAATTTAGTCCCCATCACAGTTATTAAAGGCTATGCTACCCAAGAATGATGAAAATAAGACAAGTTGATTTGTCAGAATTGCCTAGTCCCGCACATACATGGAGGAGGAAACGAGAAAGAGTTCATTCATTCTAAAAATCGCTGTAAATGAACACATAAGACCACGTATCGACGTGAAAACTCAACTACATACAAGTGAAGAGAATACTTACGGAAATGTGCAAGAATATCCAACAACAGGAGCAAATTGACAAAGTATATTCCAAAAACCTGACAAGGTTTAGCGATCTGCTGGTGAAACTACGCTCGACTCAGACAGAATGACCCAGACGAAGTATGTTCAGACGCAATATATTACTCTTGAGAAATACTACGGTACCGTGGACTCTACGTATTACTCACAAGAGCATTATCGCACAAGTAATGCTTACATACATTACCCTTTTAAAAACCGCACCACAAGCGCTGAAGCTTGTATCGGGGCGCGACCGGGGGGTTTTACTGCTATGTTCCGATCGGATGGTGCGGACGTGATATTAATTTCCGAATCCAAGATAGCAGAAATGAGAAAATGTTTGAAATGTTTGAAAGCATGGAAAACATCTCGGTAGGAAATATTTTCGAGTCATGAGTGAGGAGCGATGGCTCAGTGGTAGAGCAGTGGCCTCGTAACCGGGAGGTCCTAGGTTCGAAACCATTTCGATAGTATACGTTAGTGCCCTTTGGTAAGGCATTATCCTCATTACCATAGTCCCTCGAAATCGAAATAAGAGAGATGGTTGGCATAAATGTAAAAATACTAGCACTAAAGATAAGGTAGAAGAAGAAGAAGACAAAAAAAAAAAGAGAAAGAGAAGCCATGTTTTAATTTCATTAAATTCGTCAAAATTCATTTCGTGTAAATACAATGGTAGACTGGTACACAACATTGCCAAGTTGATTCTGTCTCATTAACTAAACTTTCAAAGAAGCGATAAAGGATTACTTTACAAAATCTGGTAAATCACTTAGAGTCCAATACAATTTTCATATAACAAAATAACGATTGAGAAAAATATTTGTCTTATTTCCTAACGATCAGCAGTTCTCCTTTTGAAAGCTCTCTCAACGTAAAGAAAAGTTTTCATGTCGGTGGCACTATTAAATTCCACCTTACATCTAAAAATCAGTTGGTGTTTCCGTTCTATGGAAGATGTTTAAACCTGATACTTCCCTTTAAGCCGCTTAAACACACAATTAAAGCGAACGACATGTGTAATAGGCGGAACACCCCCCGCGTACTATACTTGCGAGACAGGTGTAGCATACGGCCGTACAGTGATGATTTATTTTAGTCATAATTCCGTAAGCAGTTACTGAATTCAGCATTTTAACTTTTCTCAAATTTATTGAATGATAAAGAGGGAAACTATCATACATTTATCGTAATTATCATTTAACTACGTTGTCTTTATCTCGCACACGATTACTACTCGCGATTTGTAACAAGGCCCGAGCAGTGGGCGTGGTGTACCAAGCCCGCGAAGAGCTCTGACCAATGAGATAACTGACTTTATTTAAGGGGCGGAGCCGGTACCGGCATTTAACGCGTTACACTTGTATTCAGGAACCCTTATGCCGGTCTACTGGAATCAGCTGTTCGATGAGAACATATAATACACATTTTGTCAATTGATGCAAGGATAGGCCAATATGTATACAACTCAAGTGGCCCTGTATTTTATCAATTTGTGCATATTAGCCAATGTATTTCTTTAAAATAATTATCAACAAAACAAACCATATTTTCAGATTTGTAGTAGAAACATATATTGAGGTATAAAATATGTAATTTTAAGGAGATTTACAACCGTTCCAGCACTTAAAGTCTTGATTTTTACAATATTAGTCTAAGTTACGTTCTTCAGTAAGAAAATAGATTATAAGACCTAAATGTAAGGGTAAATCGAAACAAATATTTCATTCTTTCGTGTGATTCAATCTATTTCGACACATGTAAGTCTAGTTAGGTTCACTACGATTTGTGATGACATTGATTTCAGCGTGTATCATAGAGTTAGGCAAAAATGCCGTGAACCCTAATTCAGCTGAAGTCGCTCCGCGTCCGTATGCAAACGTTGTCAACGCAATAGTTGAATACCAGTACAAACTGCTCGGGAGTATAACAGAGGTTTTGGGCTGTAGTTGTACAGACGCTAAAGTCAACTTGTCAGCGTTTTTTAAAAAATAAGTCAGATATCACACGAATGGATTTTAGTGCAAAAGGTACTATTACTGAGAAAAAATCTAATGAACCGTGTTGACGAGCAAGATTAGGCATATTAATTAGAATTGGAGGAAAAAGTATTTGTTCAGCGAAAATTCATAGCCATGTCACCCAGAACTCTAGTGGTGGAAATGCAAGAAGTTGCTGGTGATCTGTTGGTGTAACGAGAAATGTAATGCCAATTTCTGTTGAACGGCTCATCATTTCCAGAAACCGTGGAAAACTGAACATGGTAAAAGTTAAGAAAAATACAGTTTTTAAGAAAGAAAATAACTTATTGGCCCCTTTCTAGTTTAGGTTAGTGATTTGTGTCCGTACTTTGTTTTGTGGATTACCGTTTAACGTAATTAATTTGTCTGGTTAGAGTTTTAAACGTT
Source organism: Strongylocentrotus droebachiensis (assembly GCA_035222895.1). Lineage (NCBI taxonomy): Eukaryota > Metazoa > Echinodermata > Echinoidea > Camarodonta > Strongylocentrotidae > Strongylocentrotus > Strongylocentrotus droebachiensis. The sequence continues at coordinate 439,959 of JAVYIG010000707.1, forward strand.
GTCAAGAAACCAAAATGTTTTAAATGTTCCACATTTGATGGCATTTCTGTGTTGGCAGCAATATTCCATCAGGCTACACTTATCTTTTAACTTTGGAGTTTGTGGCATTAAATATTGGCATCCACTTTTGCAGAGTCATGGAAACAGCAAATGGCCCGGAGGGGGTGAAAAGAGGATTTAAAAACGGTTCACAATTGCGGATAATGCCCTTACGATTTACGGGCGCACACATGTATAGACTATAGGAATGGCATAGGACGACATTCCAACTGCCTTTTGTATTCATTCCGCTGTGTGTGAGACCAAAATCGCGTGTGTACATACACAATACACAAACTCGGTGAATCGGTACCACACAGCAGGGCACGGAACAATAGAAAGAGGAGAGATAAAACTTTAATAAAACACTTCGCATTAAACAGCAGGCAGGTTTGCTACCCTTTTGACGTAGCAAGCGAGTCTTTCGATTTAACTTGTTTGATTTAGTAAAGGCCATATAACAAGCACAGACAATTAAGGATTTATGTACACTAAATATACATTTCTCTCTTTTTTGTGTGATAACGAATGAAATGCACAAACGGCAAAAGAAACTGCCGCTGTGTTTCCGGAAAGAAAGAATTTAAAGAAAGAAGACAAAAGAAAGGCACTTGGTTTAGACAAACTCTGCACTGCGCATTTACTTTAGAATTAAAAAAGAAGTGTTTAAAGTTCTTTTGGGGTGTAATTTTTACTGATCGAGTAAGATTTAATTTCACGACGTTCGTCCCTCACTCTTTCCCCACATCGTCAATTATTCTTTCCTTTTCAGTAATTGGTACATTATACACCTATCAATTAATTAAATACGTAAGTAATTAATCAAGTAATTTATTCATTCGTTCATAGTGGGGTGGACTCATTGGCCGGGCAATTGCCCCGAATACATAATGCCCCCCGTTGATCGTCATCCATTGTAGGTCCTACCTACAGGTCATGATTCAATTTTCCAACATTTTATTGTTAGAGGCCTTCGTAGCGGGCTTCGAACATATTAACATCACATACTTAGTAGTTAAGTGTGAAAATGATATTCATAGTACGGGCAATATATTAAGTACACTGCAACTATTATCTCGATTTCATAATAGCCTTGGAAAATCGGAAGCCATAAACTATTATTAATTGAGGTGGTAAATGCTGCTATGGAAGTAACGTAACGCTGTTCTACTTCCTGAAAGAATCGAATTGCAGGAGCAAAGTCTAAAAGGTGTTTGATAAAAAGAGATGGTAAGACAAAACAAAGAAAGGTATATTGAAAAGTTTAGAGCAAGAGAGTGTGTGTGTGAGAGAGAGAGAGAGAGAGAGAGAGAAGGGGGGGGGGGAGAGAATAAACTTTCTTTCGAAAGTATATTTGAACAAAATCTAGTCGGGCTTTTTATTTATTTTATTGCAGGCTTGTGTTTAGGTTTCATGGTTCGTAGAGCGTTCACTCCTTGCCATTTACTCAGCATGCCAGGCATAGCAGCAATATACAGTTATTAAAATGTCATGACCAAGAGTGCCTATACCTATACTGATACAACGCCAGATAATCAACATGCTCCCATCATGTTTAATAACGTTGTCATTGAAATCATTCATTACCCCCCCCCCCCCCTTCCCCTCCCAACCATATATTATGCCTGTAACTCGTGAAACGAACAGGCAGCGACTGTTTAGGCAAAATATGTTTCCTTCTTTTCACCTTTCAAAACAAACCACATTTTGAAGGAAAAAAAAATCAATCATAGACCTGCACTCAGAACACAATATTCAAATACTGGGCAGCCTTGGGATAGCGGGCAACGGCAACGCTTAGTGGTTTACTGTAGGTAATTTGGTTAACAAAACCGGAAATTCTTGATCGTTTTGCCATGTACGGACAGCGAACCTGGGTATAGTGTTGAATTGAAGTGAGTGACCTGATTATGAGAATACAGCAGTCGGAACAATTAAATGGTTGCGGTCAGTTTGACCATATTGACCATCACTGTAAAGCCAGCAATTAATTTGCAAACCATGATGATCATAAGGTGTGTTGTTATTTTGTTTTGAAATGATGAAAGGTATGGAACTTGGGTTTTTAGGAGCGCAACCAAAGAGCCGTCGGAAGTCGGAGCGAACGACACATTCTTGCTAAGTTTGTACTGGCATTATCATGCCATAGTATCATGGTACTAATGAAGCACCACCATCTCAACGACCACGGCCATCACCACCACTACGACCATTGCCACCACCACCACCACAATTACTATCACCATGCACCGCCACCATCACCACCATCCTACGACCAATTCATTGCCACCACCACCACTCCAGTCTCACCATCACCATCACCACCAACTTTAACACCACCAGCACACTTCCCGCTATCACCACCTCCATACCACCACCAACACTACCATCATCCCCACCACCACATTCACACCATCACTACCAGCCCTTTCTCATCATCACCAACACCACCCTTAACACCACCACCACACTTCTCACCATCACCACCTCCATACCACCACCACCATACCACCACCAACACTACCATCATCCCCACCACCACATTCACACCATCACTACCACCACATTCTCATCATCACCACCACCACCACCACACTTCCCACCATCACCACCTCCATACCACCATCAACTCCAACACCAACACTACCAGCATCACCACCACCACATTCACACCGTCACTACCACCCCATTCTCACCATCACCACCTCCACCACCACCACCATCATCACGACCTCCATACCACCATCAACACTACCATCGTCCCTACCACCACATTTACACCATCATTACCACCCCATTCTCATCATCACCACCACCACCCTTAACACCACTACCACACTTCCCACCATCACCACATCCATACCACCATCACCACCAACACAACCATCATCCCCACCACCACATTCACACCATCACTACCACCATATTCTCATCCTCACCACCACCACCACCACCACCACACTTCCCACCATTACCACCTCCATACCACCATCAACTCTAACACCAACACCAACACTACCAGCATCACCACCACCACATTCACACCGTCACTACCACCACATTCTCACCACCTCCACCACCACCACCATCACCCCCACCTCCACCACCACCACCACCATCACCATCACCTCTCTTAACACCACTTCTTCACTTCCCACCATCACCATCTCCATACCACCACCACCACCACCACTACCACTAGTACTACCACCACCACTACCCCTCCAGTAGAAGTGATAATGGTAGAGCTTCCATCATCACCGCCACGTCGACATTACCAACACCACAAGACAGTTTTTTTTTTCTAACCGTGATCCACTCAAAGTAGACACTAAAGCTACAGACATGAAATATAATATCACGAGATTGATATCAGATAAAGACAGTATACCCCGGCAATATATTGAGAAAATATTTTGTGACGAATACCAACGTTTTCATGAATTTTCCCAACCATACGATTTACTTTTTTGAGTTTAGACGGTAGTCCGGGAAGTAACAGAGTCCTCGGTAAACCGGATACGATTCCTTATCTCCTCGACCATGTTTGTCTTAAACTCGTTAATCCACTAATGTCATCTTCATCATCATCACAGCGTGTCCTTGGCCACAAGACCCCAATCCATTTCCCTTCCCTTTCATAATGCTTTCGTTTTGGCCTTTCAATGTTTCTTGTGAAGGACCCCACCCGCAAAAAAAAAGAAATAGATGTAAAACGCAAGTTTTGCTTCATTTTTGTTTTCTTGCGATTTCCGTGAGATATTTCGTATCTGAAGACGTACAGTTCGTTCAGTTTCTACAATCACCATCTGTCTCGCAGCTATCTTTTGATTCGAACATAATTATTGCAGACTTCTTTTTTAAATTCAAACTTTATACAGACATAGAAATACAGGTACACTAACATAACTAATGCTTCTGGCAATAAAAATACTGATGAATAAAACTCCAAACAGTCTCGCTCCAGTCAATTAATCGGTGATAAATCATTGTATGTCCGTTTCTTGCATTTACAGAATGATCTCGTTAAATCGCCTTCCGGAATGGATTTGTCAAATTCAAAGCTTATAAAATGTGACTTGTTTGAAGTGATGGATAATTCTCTCACGAAAGAGATGAAAAAAGAAAGAAAGAAAGAAAAAGAAAGAAGAAAAGAAAAAGAAAGAAGAAAAGAAAAAGAAAAAAAATCGGGCTAATAGTCGTTGACTTTGGTCTCGGTATGTGGGCGTGTGAAATGGATCGTGAGGTAAATAAAAGCTATTCTTTTATTTGCTCGTCTCCCTTTCTTCTCTCTCTCTTTCTCTCTCTCTCTCTCTCTCTCTCTCTCTTTTAAATCATCTCCCATGCATGAGCGTGCAAAGTGCTGTCGCTGTGTATGGACGGTATGGGGTTTTCCCCATCACAATGCATAAAAGGGCATTCATAATTTCAGATATAAAGAAATTATATTCGGAGTCAAATTTTGTAAGGTAATAGGGATGCTTTCTTAAATGTGGTGGAACTTGACAATGTAAAAGGGCCTCTTGGGAATGGAGATGGGAGGGGGCGGGGAGGGGGAGGGTGTTCCTACACTGGGACAGAGAGTTGTATTTTGATACCATTACATTTTTCATTTTCTTTTTCAATCACCTTTCTCACAGGTGGTCATTTTCGGGGTGGGGGGGGGGGGGGCAGAGGGTAGAGGCTCAAAGAGGATGTTTTCCCAAGACTCTCTATACTGTTTCTTTCGATATCTGGTTCTGTGTTACCTAACAATCTCTTTATAGCGAAAGGGTATGGTGGAATTAGCGTGCAGATTGGAGCTTGGTTCATGAGGCTATATAGGCCTATAGTTTATTTATATAAAGATTATTGGAGCCTGTCATGCAGCAGAAATCCTTCCAATCAACGATTATGCAAACTGTAGTTCAGTTGTGGGAAAGCATCCAACAGCGGCCGAATAACAGGTGGATTTGGATAGAAAATCCTGCGAAACAGCACTGGATTAGGAGTAGGTGGGACCGGAGTTAGACAAGCTAATGATTTCCCCAGCCCTTGCGGTCAGCACATTCTCCCCCTAAAATGATCCTTCAAAAGATATCAGAGTTCAGGAAAGGGTCACACAAAAGTCACATGTTTCGAATAACAAAGGTCCATGAACATACTATTTGATGCTGCATTATTAAATATAGAAAATAAATTCTCACAGAATCCAACGAAACACTGAATGTTCAAAATTAGAAATAAAATGACATAAACGATTTTGTTAGAAAATGTATCGTGGTTGAGTAATGAGCATAGGAAATCCGGTCAGTGGTTTTTTATTGAAGATGGTGCCCAGTAAGTTATGTGCGTTTTGTTTTATTTAATTGGTTCAATCAGGCCCTGTTCAAATCAAAGAGTTACTAGCACATCTATTGTATAGGATAAACAATCCAGAATAAATCATTTTTTCTCAAAATACGATTCCCATACCAGAGCTCAAGATTAGCTTTAAATTCAATGTGACCATGAATAGCATGGGTCTCGTAATTCCTTGATTTTTTAAACATTAGTTTTAATTGAGTGTCATGACATTTAATTAATTTTCTTGATTGTAAAACTTCACAACTTATGTATTCAAAATATATTATGTATTATATTATAATGTATTCCAAATATTTCCAGTAACATATTGCAAAGTGCATTTCATTTTATAGCCATGTAACACTTCTGACTATGTACTTGAACTAATTATATGTTTGACAAAACTCTGACAAGCGTTTGCAGCCGACTGGGTAAATTATGTAAAATGGATTCTACTTTTACCCAAATGAAAAATATTTCAAACGTGATATTTCAGGTATAATAGAGGAAGTTTCATAACGTTTGCACATTTCAAAACCATGGGTAGACTTAATTACTTTCTCGTGATATGTTAAAACGCTTGAAAGGAATGATTGTAAACTATGACTATTAGAGCAAAACCTGCCCGCATTTTAAAAACCATAAAACCATCTTCGACGCGAACTATAATTATTTATCACTATCATTAGTTCTTTTAAGAAATGGGGAAGGGGTCGCAGCCCAACCCAATTTACCGACATACATTTTTCAACGAGCAAAAAAAAGGAAACAGAAAGAAAGAAGAAAAAGGGTACGTGTCAAACCATTCTATTAGGTTCATGGTCAAACCGAACTCGTACCCCTCTCCCGCCCCCTCCCCCATTCAGCTCATGATATTCCTTACTGGAGGGGTGAGAGAGAGAGAGAGAGAATGAGAGATGAAACAAAGAATTATACTTTTATTGGCCTAAAAGAAAATAAGTGCAATGGCAAGGACATCATTTTGCCCAGCCATTAGAAAGTTTATGTCGAACGGTGCATAAAATTTGACATTTTCAATTATCAACTTCAGAATAGAATAAATTTTATATAAAGAAAACTTTGTTTTGGGGTTAATGATATTAACATAATGGATAGGAATTATAATGATTATATATTTATTCTTCGTCTATTTGATTGTTTATTTACTTACTCATATTTGTTTTGACATATATTTATTAATTCATTCATTCATCTATCTTAAGATTAATTTCTTGTTTTATCTTTCTATTTATCTTACTTTCTATTTATCTTAAGATCCATATATCTATTTACTCATGTATTTGATTTGTCCAATACTATTAATTTGAAGTGTATTGTCATTATCAAGGCAAACAAACATTATTTGAGTATCTAAAGGACTTAGTTGTAATAACTCCTTGGTTTTACATGCTTTTAATTTTGAAATAGAGATAGATATTACTTTCTTACTCAAAATGAATTCATTCAATCGATTTGATTTAATATGACGATTGTATTTTTGTAATAAGTATGGGTATGATAATAGCGATTCAAACTTGAGAAATGACTCCCAGACTAAAAATAAATGAACATATAAAAGTACAAAATATGAACTTTCCTGCAAATGTGCTTAGTTATATTAAAAAAATTGTGTATTATTGATGTTCCATTGTTTTGCTAAATTGTTTGTGAAATTATGTTGTTGAATATTGAATAAACACCAAATTAGAGAGAGAAGGAAAAAAAACAGTCTGAATGATATACCACAGGACAAACTGAAAAGCGAACAATAATTATTGGCTCCTTGGAATATGCCTATAAATATAATGCATGGACTTATAAATATAATTTATTCTATTCCTTCGAAATAATTTAAATTCTTCAACCTGAATACAATATAACATAGACATAACCATTACAAAATATTGATAAAGATGAACAAAAATACAAAAATATAGGCCTACATAAACACAGTTACAAAATAAACAAAAACATGAATATAAACATGAATATAAATATGGGTAAAGTTATAATTGCTAATCAGTATACAGAGCCCGCTAATAGAACGATTATTACCATTATTACACATTTTTACTATCAGTCCAATATTGACCAAGATGAACCATATGGAGTAGTATGACGTGTGACGTGTACTACGAACAGCTGATAGCTTGCCTTATTTTCCTCGGCATGAGTATAAGAAATAGTGGCTATCTTTTTAGTGAATATCTGTCTACAGACGAATTATAATAATGAATGCAAAATGTATATATTACTGCATATCTTACTCTCCTTTATCTATGTGCTTTCATAATTATGTTTATTATTTAGAACACAATCACTTGAAATATTGCTGGAATAAGAATGGACGAAGAAGTGCTATACAGACAACGGTATATTACTGGCAGTATACTACTCGTATACTATACGATCACAGCTGGTCACAATTATTTAGGTCTACATCTTTAATTTTCTTCTTCATCGTGACAATGTGGATATTTCATGATAATTATTAACGTACCGTTGACAGTCATCTGAGGGGAAAATATATCACAACTCTAACTACTATATCAGTCATTACTAGATAGAACCATGATAGAACTTTGATTATAATATTGCGATCCAATACAAACATAATTATTGTATGCTAAACGGGGACTATGCCATGTGCCTACTATCATATCAGCTGTCTACTATGATTTTATTCCCCAGACATCCTAATCAGTATTCACCCTCTTCAGCCGCCTGACCAATCAAGGAAAGATGGAGGCGTATGCTAATTAATTTACATAATATATTTACCCGCCACGAAATGTTTTTCATGAATGAATCTCGTCCCACGCAAATCACCGCCCACGGTTTCTCGATTTAGACATGATCGATCTCAACAAGTCAATAGTCTTTACTATTTTACCCATGATCAGTCTCGTTGCGACGTTTTATTCATGAATCTCACTTTTCTACTGAAAATATATAATTTTTGGATAGATATATTTGACAAAATAATAAGGACCATAATAATAATTTGTTATATAAAAACAGAGGAATATTGCGCAATGATTTTAGACATCATGGCATGTTCGCTTGTAAGATTTCGAGCCTGGAGAATAAGACTATTCTCATCGTAGATAACTGAAATGCTACCTGCATTTCAAACATACTCAAGGCAAGTCTAAATGAGAATACCATATGGTTTACTATACTCGTGTTAAAAGACACGTTAACAAACCAACTATATGAACACGATACTCCTATATAATTTATGATTCATCGTAGTATATGATTCATATCATGCAGAGCAGCATATGCATGTATAATTAGTATGTTTGCCTAACTATACTATAGTGTGCATATGATTATCATCATTACATTGTCCTAACTATTATCGAGCGATATTTCAAATCATACATGTATGAGAATGGATAAGCATGAAAAGGGAACATGTCTTTCGTAAAAGTTAACACAATTCAGCTGATGACAAAGACAATATTTATTGAACGCCAATCATCAATAAAGCTAAAAATCTGGAAAAAATCAAACTGCTCTTGTAACTCGTAACAGTCCATATTGATTTTATTATATATATATTTTTTCTTTCCTAACCACCTTTTGCTCGAATTAGGATTCGATCAAAGTTCAAAACCAGCGGCGCCTATAGCCAAATGCTATAAGCCGATGACACTGTATACAAACAATAGTAAATGCTTTTATATCGAAATTATTATTCTCTATAATAATCATAAACCATATCAAAACAACAGCGGAAACAATCCATGACATATTTGGGTACCTGGGTATAGGCCTATAATTCTGCGGTTTATTAAAAATAGCTTCATAATATTCAATGAGCAATGGTATTTACTATTTATATAATTAGCAAATTAGGGGATAGTATCGTTTCCTGTATACGGGGATATGTCCAGTCGTTACGGTTTTGAGCACGGATATGCCGTGTGGACACGGTCAAATGTGTTCTCTCGTATTACGGACAAGATAGAAAGATAGAGAGAGAGAGAGAGAGAGAGAGAAAGAGAGAAAGCAGGGGAGGAGAACGAAGAGAAAGATATAAACGGAGGAAGGGAGAGAGAAAAATAGAAGGGGGTTCGGGAAAGAGGGGGTGTAGAGAGAGAAAGAGTGAGGAGAAGAGAAAGGTAAAGAGGAGAGTTAGAGAGAGAGAGAGAGAGAGAGAGAGAGAGAGAGAAAAAGAAAGAGTGTGGGAGTAGTTCGTGATCATGCTGATGGAGAAGAAAGACACGGAGACACGAAGAGGAGAGGAGGGGGCATTATAGAACAAGAAAACAATATAACAACGACAACAACACCCCTACCCAAAACAAAAACAAAAAGCAAAAAGAAAAAGTTATCACGTGCACTTAAACCTTAGTGGAAACAGGTGACAGCTGGGAAGTGCCAATTTCTCACCATGTAGTTGTCAAACAGATCAAGGAGTATCTCCTTGGACAGATCTTCACTTTGGACAGCTATCTTTATTTTAGACTATACAGTTATCCTTTAAAAAAAAAGTAAATTATGAGGTACGAACCGAATCAATGTCTAAATTCATATATTAGTAACTGAACTCGATCACTAATTTGTGAATATATATTTTGATAAAAGCATTCATGAAATAGAAGGTAACCATTTATCCAAATGGAGCAATCCAAAATTCATTTCCATAATCTGTAGTGTTTGGAGCAAAGACTACAAATCGAAGCAAAAATTGATACGGTACTTGTTCATATTGCGTAATAAAATATCGTTCTATCAAAGGATCGGAAACAATTGATCATTTTTATCAACACGTACCAGCACAGATGTATCGAATTATAGGCGTTAACTTCCTCAATCTATTGCATTGATTCCGACAATATCATTAATAATACAAGCAAAAAATATGACGTTTGCGTAGAAATAAATTAATGAGTAATAATTATATCTATCAAAATAATGCAGTTTGGTATTTATATTTAAGCCCAAAAGATCTGTTGGAAAAATCCAGGTGACGAAAATTTGATTTAGATTTTGTGAAAATCACTTTAGGCTTTAGATGGTCGGTCACTCACTCGCCACGTCGATTGTTGATATGTCGGGTGATACTCGAGCAACCATTGCGTGTCGGTTGTATGCATAAACTGTTTTCTTCCCCAAGTGCTGAGTGTCGAAATGTTGTATTCATATTCATTAAATAAGAGACCATAAGCGCTTGCAAGATACATCAGTTGTTGCTTTGTCGGGAAAGCTTGGGAAAGCTGTGTGGACGTTGAGAGTTTAACCACTTTTATATGACAGAATATGTTTGCTTAAATTTGAGTAAGATTTTTAGAGCAATATCGATTCGAATATAAACATGACTCTGTCCATAATCTGTAAATGTTTTTGCGAAAAAAAATGAAGTAAACTTTCTGACTCTGAGCAGTCACTTTGCGACAGTGTCCACACAACAATCAGTAATCGATTTGCTATATTGACAAAAACAGTTAAAGTCACTGAGTAGTCGGCTCTCATGGGGAATTCGACACCGTTCGGGTGTTTACCCAATAACAGGTGTTGTCAATCACCAGGGTTAGCCTTGAGTTTTATGACCATTGGACCTTATGTAATGCTTTGATTTGCCGAAGACTCTCGAGCTCTCCCAGAGATTGGGGGTAATTCTTGACTGGACTATGGGTTTGCTGTGTGCAAAATTGTACCCCCATTAAAGGTATTTCCACCAAGTCTGGTGTCAGCGAATTATGGCCTTCTGCACATGGAAACTGGCGATCCACTCCCTTAAAAAATAACGTAGTATCTTAATGCCAATAATACTTTCTCACCTTTGTGAAAAGAGCATAAATCCCCCAATTTCTCACGTTTATATTTCATCCATTCATTATATATGGCCTAAATCTATTTTTACTCTGATATTCCCCGAACTGTCAACGACCCCTTTCAATTGTCTTCTTCTCCTCTGAAAGGGGGTGGGGGTAGTCTTTATTCCATTTTGCACCTGACTACAAGCGTACGACAAGACAGTACATTCGTGTGTACATGAACTATCTAGGGCGTGCAAATCGTTTGGCATTCTAATTACGCTCAACTAATGCAATATACATTCAGTAATATACAATTCCTAATTTTTTTCCCGCCTTCGTTTTGCCAAGGAGTTACATCCTTGGTTTTGGTGAAGAGGTGAATAACCGGACCAGAAACATTCTGCGTTTTGTTATGGAAATTCAGCTGTCAAATAAATACCCATCATTGACCTGAAGACCAAAAAGGAAGATTGCGCATTTATCTTCAATTAATATATTCAAATTTATGGATGTTTCTCCAAAGAGCATTAGTAATGACTAATGAGCTATTCAACCACCTGACTGTTATGTAAGACAACATAAAGCTGACATGGAATCCACTTGGCTAATACGGATTGTTGCTATGTCCGGTATGCCTCCGGAAAGCGTTCTGTCAGTCACCGACCTGAGGACGTATTATTCTATTGTTGCTTAATTTCAACGTCCCGGAATGAGTTTTTGCAAAGAATGCAACATGTCGAACCATTTTCAAAAGTCGGAATGCATGATTGTAAAGAACGTACGACGTATTTTAGGATGACTGAAGTATTTTTGTTTTGTTTTCTTTTTTCAATTATGATTTCTTCTGGTTCTTCTTTATCGATATATTTTATTGTGAATCATTTATTGATATTTCACCAGGGGTGCCCATTCAACAAAAGTTGGTCCTTCTCGAGGCCTTTAAAATACATCACAACTATGTACAGTGAAGATAAAATAAAATGAGAGGAACATAATACAGTAAATAAAGTATTACATATTATAAACTAGTTAAACAAAATGATACAATGGTTTCAATCATCAATGTATGATCATTCTGGTATTGTACTGTTATCGTTCTAAAAGGGATTGGGTATCTTTGACTCAGATTCTAAACAAAATCGTGTATTTAGCTCATGCTGCAATCATAATTATAAACCTTTAGGTCAGTCAGGAAACCCATGACTCTTACAAGCCGATAGCCTGTCAGATTATCAAGATATTAGTGATTGGAATTGAAAAGCAGTTTTGAACAGTTTTTGGTATAACACTACAGTCTATAAGAGAAAATTAGTATGGTTAAAACTGTCACTCAAAGATTTTTACTTTTTGAGGCACTTCATGATCATTTTGAAGCGCAATTTGTTGAGGGCTTCAATATTACACCATTTCACAGACACTGATAACACGTAGTGCCATGCATCTCAGATTTAACATTGTTAAACGATGCCTTTAAACTTTAAAGGTAAAGACCAGTTTTGGAAACGCCTCCCTCTCAAAAAATGAAATGGAAGCTCTTATTACCAATCATGTGAAAGAATATGTTTTGACTAATACGTGATCATACAAATTTTACCGACAAACCGCCTACTAATTGATATATTTGGTAAGTTATTATATCCATTTGGACCTGATAGATATAACGCACGTGTCGCGTAGTCCCATATACATCTTTCTGTGTACTGTGCTTGTAACTTTACCAAGACTGGGCCAAATTTCTTATCATTTTGAGGATTCCAGAACCTTGCAGTACACACCAATACTAATATGCTAGATGATCAACCTTTTCTGATCGATTCCACAACATTTCTTTCATAATGCAATCACATGACCATAACTGGTCTTTATCTTTAAGTAACTTGATGAACACACTTCCTCAACATTTTTTTTCTTTCAGACGGCGAGTGATAAATATCATATCCGTTTAGTATCAATATCACAATTATTGTACAAGTTGCAGGTACACGGGTCGTGCGATTGCCTTGGGAATAACATCTAGTGGGAGAAAAAAATATTACTAGTGCATATTAGAATATTAATATAAGAATAACTTCTTCGCTTTTTAAAACGAATACGATAAACTAGAATCCTATTTTAGCAGGAAATACTCATACAATTGACACTTAAGCCCCACTGTCCTACTTGTAGCTACTTGCTCCCTCTATATAGAAAACTTCCCCAATCGGTGCATGTTGGTCCCCCATGATCCTCTATTTCTTATGTTATTGGAGAGCTGAGTTGATGAGATAGCCACCTGTCAGTGACCTCGCTGTGTGGTCTTATCCCTCCTAGTCAAACTAGTACTGACGGTCTTTAAGAGTAAAGACCTGTTTGCTAATTTCATGCGTACTTTTTTAAACAAAAGTATCTTTTAACAAATAGTTTGCCAGGGGATTTCCTGACATAGCAACAATTTATGTATGCAAAGTGGGCTCCACCATATAGATGCATTGATCATAGTTTGATAGCAGGTGAATAAAAATGGCTGGGTTACCAGGGGCAGCGGAGAGAAACATGCATAATTTAAAATACATTATCAGTCGGTAGAGCAGTGGTCCCGTAATCCGGTGACCCGGGTTCGAACCAAGTCGATGCGCTAGTGCCCTTTGGTAAGGCATTAATCCTCATTACCAGGTCCCTCGGAGAGGACCTAAAGCCGTTTGCCGTCTGGTTGCTTACTTCCAAGCATTTATGCTTTCTTAGCAGTCAGGTAAAATAACCACCATCACCATTTCAGGTCTATAATGTTTGCACTGTTAATTGAGCATGTATTTAGTGTATGACGCACACGCACCTCTATACGCCAGTAAAATGGCGTCACGCGTGTACTGCATCGTATGGAGCATGTTGCACACGAAGTATCTTGTCCCTAACGCAGGACTACGTCAGTGAATGCTGTGGTCTTTGACGCAACATATCGTACAAAGAGTGATAGCAACATGGACGAGGCTTACTTTTTGTTGCACAAAAGGAAAATGGCGTATACGCTAATTGCCTTCACAGGCGCGGTTGGCGCAGGTAATTCTATCGAATCGACGCCTCGTGTGCAATGACATTGATCTACATTTGCCACTCTCCACCCAGGTGTTAAATGGGTAACCGGTAGGATGCGAAAGCCAATGTGTTATGCTTAACAATTTTAGCCTAGTAGCTCTTGTTGGAATGCTCCCCAGGGAGTGGAGAACGTGCATACATTGTGTGCGGGCAAGCCAGACTCAGATGACCGGGGGTAATAATGTAAAGCGCTTAGAAACTCGGACATTCCCGACGTATAAAGCGCTATTATAAGCAATAATATTATCAATATGAATGAGTATTATTTATGATAACTGTTTTAAATCCACTGAAATAAAGAAAGGTGTGCATTTCATGACCCCTAATTGACCTTACATATTCATTTCCTCTCCTCATATGAATGTGTGGCCCTCATTATTACGAACAGAAAATAAATGCGTGGATGGCGTGATTGGACATTGCAATCCGACTTGATTTATTACTTTTCATGATTTTCCTACCCGGATAATTTTGGAGTGGTGTCCAGTTATATTCAATTTCATGCCCGCATTCGTCTAGGGGGAGACAGTAAGTATAGTTCGCTCCTTAAGGTGTCGTATTACTGTTTTCTAGAGCATTTAAAATCACCATTCAGTTATATCAATTACCCTTTCAATACTTGTATATAGATCTATAGAAGTAGCTTCTTTTAAGACGTATAACTCTGTGAGATAGGAGGAGAGCCTGTAATGTCCCTTGCACACGGTGGGTCATCTGCCGGTCATCTGCCTGACGTATGGTTGCGTCAGTATGATGGTGCGGTCGTTGACGTGCCAAAGTAGGATGATATCATACAAAAAAGGTGAATGCAAAATGAACAGGGCAAAACTTTGCGTTGAATAGCCATTTTTTATAATGTAATCAAATGTAATGCTCAAATCTTTGATACGTGCCTCGTTACAAAATATTCCAGTCACCTGTTACGACTATTAGTCCGAATGCGAATAGACCATTTTCGTTAAATAACCAAATTTATGCCTTAGTGTCTCGATACGAATTATTCCATTCACCTGTTTGGAATTATTGTATTTCAATAGTCAGAATGCAATTTGCATAATACATTCCTTGTTGTTAGGTTGGGCAATCCATAGTGCTTGTCCTACCTAGCAACAACTAATGAATACAATTTGAATTCTGACCATTTGGGTACAATGATTCGTCACAAACAGAGAATTATTTCAATCTGGACTTGGGTAATCCAGATTCAAATCAAATTACATGCCAAATCCTTATAATTTGAGAACTCTCTCATTTATAGGGCTTATAGCCTCCACTGCTTTGCTTTTCTCATGGTATAGCCAACTATCACCTCCATCACACTTTATATGACATTTTCGCTGTATATTTAACTTTCTCATTTTCACTCCTTCGCTTTCCTCATTAAAGTATTTATGAAATCACTAAAAGTAAATTCTCTTTTTCTCATGCAGTAGTAGAAAGACATCGCATTTATACAAACATTAACACAATACACTTAAATAATTAATTAATGATGCTTTTTGCAGTTGAAATGTAATCCATGTTTCTTTATTTGGCAATACAAATAAATGCACTGATAACAAATAAATAATTATTTACACAAAATAGGTTGTCAATCACTTTTATAAATAACACAACTTGCAAAATATACAAATGTATATCATGCTGTTTGTTCTGACGTATAACTTTATACATGACATGGACCCTTTAAAAACGTATAAGTTTATACATCGTACAGACCATCCAAAAACGTATAAATTTATACATCGTACAGACCATCCAAAACGTATAAATTTATACATTGTACTGACCATCCAAAACGTATAAGTTTATACATCGTACAGACCATCCAAAACGTATAAATTTATACATCGTACAGACCATCCAAAACGTATAAATTTATACATCGTACAGACCATCCAAAACGTATAAATTTATACATTGTACAGACCATCCAAAACGTATAAATTTATACATCGTACAGACCATCCAAAACGTATAAATTTATACATCGTACTGACCATCCAAAACGTATAAATTTATACATCGTACAGACCATCCAAAACGTATAAATTTATACATTGTACAGACCATCCAAAACGTATAAATTTATACATCGTACAGACCATCCAAAACGTATAAATTTATACATCGTACAGACCATCCAAAACGTATAAGTTTATACATGGATTTGGAGGGTGCGTGCCATGTATAAACTTATACATATAAACATACGTATAAACTTACACAGTGATCCTACAAATTGACCCTCTTAAAGTGATGTGAAACTTTAATATAATAACAAGGAGTAATTACAGCTGGAGTAAAAGCTTAACAATTTCCTCTGAAGTAGGCTCAATGCCACAACAACCACGACAAATATATATGCGCTCTCCGAATACATTGATTCAAAAGAACTAACGATGAAACACCCGCGGCCAGTATTGCTACAGAGGATGCACATATGCAATTAAAGGTATTCAATATAATGATAATTGGTTACACAGAAAGTGCTCATGAATGGTATAACCAGGTGTAAGCAAACAGATACACGTCCAAAAATACAAGATTTAAAGTTGCTAATTCCATGAGTGGACACATGTGGACTTTACTCTGGTTGATTTAATTTAATAGAAATATTTTCTTGATAGTACCATATAAAATATGAAAATCAGAAAAGCAATCAGCAAGGGATCAATATTGTACTTGAAGCAGTACATATTTATTACACTCTTAAGGCAATATCTCAAGAAATCTTGCTTGTTGAGGAATGGGATTTTCAGAGTGGCATCGTACATAATTACTAAACAATTGCCTATTTGTTTTCTATGTTTATTGATATAATAAATCAACTGTGCAAACAAAAACCCACAAAGTTCACATCCTCTCTAAAATGTTTTCTTTTACTTTGGTGGCATCGCGCATCAAATATCAAAGAACCAAGGCAGTTTAATAATTCTATTGACTATCCTTTGGAATCTGCCAGATGTTTGCATAAATTATCCTCAGTTTGGACTCCAGCTCTGATAATTCCTTGATTATAACTTTGAAGTATATGATCTTCCAACTACATCATTGATATCAACAACCGTCTTCTGATGCTTGGAAATGAGTTAGATCGAGTGTTTCATTTTGACAAGATGGTAACAAAATCAAGGGCCCAATAGTTGTGACCCGAGTTTTTATCCTTGATAAAATAATAATATGTGGGTTTTTGTGTTGATGCTTTAGAAAAATAAATAAGGTGACGAGTCACGTTCACCAACCCTGTGCCTTTGAAATTACCTTCAAAGTAATCAAGTTCACTTGGCAAGACAAAAATATGCTCTAATAAAAGATAATAATAATAATATTGCACTCTAGTATAGCGCTCATCTATATAGCAAGGTGCTCCTGCATGTATGTTACCTGACCTTAACTAGGCTACATATTTTGGTACAACATAGTTTGAGTGTAGTAAATGTATGTTAAGGTCTTGCCAAAGCTAGACCTTAGTGAAGTGGCCGAGATTTGAACCACATACATGTACCTAATGATCGGTAGTCCAGCCACCTATCTACTAAACTAAAAACACATCTACACATAGACTTAAATACTTGTATTAGATAGCTCAGAGAGTTGCTAAGGTGTGATTGGTCCACAGCATGTCAAGTGATATGGGGACTGCAATTTATTGTTAACAGTTCACGCCCGGTCATCTGGATGGTTATATTGACCAGCTGGTCAACGATAACAGTAGGAGCATACGCGCTTGAGCTAAGACAATGTATTCATGTATCAACAATATTCGTCATAACAGCTAAGCACAGAGAAGAAAGGCGAAGACAATGGATATCTACTGTAGATCAGACTCTATTAAACTGTTCGTGTTCAGACTTTCATGTAAAAACCATGACTTGGTCTTAATCAAGGTTATCTAATATTATAATAGATATTTCCTGTTATGTATGTAATACATATTCTTTAGCCTACCTAAAGGAGTTTTATTTTCCCTCATGAAAATACAACTCCAGCGGCCAAAAGAATGATATATAAACACCCTACCAGCCATATCTGTATAAAAATATTTACATAAAAACGTTAGTTTGTCACATATCTTAACAAGATTTTTCAGAACTAAATGAGGTAGTGATCGAGGTGAGGAAATGAGAGAAACAAAATGCACTAAGGTATAGAACACGTCTGGTCCATGCTTAATACTAGATCTGCATCTAGAATCTCCTCCGAGTCTGCAGCACCCATCATGGCCTCTATTTCTGTGCTGGACAGTGTTGTCTCCTCTACCATCCTCCCATTTCGTCCACATTCTGCTGCAACCCTTGCCAGCAGTCCTGAAAATATAATAGAGAAAAGAATATTTAATTTTGTTTGTCTGGTGAAGCTTGTGAAGAACCAAGTTATTAGACGCAACACTAGGTAAAGGGCTTTAACCACAGCAAACGAGCACCTAATTCCATACCAAATGCATTACATATTGTTCATTTTTGTATTTTACTTTGGTAAGTTCAATATGGAATGCTTTAGTAAAGTTCAGTCTGTCTTTGATTTTCAAAGCTGGTTTTCGAGTTAAATTTGCTCAACATCTCTTTATCAATACATTTCTACTTAAATGATAAACCCCCTTTTTTAAATTTTTGGTTGTCTTACTAAAATAATACTTTTACATTATCAATAAAAAAAAAAGAAAAAAAAAAAGCATAAACCCTTACTGAATGGGGCTATTTTGAAATTTGTAAGACTGGAGGGGGGGGGGGGGGGGCCTCAGGGCCTACCCCTTAAGTAACCCAATTTGGCACTGACGTTTCAATTTTCTTGTTAGAATTTTTAAAATCTGATTTTATTTCTCGAAAATGGTATACACATATGAGTTATAGTTTAAATAGACCAATCTGAATGTCTCAAATTGTAATATCTATGGAAAGTATTTTTAAATAGTGAATATGTGAGCCATTGTTTAAAAACAATATATCTAACGATCGGTTCTAATAACCACCGTTTTAATTTCTCTCCTGGTGAGAATATATATAAAAAATCTCTGTTTGTAACCTATCTAAAATGTTTCATTCCAAATTGTTTTTGGTTTCAGAGTTTTTGAGAAGATATAAAGCTCTCTATATCTCTCTTGACTTGGATTTTTTTTAAATTATATGCTCACAATGTCATCTCAAGTCTTTAAGCTTTTACACAGTTCATTTCTTCTCAAACAGTTTTTATATGCCTTTTTTTTGCATATTTTTCAATTCTTATGTATTTCAATGTTTTATGAACATTTTTTTTTTTTGCATTCTACTGGAAAACTGGAAGAAAAAAAAAAAAAAAAAAAAAAAAAAAATCGGCTCGACCTTTTATCATGAAAGGTCTGATTTTCAACACCTCAGTGTCATAAGATTTATAACACTTGAAAAAAAAATCATGAAGCGCTAGCTATTGCTGAAAATGCAATGGGTTTGACAACAAAATTTGTCTGGGGGGGGGGGGCGCCATCTGAGACCTTTCCGGTAAAGTTAGGGTTAACACAAATTTCCGACAAGGCACAGGGTTGCTTATTGATATTGACCATGATTTTGCACGACCCCAAATCTCGTGACTAAAATCTTTGTTGTGCAACACTGGGCAACTTTGATGCTATTAATGTCAGTTATTATGCGTCTAGAATTTATGGATAGTGAAAAATAGGTAAATATACTTGAATTGAAAAAAGCCAATTTGAATTTACACAATTTGGACGTTATTTCACAACTTTCCTTTCCTTACATTTTATTTTATTTTTGTATTCATGTTGCTTTATTGGTATCTCTATATATTTAATCTACCCATTTATTCTAAAACTGTATCATAATTTAATTGGATCTGTATATAGATAAAATGTCTTACCGTCTCCAACGTCAAGAACCACTTCATCAATAGAAGTGAAATGCTCCACTGCATATTTGTAGAAGTCTGATCTTGATGGCATGTAGAGTTGGCTAGTGCCAGCACCCCTCCTCCTAGACTCGACAATACCATACTGCATACAGACATTATGGTTGACATCTGTTGATAAAATATATATGCACATTTTATATGGCTACTTAGAACAGTATGAATAAGCCTTAATTTCCTATAGAAGTAAAACGAATATACATACATGTGATTTTTCACATGAGGCACAATTTCTTTTCAAACAGATACAATGTGATTTTTTGAGTTCTGAATGCACCTTTTTCTTTAGGAATAAAAACCCAGACATTAGAAATGCATTTGTTTCACAATTACTCCGCAGTTGTCTAATTAATATAATTAGCTTGCTTTGGAGGTAATGTGTTTGAGATCACATGGCAAGCATCTTATCTTCATTTGTTCAGCATTAGTCAGCTATTATATGTTTTTTTCCCCCAAAAGCATTCAGTAATCATTATTTTTTGAAGTTTTGAACATTCATTGTAAATGTCATTGGATTCTGTCAGAAATTAATTTCTGTCATTACCAGAACTCAAGATTATATTTAAAATCCAAGTGATATAAACAAAAATTTATATGAATGTTGAGCTTCATAGGAGGATTTCTTAAGAAAGAATTTTCATTCAGATCGAGCAGCCAATCTAACACACTGGAAGTTATACGGTAACATTCTTTCTTAATAATTTATATTTTTTTAACACACACTGCAGCTATCTCATTATTACACAACCACAAAAACGTTTGTTATGTTGCTTTGAATACCGAAATAACAGTCAGCTTCATAAGATATTTAATAAAAGACATGGAACATGCATAGTTACCTTGAATATCTCCTACTGGGGACTGGACAATATGCAATATATGCACATCGTGTCGGGTATGTTGGCTGACCACTTTGGATATCGCTGTGATGTCCTTTGTCAGGAAGATTCTGGTAGTAGCCGATGGTGTTGAGGATAACTGGATATCCTGTAATATCAGAAATTCAAATAAAAAGGAAAGAACATACAAATTAACTATAATTCTAATATGTTGAGCCCAGATAATATACACAATGCAAAGTTCTGGAAACTGTTTTTTTTTATTTATACCCTTTTCATAATTATCTGCAGCTTAACATTTGCTATGTTGAATCAAAATAGAAAAATCAAATTTGAAAATAGGATGAAATAGCATGTGGGTGCACTTTTCCATGCCAGTCGTCTGGGCGACAGTGCCATTGTACGTAATATATGACTTGTGGGAAAATTGCAATTTCTATGCCATGAATATAATTGTTTTGTTTTTGTTATCAATGACAAATTACCAATGATTTTTCATCAGCATAAGATCATTCTCCATGTAAATCCCTTAACCTTGAGTTCCTTATAGATTACAATATTACAACTTTGAGATATTTTAAACTCACAATTTTGAGATTTGTTTTATGTGAAATTCAGTTTACCTCTTTCAATTACCAAGTGCCTACAAATAAGTGCTTTGGAACCTTAAGAATATGGGACAATACCTCTTCTAGTTCTTGTATCATAAGGGCTGGGATGTCGTCTGCATTCATGTCCATGTCTCTCTTGGCCCTGCTGATGTGCTCCAGGAAGACCTCTGGGATGTTACCTTTTGTATACTTTTTACCTGAAAAAAAATACATATACATTGATCATAGAGCTCCGGAGTCAATTTGACCCCCCCCCCCTCCCCCCACAATATCTTGGCCACAGAAGGTCTGATTGATGGGAAATTTTGCATGGACAGCAATGCACATGCAAAGAAATGTTGCTTTGATGTTTGTTTTTTACAAAAATCACTCATTTATTACTTTATTATAATTCATGCAAATTAAATTCCTATTTTAACACATTCAATAATATATCATTAAACAAGGCAAACGCCAAGCGTTGTCTTGCCTGCATCTTAGGCCCTATAAGCAGATCAGGAGGTGAATTTTGGGTTCTGGTAGTTTACTCTTTAGCAATAATGGAATCCCAAGGAAAGTCTGTTTTCCTTTTGACCTGTTGCCTTTGACCCACATTTGAACTTGACATGTTTTATAGAACAATTTAGAAAAGGCAGTATTTTGTACACAAACGTACTATGCAAAATGTCAATTGTGGCTAGACGTGTGGTTAAGTAATGTTGCATAACCTCTAGCATGGACTGTCCCAATTTTGGGGCAAATTTGGTCTCAAAAGTTGCGAGACAATAAAGTCATTGAAAGGCAGGTTGTGATTTGTAGCGGTTACGTGGCAGTCCTGGATTGTGTACGGGGGAGGCAGGGGCCAAATTGACCCCCCCCCCCCCCCCAGTCAGAATAGTCAACCCTACTAGTTCATCTAAACTTTAAAATTTGGATTGATGGAGATACAGGATAGCAATTATTGTATATCTTGCTGGGGCTCAATATTCTCTTCAATAGACATTATACGAAGCCATGATTTGTGCATACCAACATAGGGTTCCAGGGCTGCTTCTGAAGTGAAGGTTGGGTATCTTTCTATCGCCTCTTCCCACGTCTTAGCCCCAACTCCCTTAGCAAACACGCTCTTCAGACTCTTCATTGCCTTCAGTTCATCGGCATCCGCCTTCATCTTTTTAACATTCAAAGACAAGGTCGCCTCCAGAAGAAGTGAATATCGCTCCTCTTCTGAGAGTCCTTGTAGCTTCATGAAACACTATAAAATAAGACAAATGAAAATAATAAGAGTAGTTATTAGTGCACGTGAAGTATTGTTGCTCACTGTCAGAAGACAAATTTTATTTGCATATATATGAACGATCAACTTTTTCAATCAAAGTCAATTCTTCTGCAAAGAATCCCCAATTCATCTATTGTTTGATTTGAATATGTAAAAAACTATTGCTTTAACCCTATTCTCACTTTGAGTGCAAGCTTAATGCGAAATATTGCAAGGACGTCAATACAGATTTGTTTTTATCACAAATTTGTTACTTTATTATAATTTATGCAAATTAGATACCTATTTTAACATATTCATTAATATTTCATTAAGTTATGAAGCTCAATCTCTTTTTTAAAGTTGCTGAATAGCATAGGCAACAATACTGAAATAATAAATAATGAAATTTCCGATCAATTCTTTTGTATTCTATTGTTTCATAAACTACTTATGTATCTATTGTTTTCATTTATATATGTGATTTTTTTCATGTTTCAAAAGTGTATCTTGAAAAGTTTCAAGACAAGTATGGTCAGGCAAAAAGACTAGAAGGCACAATTAACAGTGTTGTAAAGCAATTTAGGAAAAGCAGTATTTTGTACACGAACGTACCTATGCAAAAAGTTGATTTTATTGTTAATTTTTAGAACTCGGTCTCAAAAGTTGCGAGACAAACAAAAAAAGTCAGAAAAAGTCACCGGAAGCCGTGTCGCTATTTGCAGCCATTGCGCATCAGTCACAGATTTTGAACAGGAAATTGAACCCCCCCCCCCCCCCCCCCCCCCCCTCCAGTCAGAATAGGGTATCCGCCAATGGTGGCGCTATATTACTTTATTTACTTTGGTTGTGATGATTTGATAAACTCCTTATAGCGGCTGAATAAACCACAATTCTCATTTGCACAGAAAACATGTGGTATGTGTGACATCCAGTCCAGCTCAATTTTTGTATTTTTCATATAGCTCATTACTCAGCAATAATATACATTTTCTACCAAAAAGTTATAATTTATTTGGTGTTTTGAACATTCGCAAGTCAAGTTTTGTTCGATTCTATGAAGAAAAAAAATGCTTTCCTTCATTACTCAAGATGATATTTAAATGTGTAAAAAAAAAAAAAAAAAATTTAAAGCTTACTTACACATTGTTTCAAATCCTTTCCAGTAGATTCTCTAGTTGCATCGAAAAGGAGAGTGGCTTTCCTGTAGCATCTGTTTGAATAACTAGCCAACTGGAAAGTTGGCTCGAGAGCCCTCAGTGCCTGTAAATTACAACAAAAAAAGAAATGGATAATATATGCTCTCATAACCAGTTTGATTCTGAACATTCCAATTCATTCACTGCAATCACCATTGCATTACATAATTCACCATATTGTAATATGACCCCTCAAGTTAAAATATAAGAAATGTTAGAACTTTTTGGCTAAAATTTATGTTTCCAACAGTCACTCTTGAAAGCTCGATCATCTC
Source organism: Strongylocentrotus droebachiensis (assembly GCA_035222895.1). Lineage (NCBI taxonomy): Eukaryota > Metazoa > Echinodermata > Echinoidea > Camarodonta > Strongylocentrotidae > Strongylocentrotus > Strongylocentrotus droebachiensis. The sequence goes on from JAVYIG010000707.1 coordinate 464,228, forward strand.
AAATCAATCATTGATTAAACTCCATTTTGTCATGTACATGTAAGTTGGCTGAATATAACAATAACCTTTTTATTGGGGGGTTGGGTGATGTTCATGAGTTTTTATGCTGAACATAAATCTAATTTAATGTCCGATTCATCGTTTCATTAAAAAAAAAACCTACTTCGCTACAAGTAAAAATAGAACATTGAATGAATTCAGCATTTTATCTAGATGAAAATGTCAGATGAAAATGTCAGCTCTAGTGTTTAGACTTACATTGAAGGAGCCATTTTTCCCAAGGGCTAGGGAACACTTGCGTCTTGTCGAGGCAGTCATAGTGCAGGGCTCATCCTCCACATCAAGGTTGTTGTCATCGTATAGAATTGACCTGCAGACAGCAACCTCCTCCTGCAAGCACGGCTTGTCTACAGCAGGTTGCCCACACCTATGCAGTGATGCCACTCTCAATGCCTCAACCTTGTCCAGGTTTTGGTACACCCTGCAGCGCCATCCACGAGATAGATGTTCATATCTAAAGCAATCAGAAAAAGTATATTGGTTATAGGATATTGAGATGGGTAGGATATAGAAACATGGTGTATATATGTATCATGCAGAATAAAATATTGGAAAAAAGCTTACACGGTATACCTTTCCATGCAGTCACACACTTTTTAAGAAAACAAATATGAACATGGTACACAAGGGAAATATTCTATGGGATTTTATTTGAGTCAGGGATCTAAAAATATTTTGTATTGTCCTTAATATACCCTTCATTGTATAACTATAAATGGAACACCTCTCTATTACCATTTTTCTTCCCAAATGGTACATTGACTACCTGGGTAGCATTTCTTTTATGTTACATGCTTCCACTACATATTTGTGGACTGCATAATAAATGGAGAAAAAAAAAGACAAGTGATAAATGAATATGTTCTGTACATATAATATCGGTAAGTACATCACATAATCCCTTTAAAAATTTAACCTTTGTCTCATACACTGTAACTACAAAAAGAAACAAAAATAACATTAAAAAGCAATTGCAAAAACGGGTAACTTTTATAGAATAAAATACCTTTCATCGTCAACAAGATCCTTAGCTGCAAGAGCATAGCACACCCCTCCTAGGAGCTGGTAAGCTGTTCCAGAAGGGCCATCTACTGCGAGGACTGGAAGGACATGGGAGCTCTGGAAGTGGGTTGCTGCCTTCATCACGAACTGTTTGGCCTCCATCACTTCCTTCCTGGTACGTGGTCTCTGGAGATCCTTCTCGGGCTCCACAAGTTTTTTGAGGGAGATTTCAGAAATGCCTACATGTAAAGAAATAAAATTTCAGGTCAATGACACATTTTCAAAGATTGTGACATTTAAATCTTTAATGTTTATAAATAATATCCCCTGTGCAGAGAACAATCTACATTTTGAAAATGACACCAGGGGCCCGTTGCATAAAGACTTACTATTATGGTAACTTTGCCATTATGGTAACTACCATGGTAACCGGGCTCAGCAGCCAATCGAAATCAAGGTTTCTATGGTAGTTACCATAATAGTAAGTCTTTATGCAACGGGCCCTGATACATATTATTAGTAACTGGATCAAAACACACAGAGGCTCATCAGGGAAATTTTGTCCTAGAGCTATACAAAAAATATTCCTATAGCCCTTTTCAATTCAATCTCATTTTGCCTTATGTGGAAAATGCAACATATGAACATTGTTTTGGGGAATTGGCAATTAATCATTTTTCAACTTTATTTTGGTTTTAATCAGCAGTTGGCCATTTTACCTTCCCTGTGGCTATTGCAGAGGGGCATTAAATAATCAATTTGGCCCCAAACATGTACTTCATAAACAATAAGAAAAAGGAGATTGTAGTTTTGATGAAAAAAATGGAAATATTTGTGGTATTTGTATAGGAGTCCATTTAAAAATTGTTTGAAGTTATACAAAATCAAATAATAAAAGTGGAATGTCCCAATTTTATCAGGCTTTCAGTGCTGTTATATTGATAAACTATTTTGTACACATTCTCTCCATGATATTTGCATTTCTCTTTGATTTAAAAACTGCCAATCAATAACATCACATTTAAACTTAGTGATATCATGTAGAGAGAAATGTTGTACGTCTGGAATTATTAGTGAAATGAATTTTGTAAAAGAATGGAACACAAACTAACCTTGACATTTTTGTTCAATTGCTGCATCTGAATTCTCCGCCGAATGTTCAGAAGTCTTGTTTCGTCTCTTACGTTCTGGTGGAGTTCCGTCGCTGCTAGATCCAGAACTGCTACGTTTTTGCCTCGATTGTGTGTAAGATTGAGAAGGAAGGAGTTCTTCCTCTGATGACGGAAATGAATAGATCATGTCGTCATTAACGATCGCCATCACTGACAAAACATCGGTCAGGCTGTTCTCCGTTTTTTTCAAAGTCTTTGCCATGTTTGTGACACTCATTTGGCAAAACTTTGCCTGTGTAGAAAGACCATTACTAAAACAGACCTGGGAAGAAAGTAAATCGGACAAATACAGGCATTAATATAAGCTGCTTAATGAAATTATATTCATTTTGCTTTGACAACCTCACACAAAGATTATAAGGGATACAGTTGAATGTTCTACATGTTTGCCTAGAACTAGAAATATCACCGAAAGTGATTAATACTCACTCCCCATGTGTGTGCACGAAAAATGAAGAAGTGGTTTGATATATACAAGATTTTACAGATTTATTGCAATAATAGACCATTACCATGGCAACACACTTTCCGACACATTAAAAAATGTGTCTTGCACATAATCAACTCAAGACCAATATTTGTGCGAAATTTAATGAGCATTGCTCGAAAAATGAAGAAGTGGTTTGATCTGCAAGATTTTACAGATTTATTGCAATAACAGACCATTACCAATGCAACGCACTTTCCGACACATTAAAAAAAATGTCTTGTACATAATCAACTGGAGACCAATATGTGTGCCGAGTTTCATGAGCATTGCTCAAAAAAATGAGGAAGTATACATGTATATAGTTCGATCCCTTACAAAAAAGTTGTATAGAATTCTATAGAACGCTTTATAGAGTTCTATAGAACTCTATAGAACTCTATAACATTCCAGATTCTCTATAGAACTTTTAAAAATTCTCTATAGAAAGCGGTTTCCTCTATAGAATTCTATAGAATAAGTTTTCTATAGATTTAAATTTCTATAGAAAAGTTAATTCTCTATAGAATTTTTAAGGTTGTCTATAGAAATCAGTTTCCTCTATAGAATTCTATAGAATAAGTTTTCTATAGATTTAAATTTCTATAGAAAAGTTAATTCTCTATAGAATATTTTAGGTTGTCTATAGAAATCAGTTTCCTCTATAGAATTCTATAGAATAAGTTTTCTATAGATTGAAATTTCTATAGAAAAGTTAATTCTCTATAGAATTGTTAAGGTTGTCTATAGAAATGAGTTTTCTCTATAGAATTCTATAGAATAAGTTTTCTATAGATTTAAATTTCTATAGAAAATTTAATATAAAAAATGGCGTCCCCACTTCTCTATAGGATTTTTAAGGATGTCTATAGAAATCAGTTTTCTCTATAGAATTCTATAGAATAAGTTTCCTATAGATCTAAATTTCTATAGAATTCTATAGAATTTTTTTTCTATATGAAGATATGTATCTCATGCATATTCATGATAATTTGCATGTTTTCACAGAAAATGTAATTATCATGATCTGTCAAGCAAATGTGACAATTAACATCAATTTTGTGATTTATATTTTCTTAGACAATTATTGACAAATATAATATATATGTACGATTTTTTTAAACATGTAACTTAAGACTTAAAATAGATATATTAATATATGTAATTTACTAACCAGTAAAAACATGTATAATTTTGTATATGTATGTAAGATCTCCGCACTACTTAATTAACAATATATACTCAACTGTATTTTGCTTCAAATGATCATTGTGATGGAGCAATTGCAGGAGTCTATATAAATATGGTTTAGTCGGTGGCCAGATGTCATGCAATGTTGATTATTAATTATCAATTGATTGCTGGTCGCTACTGAATAATAAACTGGTTTTCAACTGGTAAATAATGGTCTATAGAATTATTTACAACAAAACTTCTATAGAATTCTATAAAAAATATCTATAGAATTTCTATAGGCCATTCTATAGAATGTTTTATAGAGATTATATAGATGTCCGTTATAGATTTCTATAGAATTTGTATAGAAAAGTGGCCCACTTTTCTATAGAATCTCTATAAAACATTTCTTTAGAATTGCTATAGAATAAAATGGTCTATAGAATTCTTTATAAAAAAATTCTATAGAATTCTATAAAACTAATTCTATAGAATTTCTAAAGGCCATTCTATAGAATGTTTTATAGAGATTCTATAGAGGTCCGTTATAGATTTCTATAGAATTCTTATAGAAAAGTGGCCCACTTTTCTATAGAATTTCTATAAAACATTTCTATAGAATTGCGTATAGAAATTCTATAGAAATTTTTTTATAGAATTCTATAGAACTTTTTTGTAAGGGATCCACGAGATTTTCCCCCGATATATTACAATAATATGCCGTTCCCATGGCAACGCAGTATCCAACACAGTAAAAAAGTATGTCTTGCACATCTCCATCCTAAGACCAATATGTGTGCCAAGTTTCATGATCATTGCTCAAAAAATGAGGAAGTAGTTCGATCCACAAGATTTGCAACAGACTGACCGACTGACCGCCCGACAACCCGACCGTACGCCAATTCCTATGTACATGTATACCCCCTTCAAACTTCTTTTGGCGGGGGAACATGCAAAAAAAGATCCCTTTTTCCTTGAATGCCAATTTTTACTCATATTTCTTTGTTGTACATGTACATGTAGCTAGGGTAGATATGTTTTGCATAATATACAAATTACAATTCCCCTTGAGAAATCAAGAGTGAAGTTGTAGTCTGCCTGATGATCGTGTCATGTAACATACAACAAATGTGCATGCACAGGACATTCAGAAACTTTTAGTAAGTCGATTTCCTCCGAAATGTACAAACAGTACAGACTATATACCTCTATGTTTAGAGAAACAACCTATATTTTGCACTCTCATTAATTAGATGAATTTTCATTAATACAATTGCGATACAAGTATGGGATGTATAACTTTCAACAGTTTGCACTGCGGTAGAGTTTAGATTCTGCCCTCGTTATAAAGGAGAATAAACTCCTCAGAGACAATTGAATTGTAAGAATGCAGAAAAATTAAAGTAACATAAATGTCAGTGAAATTAAGTTGAAGCAAAAACAGTCAATTAATGAGTAAAGACGTGAATTTAAAAAAAAGTTATGATTACTAATGTTTAATATGGAGATCATACATGAAAAACTTTCCAATTTCTTTTGCAGATATTGCACTAAAATCACCTCTTTTATAGGAGGACTTGGACAAAAATTCTGTTCTATGAATTGACTGAGGAAAAAAATGAAATTCACATATTTTTGTACATGTGGGAGAGTTCTCCTTGTATGACATCACAAAAAGTGACTGCGTTGCCAATATGAGATATTCCATGTCATCAGTGATTGAAACTTTTAATGGTGCACCATCCTCTCAGGTTGGCTAGCACTAGGTGGGTAGTCCAGTAATATGGCATAAAGCTAGTCTTGATACCTTTACAATACATTGTACATTTCAGTATAAATTATACCTGTATAATTGGATTTATAATGGAAAACAGGAATGTATGGAAGGGCATTGTACTAATTTGTTACAAGTTTGGTAACATATTTGTGGTATGAATGTCATAAAGAATAGAGGAAAAATTTGTAATCATTTAAGTGTGCATATATTATAAGACTACATTATCAGGATGCTGCATTCTAGGTTAGGAGCCTGGACAGTTCGAGTACCACCGGTACGATTTCAGGACTCAATTATGTATACAGTTCTGTTTCTGTCCCGTTTAAAGCCAGTATAACCTATAGCACCCTTGTAAGGACCATCTGCATAAGTAAGTCGTGAACTATTATATAAATAGTGTATACTCTATCATACAATAATGAATTATATGTCCGACTAAATTACTAAATTATCCTGAGTCAAAATAAACCTGCACGAGGGATAATTTAGTATTTGGAGTTCATAGTCCAGTATTTATAGTGTACATGATAGAACATTCACTATTTATTATAGTAAATAGACTCCTAAATACAAACCCCCCTCCCATTCATGAATTTCAGATTTCTCCAAAGAGGGAATTAAAAAAAACATTCTTTAGAGAATTCTAGATGTGTTTGTTTTTTTTGTTTTTTGAGAATCCTGAAATTCTGAAGAAAATTTTTTTTGGAGACTTTTTTATTTTGTTTGGTTTTTGTTGAGAATTCAGAATACTTTCTTTCTTTCAAGAATTCATAAACTTTCATAATACAATATGCTGATTTACAGAAATACATTGTCAATCGCTATGTCAAAAGGTATAAGACTAACTTTGAATGTCGCCCAGTACATAGTCTAGCTAGGTTAATCCTCTTTTAAATATCTCTTTAAAAAATCTAATCTAATCTAAGATGGTTAATGTCAGCTTAAAGCTTAAAGGGAAATTGAATCTTTCATAGAAATTTGGTTTGGATGAATGTAGAAAAATCAAACAAATATGAGTTTTTAAAAGTATATACAAGTATGGAGACCCTCCCATTGGCAATGTGACCATGTATGTATGACTTAGTGGGGAAACTTTCAGTTTGTTAGGTATACTTTCCTACATGTAAGTTCCATGTTTAACCAACATTGGCCATTTAGAAAAAAAAGTACTTTGTATAAAAAACACTCTCTGCACATCACATCAGAACAAAAAATACAACACAAGGACAACGCAAAGCGTAGCAAGCCCTCGCTGGAAACAAACGGCATAATACATCAGAACAAGTTACATGTACGTCCATTAGACGGAATTAAGTTACTGACATCTGGGGATTGAATGAAAAGAAAGTTTACTACTTTACGGAATAACCCAAGACATTTGACCTTTGACCTAATGTACATTATTCCAAAATCAAATTTAGGCTGTATTTGATACCATGCATGTACCTTCATATCAAATTTCATGAAAATCTGTCAAACATTTTAAATTATCAAACGGAAACCAGTACGTGTTCACAAGATTTGTTACAGGCGGACGGAAGGACGGACAGTAGCGTTACTATTTTCCCCTCAGATTTCCTCCGCAAGGGGATTATCTGACAAACATTACTAAAGTTATCGAATGGCAGGGGCCGCGGAGCCGCGGGGATTAAGGGGGGCTGCAGCCCCCCACTTTTTTCAGTAGACGTGTACAAAAACGCGAAAATGACTATAAGATTGTGCTTTTTTGCATGATCCGCCCCCCCCCCCCACTTTCAAAAAACGCTCCGCGGCCCCTGAATGGAAACCGCATATTCAGATGCATAGTAAGCTATTTTGCATATTTAATGAGCTATGACCTTTGACTTAAATACTCTGAAATCAAACTTAATAGGCTGTATGTTTATACAATATGTACAGTACCTTCATACCATATTTTATAAAAATCCATTAAAGGGGAAGTCCACCCTGAACTTAAGTTGTTTTTAATAAAAGCAGAACAGTGAGAGAAACATATCAGTGAAGGTTTGACGAAAATCCGACAAAGGATACAAAAGTTATGAATTTTTAAAGTTTTCATTTTGTGACGACGTCACATGCGAGCTGCTCTCCTATACGTTGTGTACTGTAAATTCCATAAATTGCCATTTTCTCAGAAAAATAATTATTATTTTACCTGTGCATTCGATATATTATCAGACACATGCTTTTATACACGCCTCTATGAAATAGATCCATTCCTTCATCAAGAACCATGAAAAGGGGGCAATTTATGGAAATTACAGTACACAACATATGGAAGAGCAGCTCGGAAGTGACGTCACAAAATTAAAAATTTAAAATTCATAACTTCGTTATCCTTTGATGGATTTTCGTCAAACCTTCAATGATATGTTTCTCTCATTCTTCTGCTTTTATTAAACCCAACTTAATTTCAGGGTGGACTTCCCCTTTAAACATCGAACGGAAACCACACTTTCGCATATTTAAAGACTTATGACCTTTGACCTACATACTCCAAAATCAGACTCAGGCTGTATTTTGATCCATGTACCTTCATACCAAATTTCATTAAAATAAGTCAAACATTACCGGTACTTAAGCTATCGAACGGAAACTACATTTTAACATATTTAAAGACTTATGACCTTTGACATATATACTCCGAAATCAAACTCGGGCTGAATTTTGATTCCATGACGTCATACCAAAATTCATTAAAATCCATTGAACTTTACTAAAGTTAACGAACTGAAGCCATAATTTGCTATTTTCGCATATTTAATGAGCTATGACCTTTGACCTACATACTCTAAAATCGACCTTAGGCTGTACTTTATACCATGCATGCACCTTCAAATCAAATTTTATTAAACTCTGCAAAACACATCTACAGTTATCAAAAGAAAACCATTTGTTATGGAAGCACGGAAGTAAGGATGGACGGCAGCTTTACTATATCCCCTCTGACTTCATCCGCGAGGGGATAATAAAGTCTTCCACTATGTGTCAGGTATGTTTTAGCTATGTGACTCGACTGGACACACAAAATATGGGTAAACTAATTGAAGTTAGAGAAACCAATCAGTGAAGGTTTTGAATGAGTCAGAAATATTCAACAGGAAAGTCTACACAAATAATATATATTGATTTTTATGAATAAGCAGAAAAATCAGGTTGACAGCTTGATGATAGTTATCTGACAAAATCTGAAAACGGATTATAAGCAATGTTATACAAATTTTAATTTCCAATCAAACAAAAATCTACAACTCTGTGACGGACATGTAACTTAAAAATTCTTATCACATTTTTGTAGACGTTTCCATGGTAGTTGATAAAGTAAAAAATCTAAAAGTGTGTGAAAACATATGGCACAGGCATGAATAAATTGTGTTCAAGAAATTATGAATTCATTCAATTTTAGCACACAATAAAAGTTCATCGCAGAGTTTTAATTTGGGTTTAAAAAAAACTTTGTAATAAATCCTTTATCAAATATTCACCAAACTTTTACTGATAATTACTAGATCTAGCTAGCTTGGGTCGGCTCCCAAGACGAAAATCCAATTGGATATCTCTCTGCACACCTGGATCTGTGCGATTGTTAATTAAAGAACCAAACATGAACTCAATCACTTTTCTAGCAATATTTTGAATTACATCCTGGGATACAAAAAGCTTTGAAGATATTTTGATTAAAAATTATATTGAAGGAAATTAATTTTTCCTGGCTCATTATATAATTTCATATGTTATGCAGATGCAGAGAGTTTGAAACCCTATATTAGTTTACCCAGATCTACATGTATTCATAGATCCATTTTTGCATATGGCATGTAAGTTTTTGCTGTGATTAGATGAAATAAAATTCATCGTTTTTGTAAATATTTTTTGTGTACATGTGTAACAGGGATATAATTGGTTACATTTATACTGGTCACAAGAAATAATTTGGTGGAGGCTAGGCTTCAAGACTTGGTCGCTAGTAGACAGTCAGCCGAACTGTCTCATGACCTGAACCAAGTCTGAATTTGATGTGATTTCAGTTTAAATAGAGACCTCTACCTAGATTTATAGTTGAGATCTCAATCACGATGGAGTAATAATTAATGGTTTAATGCTCTGTCAAACTCATTTCACATAGACTCTATTTGACCTCAACCAGAATATTTCTTTACATAGTGACAACTAGTGTCTTTGAACAACAAAATAGCAGACACAACTTACTTACTACTGACGTTAAGTTTTAATTGGCTTAGTCTAGATCTAATCTACTTAACTTAGACACTATAAAATAATATATATTCTAAGCCCGGGTCACATGCAACCAGCTCAACCAAACCAGTCCCAGCAAGCTACTATAGACTCTACTAGTACTAGTAGTACGACTATAGTGCTAGAATAGATAAGTGATATACATAAAAAAATAGGTCTAACACTAGTTTGTTAAACCGAACTTAGAGATCTGAGATAAATAGATAACTGAACTGACAGTTAACTGTTGTTGAGTTAAAGTTAGATCTTAATCCCTACGTTGAAAGTCTACGTTGCACTTGCACTTGCAGGCAGTGCTGCACACCATTTGAAATGATTTCATTTGCACTTGTCCAACAGTTAGAATGTCTATCAATCATGTCTTGACTTGCATTGTTGCAAGGTTGCATTTTTTTAAAGAGTAACCATGTCAGAAACACGAACTGCAGATTATTCTAGTAGGTTATGTAAG